>OY856187.1:135194228-135272949 GCA_963693315.1 Diogma glabrata | reverse complement strand
TTTTTTTATCATATTAGAGTTATTATAAGACTGTCACGCCATTTTGTGTTGCTGTTTTTGTAAGTACAAATTGGTTTTTTTTTGTAATTTGTTGCTAGAAAAAATGTGAGTAATTTATTGAGTAGGATGAGTTTTAATTCATTCATATTTAGCAAGAAAACAAAATACAACATAGTAAAATGTGTGTTGGAAGTTTTATTGAAGTGGAAGAACAAACATTACAAGGACAGGTTATCATGTTTTCAGTTATAAGGCTGCGATAAGTGTTATAAGGTTTGGAAATGATTTAATAGTACTCATATTAATGTACAATCAAGTAGGTGATTACATCTTTTGATATGAAGCAATATTTTCTAACAATTTCGACTTACGTAGCTAAAATGGAACCCGAAAATTATCGTTTTAATAAATGATAAATTAATTAGTAATATAAAACTAATATAATCAATTTTATTTTTATTTCAGGTATGTCTCTTCTGGTCGTATTTTATTTAATAAATATATTTTAATGTAAGTAAATAAAGAATATGTATTTGCTTATAAATCTACTACAACAATTTACAATGAAAAACCTTTTGTTAAAAATTGATTAATATAATTTTCAAAGTAACTATAACTTTAATCTTGTAACAAATCTTGAATATTCAAAGTTCATTAAAAATATTTTTATGTGTATAAACGTAATTATTGTTATAATCGATCATTAAAACACAATAGCTAATCATCTGTCAAATTAAATCTATTACTCTTTCTCTTTTATCTAATCGCCATAATTTAAATGAGCTCACATTTTTTGTTGTTATAATCTGACGGTTTGGGATACGTAATAATGATAAATGTGAGAAATTAATAATAAAAACGCGAAAAAAAAATTCAGTTTTTTAGTTTTATAATTTTTTGAAGGTTAAATTTGCATATATACAGTTTATAGAATTATTTCTAGTTTAATTTTCAAAACGATGTTATATCATGATTCTAATTACGAGCAAGTATTTGGTTGTAATGTAGTATATACGGTAACAGATATATACGGTTGTTTTTTTATGGGTAACCGTGTAAAGTGATGTTTATATTTTGTATATTTATTTGAACATACGGAATACATATGGGTAGATTACGAAGTATAATAAACAGAGATTTAAACAAAACATTTTTAATGCACGACTTTGGTAACGAATATATATTACATCCTAATGGAATGCGAGATAAATTGTTTATTTAAAATGATTTAATATTTATAATAGTTAATATTATTAGTTGTATATTTTTTAATGTTTTATAGTTCAAGGATATATGTTAATGAATGCATTTATAGGTTTTTATTCAATAAAAGCTAATTAGTTTTTGCAGTGAAGTTAATCAAAACAGAATTTGGAGCTAGAATGGAAAAATATATTAACCCGGATGAATAACTTTACCAGGGCAAGCAAACTTTATGCCCCTAATCCAATCTCACAATAGAATTCATCCGTCCAAAGCTTTAATACATACCCTAATATTATGATGATTTTCTTAATAACATGCCGTGAAGCTTCTCCTAAAAGTTTCATGTCTACTGGTGTTGTTTGCAAAAAAAAGAAATAATCTGATTAGAAGCTTGCGATGGGTCTAAAAAGAGAAGGCAATCTTGAGGACTACCGACAGAAGTGAAAACATAAAACTGTGTTTTTTTTATCTTCCAATTATTGTAGCATTGCAAATTAAAATTTCAGAATTTTTAAATTAAAATCATTAAAATTACTCTGTGTTTCCTTCCTTTCTATCAGCATTCCAAGCATATATTATGTACATTTTTATGTTCATTTTATTTTAAATTCATTGGTATTAATGCAGTGTTACCGTTTGCAAATCACTATCGGCTAAGTGCCACCATTTTCAATTAGTTTATACATCTAGATTGCCATCCACGTTTAATCATACATATGCTATGCTTCTTTCTATAGTATTTGTGCGAATTGAGTTTCTTAGTTTTAAGCTTTAAATCAATATCATCGATGTTATCAACTGTCTTCACTTAATTTTAGAAACATGCATTACATACCTTTGCAAACCAACAACATATTTAGTGTAGATGATAAAATTTGTAACATCATGATGTTTTAAATTCCAATACATATAATTTTGATATACAAACGTAATTGTTTCAGATCGTACTTTCATTTTTAAATCTCATAAAAGTATGATCAACAAAAAAAAATTGATCAAAACAAACTAGCCGTATAAAACGATATTTAAATAAAAACCAAATTAAATAATAATCAACATTTAGGCAGAATCCCTTAAAATAATTTTATGGGTCCTGAGGTGCAGTTTTTGAAAAAATTATTCCAGTTACCTTTGGGCTAGTGTTCACAACAACTTCTCAAAGTTTCATAATGATCGGATGTCGGATGAATGGTATATTAATGCATAAAAGACAAACAGACATACTTTCAATTTTATATATATATATATATATATATATATATATATATATATATATATATATATATATATATATATATATATATATATATATACAAATATATATATATATATATATATATATATATATATATATATATATATATATATATATATATATATATATATATATATAATATATATATATATATATATTAGACTGGTCGTTAAAAACTAAATCTTCCGAGACGCCCCCTAGAAAAATTCTTTGTGGTCAAAAAACCACAACGGCATTATTTTTTTTTTTTTTAAATCAAAAGAACACGTGCCGCAAAATCGTCGAAGTTGATTTTTTGAAAAATTCGTAGATTTTTTCAAATATCTCATAAAATATGCAGATGTCAAAAAAAATCACATAACCTTTTTTGTAGGAAATTTAATTCTCTACAAAAAAGGCCCAAGTCATTTTTTCCCGAAAACGTATAGTTCTCATGATATTTTGAAAATGAACTTGTAAGTTTTCGTAATTTTTAAAAAACATAAAAAATAAAGATGACGAAAAAGTTCTAATTTTCTTCTTATGCTATAGAATGAAATGTATAAAAAAATAATCGTAATCAAAATTAGTACTTTTTCGTCGAAATTTTCATCATTTGGTTTTACGAGTTTCGAAGAATTTCAAGTTTTATTTCAAAATATCATCAGAAATATAGGTTTTAGGAAAAAAATGACTTGGACCTTTTTTGTAGAAAATTAAATTTCCTACAAAAATGGTTATGTGATTTTTTTTGACATCTGCATATTTTATGAGATATAACCAATTTTATCAAAAAATAAACTTCGATGATTTTGCGGCACGTGTTCTTTTGACTTAAAAAAAAAAAATTAGTGCCGTTGTGGTTTTTTGACCACAAAGAATTTTTCTAGGGGGCGTCTCGCAAAATTTAGTTTTTAACGACCAGTCTAATATATATATATATATATATATATATATATATATATATATATATATATATATATATATATATATATATATATATATATATATATATATATATATATATATATATATATATATATATATATATATATATATATATATATATATATATATATATATATATATATATATATATATATATGTATATATATATATATATATATATATATATATATATATATATATATATATATATATATATATATATATATATATATATATATATATATATATATGTATATATATATATATATATATATATATATATATATATATATATATATATACATATATACATATATATATATACATAGATTCAACGTTTATTTAGCATGATGACTCGAAAGCTTGATGACTCGAATATATAAATTTTTTCCCATGCAATATCGCACAACGCCCCCTGTGTTTAAATCAATCTTTTGTGATGAAGATGTCAACTCATATTGAAAGAGAAACAATCTCAAATAGTAGTTTTTATTTTTCTAATTTTATTTCACGGGATTGAAATCATAGAAAATAATGACGGGAAAACCAATATTTGATTATTTTTAGCACTGCCTGCCAAAAAAAAATAAATTTTCTTGTTAATATCGAAATGATAATAATTTGAACGAAACGGGAAAAAACAGTAGCAATAACTTTAAAAAATTGCATTATCGATCAATTTTTTAAAATTCGTTAGAAGAAATTTTTACGATTTTTATGAATTCAATACAATAATTTTAAATTTTTAATGGTATTTATTTAATGGTATTTAATGGTATTTAATGGTATTTTTAATGGTAGTTACGAATGGATAGAGGTATTTTATATTTAAAAATGTATACGTGTTGTGATGCGTGAAAATGATAACTCGAATATATAAATTTTTCTCCATAAAAAATTGCACAACGCGCCCAAAGAAGTTTTGAAGTAAAACTTCTTTGGCTACTGTGGCAGGTATTACTAAAAATATTAAATATAAAATAAAAATGTCATATTGAAATAGCATTTCTTGATAATATAATTTACAACAATGTGTAATAAAAAGCCATATTTGCATAATGTTTTACAAAGTCTTACAACGTATTACAAATTAAATTTCACGATGAATACATGTCCACTTAATTCAACAACAAGATTTGGTACAACAAATGATGCAGTTTTTCATGTAATTTAGGAAATTTTCAAAGTAAAGTTTATGTTTCTCACTTTAGTTATCACTACAAACCTCTAATTTCATATTTCAATTATGATACAATAATTGAATTGACTTTTTAATACAACAACATGTTGTAAATTATATTATCAAGAAATGCTACCCTAAATTTCAATACGGCATATTTATTTTATAGTAAATCTTTTTAGTAATACCAGCCACATTAGCCAAAGAAATTTAACTCAACCGCGTGCAAATATTACACGCACTCATTTTTTAATTAAAAAACAAATTTAATAAACACAAATATTTTTGATTAAAATAAACTTTTTAAAAAAAACGGCATATAAAATACTCATACTCATACGGTATAAACATAGAAAATTATATACGACCACATCGACATCTATAGCAATATAATACAACTCAAACTATCCAAACAGATTAAGATGTTTTGGTTAAATCGCCTAAAATACATAAAAATACGGGTTTTTCTAATTTTCTGAAAACGGCCTTTTTCACATCATAAAAATTATAGGACCCTCTCGAAATCAACTCAAATAGAATACGATTTAAATCATTCAAATCGAACGAGCCGTTTTTGATAAATCTGTCAACATTAATAAAAAAACTCATATTGAAACACAGAATCTCCTCTTTTTTGAATTCGGTTAAAAAACTAAAATAATTCAAAATATAAATTTAAAAAATAACGAAACTCAAAATCGACATATCCAACTCATAAAAGATTTAGTACGAGACTGAATAAAAAATATAATAACAATAACAAATGAATGACAATTGACACACACAATACACATAATCGAATTGTATCGCATACTTGCCGAACATAATATTCGTTTGCCTTTTTACTTCATTGTTGTTTGAATTTCTTCTTTACTTTATTTATTTTTTTTTTTCAAAATGTTACTTTCGTTCACAAACTTGTTATATCGCGCCTAAAGAAGTTTTACTTCAAAACGCTGATATCGCATCGTAAATTATAATGGGATTTGAGGGCAAGTCGTTTTTCTAAATATTTTGCAGTCCTTGCATAATAAAATTACTAATAAACATTAACATGATTAAATTTAAATGTATTCTAAATTTTATTTATTCGACATTAATTTTGATTACTAAATTTTGGTATGCAAAAACGTTCATTAGTTTTAAACGAACGCATATAATACTACCTAGCATGATATTTTTCAGGTTTGCGAAAATAGTTATATGCGAGGGCAGTAATGGAGTAAACAAGATAGATCTGCAATTTCCCAATCACAGTTCAAAAAAATAATTATGCGTAAACAAACCGATTTAGCTATTTTTGTATCAAGTACCTAAAATAAGATTTTTAGGACGAATATTTGCTGTTTCCGGACGAGGCCTTAGCCGAGTCCGGAATAGCAAATGATTCCTAAAAAACCTTATTTAGGTACGTGATGCAAACAATATTTTTTTTGTAATAGCTCTCCAAAATTTGGCAGAGTACCTAATCCATTAGATAGCAGCGAAATATTCAAAACCATAATAATTATTAATCGAATGGAAAAGAAAGCCTTGAATTTTATACTAAAATATTCAGTCCAAAAATTAAGCATTTTACGGACTGAAATGAGTCCGTAATATATCTATTTTTGGGAGCGTATACAAAAAAGAACATTTTTTGTTATTTTTTTAAAATATAAAAAAGACCTAATGGAAACCTATTACCATGTTATGTTTCTGATAAAAAAATGTCATATAAGTTTTGGGTTTGTAGTTTAACCGTAGAAAACTCCCAATAGAATGCTGTACCACTCGTATGAATTTAATCCACTTTCATACATACTCCTGAGATATTAGGATAATAATCGTTGCTTGTCCTACAATATAAAATTAACGTATTAATATTATTATGAGAATATAATTAAATGAAAGTTTTTAAGAAACAATACAATTATTTGTTGTTTCGTGTAAATATAATGCATTATCATTTCTAAAATATTCATATTACATCATAACAAAGACCATCATTTTTATGTAAAGATTACAAAATGTAAATAAAAAGAAATTTTATAAGACATAATCGAATGGAAAAGAATAAAAACACAAGAACAACAACAAAAAATAACAATTCAACAAACAAAATCGTTTTAAAATTAACATATGTAAAGAAACAAAAGTGACAGTTTGGTGAAAATGTCAGTGAATTTGTTTTGTAAATGTAAATACATATTATGATTGTTGTATCAATGTTATTTAGTTTCACATAGTTTTAAAAGTTTTAAGTTAATATAATTTAACTGATTGCTGATAGTTTGATGAAGTAGTTGATTTAAGATTTAGTTTTTTATTGTACACGGTTGCCCATTACTAAGAGTTAAGATACCAGTCTACCTCTACGACAACTAGTAGTTCAATGCTATTTCGTGATTCTTTAAAACATATAGTGCATTTTACGCCAACTAAGTGTGAAAAAAATCTATTTTTCTCAAGCTTTGGGAATAAATAGTACTTTATAAGACAACAACTGTCAAAGTTTTTGACTCACAACATGGCCGTCAGTAACGCTCACAACATTCGATTTTTTGCCTTGATCACAAACTTTTGAATTTTGTAGGAAAATGGGTGCAGTTGAAAAAAAAACGAAATCATATAATTTTGTTAGAATTTTTCCCCATAGATTATGTAATATAAACATGGTGTTGGTTTATAATATAAACGCACCTAAATATAAATCTATTACTTCTAGTAATCTAGTAGTGATTTTTGATATATATTTTTGAAAACAATTGTCATCTAGATATTGAATACAACGAAACAAATTTATCAGTTTTAATTTCCCAAGGGCGGTGATAATTCGAAATAATTTTTTGTCAAAAATTTCGGAAGCAAACATAATGATAATAGCATGAATTTTCCAAAAAATTATGAGAATTTATCAACGAACGAGGGGAATTCGTTTAGAAAATTTTTTGCCATTTTTCATTTCTTTATATATTTTTTATGAATTATACTAGGCCAACGTAATTGAATTATGAATTGAATTATTTCAAAAATTATTTGATAATTTTTAATATCGCAGTACGCCAGACGTATAACTATATGTTATAAGTATAATTCAAATGTTATTGGTGAAATTGAATGATGTCTTTACATTTTAGATAACTTCATTGGGTTATACTAAAATAAAACTAAAGCAAAAAATTTTCATTGTAAAATTCAAGATCAATAATAAAAAATCTTTAATAAACAGCTGATAAAAATATTGTTTATTTATATGGTGTCAGAAGTTAAAGTTAACTAACCATGACGGAAACCAATCCAGCATTCTGCAAAACCATCGAAGAATATCTGTATTAAAAATGCAAACGATAAATCAAAAATTTGGAAAAAATGGTCGCGGCAATATGAATTATGAATGGCTATGCTATGAAAATTGAAAGGCTATGAAAATTGAAAGGCTATGAAAATTGACAAATTATCTAAAGAAAGGCAGGTTGCAATACTAATGAATTGCTTAGGCCTAGATATTATTGGTATACATACAATAGTTTAAATTTGTCGGACACGGAAAAAAAGATCTGTCAACAATTACAAACAAACTGCTCAGTGCTCAGTGATATTTTTTCATCGTAAGAAAGATCCTGAATACTACACATATTCTCTAAATGAAAGAACGCTAATCCGAGTATTTACAGTGCGTGATCTTGGTGTAGTTCTAGATTCACAGCTATCTTTTTGAAAACACAATGACTCAACTATAGCGAAATGTGTTAAGTTTTATAATGTTAAGTTTTATAAAAAGTAGAGCAATGGAATTTGATAATTTTATGGAACTAAATCACTTTACTGTTCATTAGTACAAACCATTCTTGAGTACGGAGCAGTCATTTGGGCACCATTTCAGAAAATTCACTGCACTTCTATTAAATCTGTTCAAAAGCAGTTTTTAATGGTTGCTCTTAGACACGTTTACGATCCACGCGATTTTACCAATTTGCCGCACTATACCGATAGACTCAAATTACTTAATATGAGCTCCCTAGCTGATCGTCGTGATATGTTATCAGCTGTTTACTAATAAATAAATAATAATAATTTTTCTACTAATAACTAATTTTCAAAATAAAAGACAAAATACAAATTATGAAAATTTATAAATGAATAAAACCGAACCGAAACCAAAACTTTGAACATAAACTGAATATTCAGCTGACAACTCAAAACAAAACGATTACAGCTTCAGAAACGCGAAACACATATTTAGAAAATAAAATACATAGAAAATCGTATTTTTCAGTTGGCAGCACTGTCCCGAATAACATTAAAAATTACCTTTGCAGCCAAATAAAAATAAAATTGATATCTGGCAATAATCATCGCCGATGATAAATTAGAAAGAGAATCTAAATTTTCTTCGACGAAAAAAACTTTTGCGTTTATCGCTGTAGTTGTGTTTGAAATGTATGTATCCTGTGTATTCTAATGTTACTAACGTCGTCGTCGGACGATTTCGCTCGTGTTGTGTTTCTAGCTAATAGGTGCGTTCGATTTGACTATGAAACAACTGAAAAACAACAACAATTGCATTTAAATTATCAGTTGTATTAGTTACTTCAGTCAAATCGAACACGGCTAATATAAACATCTCATATTTTAATGATAAGGTTAAAAAAAAATGACATTATAAAACTGTGACGAACATCTAAATAAAAAATTTTCAAATTTCAATTTAGTATGCAATGATTTTTTCGTTGATTTTTAAAAATCAAAATAAAATTCAATGATAGTTTTTCCTGAATTTTAAAAAAAACTTCTCGTTTTTCTCCAAACTAAAAAAAGTTACATACGACGGTTTACACAAATAAATTGTAACTTTATGTTATCTAAATATTGTAATCTTAGTTAATTAAATTAAAAACTAGCAAATTGATTTATTCTAATGTCAGTGTACCTAAAACTTGTTGTTTACAATATAATATAATATATTATTAAATGTTATGTTGATAAATCTATTCAATGCCAGTTTTAATAAAATCTTAAATTCTGTTTGGAGTTGAGTTAGACTTCTTAAGATTTCGTCTGCATATTGTTACATTTGCAACATATACCAAAGCAATTTCGTCAATCTGTTTTCAATGGCCTACATAATTTATCCCATCCAGGGGTTAACAGTTCCGTCAAACTCTTTACGGATAAGGTCATTTGGCCATCCATTAAAAAGGACGTTAAACAAATGGCACAGAACTGCCTGGCTTGCCAAAAGGCAAACATTTCTAGGCACACACAATCTCCTTTTGGGTAACTATGCCCCAACTCCACAACGATTTTCCGAGATACATATGGACATAATTGGTCCACTTCCTACTTCTGAGAACAAACGATATTGTGTCACAATTATTGACGGCTATACTCGCCTGAGGCCATCCCATCTCGGATATCACTGCTGAAACGGTAGCCTCAGCACTCTATTCTAATTGGATCGCACGTTTCGGAGTTCCTTCAGTAATCGTCACTGATGAGGGCTCCCAATTTGAATCCAATCTCTTTTGTGAGTTGTCTAAACTCATAGGTTTCGAACGCAAACGCACTACTAGTTACAATCCTAAATGTAACGGTCTTATTGAACGTTGGCATCGGACACTCAAATCTGCTTTCATGGCTTACGACAGGACAGACTGGACAAGGATATTTTTCGTGAAGATTTCCAATCTTCATCTGCGGAACTTGTTTATGGTACGCAAATTCGTCTTCCTGGAGAATTTTTCAGCAAAAATTCAAAATTCATTCCACAGTTTGATTTCGTTTCACAATTGAAACAACACTTCGATCGCCTTCGTCCCATTAATGCATCAAGGCACTCTTCTGACAAAGTTTTCGTTTTCAAAGCCCTTGATTCTTGCTCACATGTCTACTTACGCACTGACTTAGTACGTAAGTCGCTTCAACCTCCATACGAAGGTCCATACCTAGTCATTAGTCGCGATGAAAAGAACTTCGTCATTGATCGCAAAGGTTAACACATGCGAGTCTCAATCGACAGATTAAAACCTTGTTTTAGGTCAGAATCTGAAGATATCTCAACTCAGCCTCCATTGTCTTCTAGCAAAAATCTTAATGGCGCAGACGAAATACCGTCTTCTAAAGACAACGTCCAATCTTCTTCTTCGGACACCTTCAAGTCCTTACCTTCAGCTTCCACAGAAGTTGGAAAACAACGCAAACGTCACTAAAACTGCTAAAAAGGTTAAATTTAATCTAACACCTCAAACGTTCACCTTTAACCCTTCCGCTGCAACTACCCGAGCAGGTCGAACTACCAGAACTCCTGCTCGCTTTCTTAATGCTACGGCATATTGAATTCCCTTTCTTCTCTTTTCATATCGTCCCATCTGCGATGGCGCTAGAAGAGGAGTGTTGTGGCGAACATCTAAATTAAAAATTTTCAAATTTCAATTTTAGTATGCAATGATTTTTTCGTTGATTTTTAAAAAACAAAATAAAATTCAATGATAGTTTTTCCTGAATTTTAAAAAAAACTTCTCGTTTTTCTCCAAACTAAAAAAAGTTACATACGACGGTTTACATAAATAAATTGTAATTTTGTGTTATCTAAAAATTGTAATCTTAGTTAATTAAATTAAAAACTAGCAAATTGATTTATTCTAATGTCAGTGTACCTAAAACTTGTTGTTTATAATATAATATAATATATTATTAAATGTTATGTTGATAAATCTATTCAATGCCAGTTTTAATAAAATCTTAAATTCCGTTTGGAGTTGAGTTAGACTTCTTAAGATTTCGTCTGTATAAGATACAGGTGCGCAATGTACCATTTTGTGGTCAGCAATATGTCAAGTAAAATCTTCGTCAGCAAAATTATTGTTTAAAGTTGTTGATTTAAATACTACACCGATTGGAAAAAATTCGTGTATTGAATTAAACCTCATACAAAAAATTAATACGATTAGAATCGATGACAAAATATTTAATGGTCTAGGATGCTTTAAAGATTTTGGATATGAATAGATTGCTCCATGAATTGGAATTTAAGAATGACGTTAATTTATAATTTATTATAATTAACACTAAACATGCTTAACTTTGAATATAAAAAAGACATTAAGACAGCGAGACCAATTCCACATAAAATTCGAAACGATGTTAAAAAATGAACTTGATCATATAAAAAGAATAGGTGTCATTAGAAAACAAAATGAACCAAGATCAGCCGAAAAGCCGGGCATTCACATGAAACAGAAACAGAATTTCATACAAATTTGACAGATAATTCGGTTTCTGTAAAATTTGTATGAAATTCTGTTTCTGTTTCTGTTGTATGTGGTTTCAAGCCTTAAGTAGTTTAGTATCGGTACACCGTAATAAAAAATTACGATTATGTCTAGATCCAATGGAAGTTAACCAAAGTATATTGCGTCGCCATTACTCAATGAAATCAATTGAAGTAATATGTGCAAGATTGGTACTCAAAGTGGTTTACAATATAATGCATGCACCAAAAGTAATTTATGTACCAGGTTAAAATATTCTAATACCAGATGCATTGAGTCGTGATATCAAAAATAGGGTGACCATTTTTTTTTAAAGTGAAATCAGTACAAAATTTTTGAAATTAAATACTAATGAATACCCCTTGTAGGGGTAAGTGTAAAGAGGAAAGGAAAATGTGTAAAGCGAAGAATAAAATGTTTGCGGTTTTTTTAAATAGTTTTAAGGAAGTAAGTTGCGACCAGAAGGCCCTTATGACTACAGTTCTTAAACATCGGTATCATTTGTAGTAAAAAAATTAGAGTAAGGATAAAAAATTCATATTATTTTTTTAAATTCATTATATAATTATAATTATTACTAACAACAGTTCATTTTCCAAACAATAAACATTTCAAATAATTTAAAAATAATAAACATATTACGGAAGGATAAAGTCTAATTAAAATTTAATTTTTATATTTGGCAGTTGTGTGAATCTCATTTAACAAAGGAATACATTCCTTAATGGATTCATAATATTCAGTACATGGGATGCCCACATTATTTTTCAAAACTAACATACTTTTTACTGTAGATAAATTACGTCGACTTTTTTCGAATGTCCACATATTATTAATTAATGAAAAAATACGTTCGCAACTAGCATTTGTTCCTGGTATTGCCAACATAAAACTTACAATATTGAATATGTTTTCGACTGAAATATTTAACTCGGCGAAATTTGTAAAAATTTCACTCCATCTTTTATCAATTGAATATAGTTTACTATTCCATTCATCAACTTTGTTGTTAGAACAAATATATTTCTTGATATAGTTTACTTCATCAAAGATTTCATTTTCATTTATATTAATGAATGTAGAAAAAATATTATTTTTGTTGGCAAATTCAATGAATTTTTGGACACTATTCCAAGTG
The DNA here is from genome assembly GCA_963693315.1 of Diogma glabrata. Taxonomy (NCBI): domain Eukaryota; kingdom Metazoa; phylum Arthropoda; class Insecta; order Diptera; family Cylindrotomidae; genus Diogma; species Diogma glabrata. The sequence continues at coordinate 135,259,990 of OY856187.1, read as the reverse complement.
ATTTCTTGCTTTAAAAATAGCCAATCATAATTTTGTAAAACTAGTTGATTTTTCATCCATTCGCTTAAGTAGTTTAAGCTTATGGTGTAAAATTGAATTAAATTTTTGGTAATTAACTGCTTTTCTTTGAATTCTTTTGTAGCCATTAAAGTTTTAACAGATATCGGAATAAAGTTTTCTTTTATTCTTTCTTCAATTTTATTCTGAAATTTGTTTAAGTAATCAACCGTTTGTATATATGTTATATTTTCCCCTTCAATTTGGTTTATGCTATTATGAAAAATGTAAGATTGGTTATGCAAGAAAAGTAAGTAAAGTTCAGCGTTTTCGTTATTAAAAAAATTTTCTATTATTTTTGGACAATTGCTTATAGACAAGAAGTATGACTTCAATGCTTCGTACAACTTTAAAATTCGTTCTATCGCGGGAAACAAGCTCAACCATCTCGTTTTACTATAATTAAAAATATTTTTGTATTCTATATCAACAAAGCTACAGAATTCCTTTAATCTTTCCGTTCTTACGGTATTATAGATATAAAAATGTGAATATATTTTTCCAATTACTGATTCAATATCCACAGGTAAAGAATCAGCAGCTGATTGAATAGCATTATTAACAATATGGGCATGGCATCCAACTCCAATCAAAATTTTTCCTAGACCTCGCTCTAATTTTCTATAAACATTATTTTCTGCGCATCTGCGCTTACCCCCAAAATTTGTATTGGTGTTGTCTCCACAAATTGCAACGATTTTTGAAGATATATTAAATTGAGACAAAATCTTGATTAAATTATTACTAATTTCATCAGATGTCTCACACTGTAATGAAGAAAGCTCTAATAGTTTGGTTTGGATACCTTTTTCTTTATTATAAAATCTAACCATTGTGGGAAACATCTTAACATCTTTATGATTGGAAGCGTCCGTTAAAACCGTGATAAACTTTGCCTTACTTAAATCTTCAAGTAAATCTTTGAACGCATATTTGGATAAAACATTTGTTATAATAGCCTCAGACTTTGTGCGTTTACAACAAAATTTTTGATCAAAACATTTCTGGGTTAAAATAGTTAAACAATCCATAGAACGAAACGACTGATTATGATAAACGATATGATAGCAATGTGCAGCTTCAGTCAAAGCCAATTGCTTCTCCTTAGCACCAAAAGATCTGCTGCCAAAGATATTTGATATTTTTTCGGAAGAGACTGCTGAGATAGTGGCCCTTTTGTGCATTTTTGTATCAACATGTTTTAAAATGTCAGTTTTTCCTGCATTAGAAATTGAAAAGTTCTTCATGCAAAAAGTGCACCTAACTTCTGAATCGTTTTTCAAATGTTTGATAATAAATGGGAATTCAGCTGCCAATTTATCGTTGAATTTATTTTTTCTTCGTTCCGACATTGTTGAGGATGAAGATTCTAACTGTAATTAATTTTTTGAATTAAGAAAAACAAGTTTTTAGAGTCTACATTTTAGAGATAATTTATTTTTATAAGAAAAGCTGAAAAAATTTGCTTATCACTTGCAGTTTATTAAATTTTTTAAATTTTTTAGTTTAAATATTTGAACAATAACCAATGAACAAAATTTACTTACATATTTACTTTACTGAGCCAGAAAATATCAAGATATTAATATTTCCCATGTAAAATATTTCAAAATTTTTCTAAATACTCTACACTAACTTTAAGTTCAATTAGTGAACCGAGGTTTACCAATACACATATTATTTAATTAATTAATTTACCAATATATTATTTATTTAATATTAAATTCACATTTATTTAATATTAATATTAAATTCACTAGTAATTATCACTATAAGTTAATGAATAAAGCAGTAACAAAAGCAAAATTTAACTCACTGATTAAATGAAAACATTTATTTTGTATTTCTTATTCTAAGAAAATCACCTCTCTAACGGAATATATGTGTTGCCATATTTTAAAAATATGTAAAAATATTACTTTAAATAATTTTTGTGACGAGTGTTTACCGAAAGATGGCTCGTAGTTTGATTTCTTTATTTTAGTTTGAGGTTAAAGTAAATTTTAAAAAATTTCTTAAAAATCAGTACTTTCAGTACATAACTTTAGAAATCAGTAAAAATCAGTACCGCATATATCTATCAGTACGGAAGCTAAAAAATCAGTACTGTACTGATAAAATCAGTACGAATGGTCACTCTAATCAAAAATGAAAATATGTCACACAAAGCTGAAGAAATCGAAATACACGTCGTATTATCTATGACCAAAAAGTGGACAAAAGAGATTATAGAAAAAACATCCATTGACGGTCAATTACAATTGTTAAAGAAAACAATTAACGATAGTTGGACAGACAATTTACAAAATTTTTCAAAAAAATAATAAAATATTTTAATTTTGTGATGAGCAGCATATGAAGGACTAATTTTAAAAGGTGTTCGTGTAATTATACGTTAAAAGAAACACACGGTGGTCACTTTGGGGTGCATGCATAAAACGAGCAAGAACATTATTATTTCGAGTCGGCATGACAGTTGACATAAAAAAGTATTGCGAAAATTGTGGTATATGTCAAAAATTTGAACCATCGACTTATCCATTCGAAATTGTATCATCAGAACATTCTGTTTTTGGTGGATCATCGTTTTTGGTAATAGCTGATAACTATTCAGGTTGGTTTGAATTAAAAAAACTGAAATCCAAAGAAACCGCAGAAATAATCAAACATTTACAAAAATGGCTCGATATATTCGGAATGCCGAAAAAATTACGAAGCTGCAAGGGTGGTGAATATGATTCTGGTGAAATGAGAAAATTCACAAATAAATAGAAATTTGAACAAGTAACATCAAACCCAAGGTTTTCGCAAGGTCATGGGTTTGCTGGAAAATATGTTCAAATAGCAAAAATTATATTGCCACGAAGATGGTAGTTCAGTTGAAATTGTATTGATAAATTACAGTAATGCACCAAGAGATAATAAACTGAGCTCACCAAACGAAAGATTTTTATGTCGAAAAAAAAAACACAATTGAACCAATGAAAAAAGTTCATACAAAACAGAAAGTTGTGGAAAATGTACTACAAAACTTACAAAATTACTTGTATTAGAATATTGCAATTTACATACACACTTTATAGATCTCGTTCGAACTGGAATTGGAAACACACTATTGTTTGCTCGAAGAAATAAGTCTTCAAATAACTCAATATATCTTCGCTTCAATCATTCAGAAGGACAGTGCGTCACATAATCTAGGAATATGCCAGCCGCTAACTGGATTATTGCAACCTCATCTTAGTTTAGTTCCTGCAAACTTTTAAAGAAAATTTCTTTGTTATCTCTTATTTTACGTTTATTTTCTCTATCCTATCATGAAATATATATCAAAAAATGGATAATTAAACAGTTAATCCTATTACTTATAAGATTTAATAGGTTTTGCTGTTTAGTTATCCATTTCTTTACAAAAAATATTAAAAAACAAGAAGATCTTAAACATTGGAAAAAGTTCATTATTCAATTAATTTAAGTCGGAGGGTGGGTAAAACATTATTCAAATACATATACGAATTATTATTTTAACATACGTAATTGACATAATTTAATTTTGAAATCTGAAGATTATTAACCTACATGTGAAGGTTGTAATGCGAAACATATAGAACAAACTGGTTGCAATTTTTATTTTCGTTTCTCAGAACATCTTGTAATGCAGCAGGAGAATCTCCGATAAATTCTGACGCTTCACGGAGTGCACGGGATGCTTTTTGTTCTCCGTCAGCAGCAATAACTTTAGCACGAGCTTCTCGAGCTACTTCAGCTTTAGCTGCCATTGCACGTTGTAGTTGGACGGGCAAACGAAGGTCTTTTCTGTAAGTCAAATATCAATAGTAATATTAAGCGCATGTATGATTTTTTTTTATATTCCTACATTTTTACTCTTTCAACTTTTATTCCCCATGCTTCAGTTACTTCATCAAACTGCACCTTGTTTAGAAAATACAAAAAATGAATATGAACTTACACTGCATTCCAATTGATGCTAAATTGTACTAAACGTGCTAAATCAATTTAGTCAACTATTTTATTTGACTAAATTAACATTTTGTTTCTAAAGACTAAATAATTGTGAAGCAATTCATATCGTTAAACAATATCTGACAACTGGATTACATTAATTTAAATTAAAATTCGCTAATTTTGTAAAATTAAATTTAGATTTAGCAGATTAGTAAAATTTAGCAGCTAATTGGAACCCAGTCTTAATGTTAATTTTGCCCCACTCAACCTACTTGCATTGGACCAGAAATAGTTATCCGGTCATCCTGAATCGGTCGATGTGATTTTTGAATTTGAAGTTTGGAGGGATGGAAAAACACTAAGTTTTTTTTGGATTATTGCAATAGAAATATATGTGGAAAATAACCAAAAGTTTGATTTATTTTAAACATTCGATCAAATAAATATAATATAGTGTTGCAAGATTTAAAATGTTAACCGAAATATTTGAGAATCGAAGGTTTAATTGATTTGTGCATTCAATCAAACAGAAGTTACCGCAAATACCAATCAGTGTAATAACGACGAGATAAATAAACCAAAGAACAAAAATGAACCTACACTGAATTTTATTTGGAACCAGAAGAGGAACAGAATTTGACTTTGAACTTGGAAAGGTGATCAACACACTTTGAAATGGTGAGTGTACGACGTTTTCAATTTGTGTTTGATTTTTTGTTAAGTAATGCAGGGTTAACGTAATTATAATTTAGGAAGGGTTGTTACCTGACAGTTCTTCCTTTCTGGAGATTCTGGGTGGTGTATTTAATGCACGTGTTTCGTTTGATTGTTCAAATTTCTTGTTAGTGAGGTTGGTCAGAAGAACCTTCGCCCAAATGAGCTAGTGGCGTCTATGGTCTACTAGACCTCCTATTACAAGATATAACTGTAAAGACCTAGGTTCCTCGGTGGGCGCGTTTTTTAAAACTTTGTGTATTGATGCCATTTGCAACAGTTGATTTGATCAAACCATTCCATTTGTAGGCTATTCGGAAAAAGAAGTTATTTGTAACTATTTTACTTTTTTCATCAACTAATTTTATTTCTCAAAAACAATTACGTCCTACATTTTTTAATTTGGAATTTTATAACTTTGCAATACAGTTTTTGCAATTTCAATTATGTCACTAAGTTGTGATTTTTGCTTCTGATTCGCAATGAATTCACATAAAACCATTGTGATTTTTTAATTCTGTTTACTAACACTAACTACAGCGATCATTTGTTTTTCTGATTCAAACCTTGTTTTTTATATGTACCGCATACATAATAATTTCAAATTAGTTGTTCAAACATATGTAAATTTTTTTTACAACAAGTAAAGCAAAAAAACTAATTTCGTTTAACAAAAAAAACACGATTACCACCATTTCTAAATTCTTTTAAATCCCATCATAAACGATGATTGATTACCACCAACAACAACAAAACTGTGACTTCTTCAAACAAAAGTTATCCGTGTAATGATATCAATAAACATAACACAAATCATTTCTTCTATTGTATGTAATCGTATAGATCTAAAATAAATCTTACATCAAAACTATAATGCCTACACACATCTTATACAGATTCTTAGATTTTTTTTTATACTTTTTAGTTTATGACAAATCCGTGATGATTAATGATCACGGTATTATTACTTTTGTTTTCGTGAAAAGCAATTAATGATATTTTTATTTATTAATAAATTTGCATCTAATTAGAAATAAGTATTAGAAAAAAAAATTGCTAGATCTTTTAAACATACAAATGGTGATCGTTGATCTTGATGAAAAATTCTAAATGGACATCGTAGGTGATAATCGAAAAAGGAAGGTGTGCGAGGAGGTTTTCTCTTGATAATTATTCATCATGTGAAAATAAGTGGAATTAGTTTTACAGTGAAATAAATAATTTGAATTAATGTTGATTTTATTACATGTAATAAACATAAATGTACGTACGTGTTTATTTATATTACAATGTTAATTATAATCATGATCATGATGCTAATTAAAGAGAAAATTTTCAATTTCTTGTAGAAAATGAATGAGAATTTTATTTTATTATTTTGTCAAGATTAACATCAATTTTTATTTTATTCTATTCGTATCATATTACTTAGGGATGTTTTGTACAATAAATAGTTAAAGGCATAAGAATTTCATGTATGTAATTAAGTACGATATTTACAATTATGGTTAGATTTTATAACAGAAAAAGGTAGCGAGTTTTAAAAATAAAAAAAAAACAGTTTGAAGGTGAATCCATGAACTGTATAACCAAAACGAGTGAAAAGGAAATTTGAGAACTTCCTACTGAGAATCCAACGTTTCAGTTTATTTAAAGTTTTCAAATTTGCAATAGAAATAAATACAGCATGGACTGTCGTCTGTCACATCAATTAGTTCATGTACATATATAGTAAAGCATAACAATCGAAACCAATGAACTCTAATGAATGAGTATTAATTTTATGTTATGCTTCCGGTAATTTTTTGTTAAAAGTGAAATGAACAATATTTTTTCTACAAATTATTCTTTTAAAAAGTCAAACGAAAAACACAATATCAGATACAGTTTAACGAAATTGGATTAGAGAGATTAAATATGAATAATAACGAACTTCTTAATGTAAAATTTCAAATATATCTTTTGCCCTAAGGAGTGTGAGTCTGTTATTGCACAATGTAAAATTTATTAAAATTTATTGACAATCGGTTTTTAATGGAATTAATTGTACAATATTCATGTCAATAAAAATTACAAGATCTCATCCTTTTAAAATAACAATATATAATTCCAAATCTGTTTTATTTATTTATTTTATTGTGAGAGTAATACCAAAATACTGAAAAGCAGCAGTGTTACCAAAACACAAAAATAAAATTTGTTTAAAAACACATATAAAAATTAATGATATTGAGATTTACCATTTTTAGGGTGATGTTTTTAGGGCTCAGTACTTTGAAAAAGTAAAAACACTAAACAGTACCATATTGGTGAGACTTCAGTTTCCGTCCGGACTTCCACATAATCAATTTTCTCACAAACTAGTTTAACGAAATTGGATTAGAGAGATTAAATATGAATAATAACGAACTTCTTAATGTAAAATTTCAAATATATCTTTTGCCCTAAGGAGTGTGAGTCTGTTATTGCACAATGTAAAATTTATTAAAATTTATTGACAATCGGTTTTTAATGGAATTAATTGTACAATATTCATGTCAATAAAAATTACAAGATCTCATCCTTTTAAAATAACAATATATAATTCCAAATCTGTTTTATTTATTTATTTTATTGTGAAAGTAATACCAAAATACTGAAAAGCAGCAGTGTTACCAAAACACAAAAATAAAATTTGTTTAAAAACACATATAAAAATTAATGATATTGAGATTTACCATTTTTAGGGTGATGTTTTTAGGGCTCAGTACTTTGAAAAAGTAAAAACACTAAACAGTACCATATTGGTGAGACTTCAGTTTCCGTCCGGACTTCCACATAATCAATTTTCTCACAAACTATAAGTGCTATAATATTCCTTTTTAAGGAGATTTATGTCCTATTTCTTCAATTCTAGATATCTAATAGAATCGGTTTTCTTCACCTTCGTGTACGTTTTATCAACCAGATAGAGTTATTCGTTACTAAAGCTATTCGTTACCAGATATCTAGCAGATAAGAATGAAAGTTTGACATTATTGAAAAATATATATTTAGAACGCTAACTAAAAACGGTGGGATAAAAAAAAATATTAGACAAAATTGCAATTAGATATATGATATCCATATATCGAATCTTTATCTGGCTGACCGCTGATTCCTCTTGAAAATTTTTTTTCAGTTGTATTGTGGTTTCCGTATCGGTTGTAAATATATCGTATTTTAAATTCTTTAATCGTAAAACCTTCTAAGTACTTCTAAGCCCTTTAAAAATAATCGTATTCTACCCTAGAAAGCTCACATAGTCTTAAAAATATTAAAATGGCCTTTTTCTGTGTTTTTTAAATTACAGCCGGTGAGAGGTGACGGGTGAAGTCATAAAACTCCGATTCAAGATCTTTCGCAGAGATGGTCACCCAAACAGTATTCCTGAGTTAGAGACAAAGTCAGACGAGTAGCACTACTAGGACTAATTGAAAATAGTTCATATTTGACAAATATTTATTGAAAATAGGCTCACATTTAGTGTCGATATTCTCAATAAATACAACTCTATACAAAATAGTTATCTGTTAGATAGTTACAGTTATCTAATTACTTAAATTAACTCTGGATTTCCATGTGCTCAACATTAGTCAACATTAGACGATTGCCACCCTAAACTGGTCATAAAACGAAAAAATTGAAATAGTCGCAAATTTGCCATACAAACCGAAAATATCCACCAAATTTGCTGCCATTCCTTAACTCGTTGTTCGACTTTGTTCAAATATCAGTTTATATGCCATTCACCAAGACTTGCGACAGCTCATTTCTCTGGCTCTCAAAAAGCAAAGGTTATTGCTTATTTGTAGATTGCTTATTATTATTATTATTATTCCCCCTTGCTTATTTTGTAGATTCTCGATGATATTTTTGTCCAAACAAAGTTGAAAAAATATGCTGTAAGAAAGCTCTGGATATCCATGTACTCAAAATTACTCAAATTTAGACGATTACCACCTAAAACTGGCCATAAAATGAAAAAATTGCAGTATTCGCAAATTTTCCACACAATCCATTGATATCACCTTGTAGTTTTTGCCATTCGTCAAGATTTGCGACAATCACAATATTTTTTCGATTAGCGTAGCTTCTTTTTGATAAATCACCAGGTATCGATGGAATCCCTGCAGAACTATTTAAGAATGGAGGAGCAGCTCTGGTCTCACGTTTATATGATCTGATTCTTGCAATCTGGGACCAAGAAGAACTACCTGCTGAATGGAAAACAGCTCTCATTGTTCCGCTACATAAAAAAGTTGACCGCCTAAAGTGCGCGAATTATCGTGGAATCACACTGTTGAACACTGCATATAAAATACTAGCTAATATCGTACTCGCTCGGCTCATTCCGTTCGCCGAATCTATCATCGGCGACTATCTGTGTGGTTTTGTCCCAACCGTTCAACCACAGATCAATGTTTTACCTTAAGGATGATTCTAGAAAAATGTTGCGAGTACAACATCAGCATTCACCAGCTCTACGTTGATTTCAAGCAAGCATATGATAGCATCATCCGCGACAACCTCTGGTCTGCACTCATATGCCTTGGTATTCCAACGAAACTTGTTTCTCTGTGCAAATTCACAACATCGGGATCAAACTGTAGAATAGTAATCGAAGGGTCAGTTTCTGACTCTTTTGATATAACATCAGGTGTTCGACAAGGTGATGCACTTGCGCCCGTACTATTTAATTTGGCGCTTGAGTACGCGATAAGAAAAAGCCGCATTGAGACACAAACCTGTATATTTAACAAAGCTAGTTAAATTCTTGGCTATGCAGATGATATTGCGCTTCTCGGACGTAGACCAAGCGATATTAAAGATAGCCTCTCTCAGCTTGAAAGAAATGCTAAACGACTTGGATTATGCATTAACACCGGCAAGACTAAGTTTTTAACAACATCCAGGAATATACCTCCCGGCAATCTGAATACTGGCGACTATGAAGTAGAACGTGTAGAAAACTTCAAATACCTCGAGTCTGTAATAACATCGTCAAATGACATGCAGGCAAATATTAAAGCTCGTGCTTAAGTTTTCTACTCAAAACTTTTGCGATCCAAACATCTTCCGCAGTCGTGCAAACTCACACTTTACAAAGCATTAATCCGACCTGTGCTTACCTTAGGAAGCGAAAACTGGACACTGACTTCCTCCGATTGTAGAATTTTATCAACATTCGAGAGGAAAGTCAAACGAACAATTTATGGTCCATGTAAAGTTGCTGAAAATCAGTATAGAATCCGAATGAATCATGAAATAAGACAGCTTCTTGGAGGCTGCGATGTAATCGGATTGATTAAATCTAACCGGATTAGATGGTATGGTCATGTAGAAAGGGCACCATTAGATAGAATGATTAAAAAAGCGTCACAACAACAAGCAGCTGGTGTTCGTCGAAGAGGAAGACCTAGACAACGCTGGCGTGATGACATCATCCAAGACCTTTGTGATATAGGATGTCGAAACTGGGGTCAACTGGTCGTGGAACGAGATGATTGGAAGCTGATTGCACAGACGGCAAAATCCCTCCATGGGATGTAAACGCCAGAGAGAGAGAGTAGCTTCTTTTTCACTTAGTTACTTGAGTTGAAGTGCTAACAAAAAATGACTAATAATTTAAAAAAACCTATTCGAAAATCAAGTCTAGTAAGTTAAACATTCTAATCAAGTTTAATGCACATAAACATTATCTTGCCTATATAAAGAAATATACAGGGTGTTTCATAATATATGCGCAGGACTTCAGGATGTGATAGCTCATCCAAAAATATGAAAAAAGCGTCATAACTTACCCTCTAAAATGCACCATTTTCGAGATACAGGGTGTTTAAATTAAAAAAAAAATTCGTTTTTTGCGAATATCTCCGGAATCGTTTATCGTACAGAAAACAGCTTTCGTAAGCATTTTCTACTTATAATAAGCTATGTTTTGTGCGAAAATTATTTTTTTTTAGTCATAATTGGTAAAAGTTTTGAAGGGGTGTTTTTTTCCCCAACTTCTACGCTACTGGAAAAAGTACGGTTTTGAGATGCTCATTTGAACCGCCAATGTTTTCTACACAAAAAAGTTGCTCGCGGTCGTAAGCTAAGTCTACCGTTTTCGAGAAAAACCAACTTTTATGTTGAAAACATGGTCAATTTTTTTAAATAAAATTTTTTTCCTCATGGACATTTCCAACTTTTAATTTAACTGTTTATGATTTGTTATAGTTTTTTTTAATTTTGAAATTATGAAGTTAACGATTGGTTTTGTTACTTGTTCCAACGTTTAAATAAATTTTATTTAATTAGTAAGAAAAAAAATTTTATTTAGAACAACTGACCATGTTTTTCAACATAAAAGTTGATTTTTCTCGAAAACGGTAGACTTAAGAGCTTACGACCGCTAGCAACTTTTTTGTGGAGAAAACATTGGCGGTTCAAATGAAATCTCAAAATTGTCTTTTTTCTAGTAGCGTAGAAGTTGGGGAGAAAAACACCCACTACCCCTCCAAAACCTTCACTAATTAAGACTTAAAAAAATTCCACACAAAACATAGCTTATTATGAGTAAAAAAAGCTTACGAAAGCTGTTTTCTGTACGATAAACGGTTCCGGAGATATTCGCAAAACACGATTTTTTTTTCAACTTCAACACCCTGTATCTCAAAAATGGTGCATTTTAGAGGGTAAGTTAAGCAACACTTTTTTTCATATTTTTGGACGAGCTATTACATCCTGAAATCCGGCGCATATATTATGAAACACCCTGTATTCATTCAAATAAAATCTAGAATTCCAATTTCATTTTCAATTATTTTCATGTCATTCAAATAATTACATTTATGCTCTTCCAACTATTAATAACAACGTTATTTGTATGTTTTTCCATCATAATAGTATACATAATAGTATTGTTTCTAACCTATTGAATAATGAATTTAACCTATTGCATTATGAAATTTTTCCTATGAAATTATGCTCTTTATTTCCAAGGAATTGAGTATATGTTGGTGATGGTTGAGAAGGTAATGGAGTGTAAAATTATTTTTCAATACTTTAAATGAATTTTATATAAAAAAAATTAGTGAATGTGTATATCCTATAAATCGCGGAGTATCTTAAGCATGGTGGTGCACCATTTCACAAGGTCTGGGTGGTATTTTAGGCACGCATTGTTTTTTATTTTAAATTTTCTTGTGAGTGTAATCGCAGAACTCACTGCCAAATGAGCTAGCGATGAGTGAAAACAAGGTTAGGTGCACGACCAACTTATGGACCATCATGGACCAGCAGACCTACTACTACAGAAGTACTGTCTAATAATCGTTTTCCCACACTTTCTATAAGCTTCCAACAGTTTTATGAATTTAAAAATTAACTAGTTTTATTAGGTATTTACTTAAAGTAAACAAAAAGCTTCTTATGGAATTTCAACTCAGAAAGCATAATTTACCTGGATTTATTAATAATGTTCCGCCAAGTACCAACGATGTCTACCATAATCTTTATAAATAAATATTTGGGGGTGGTAGATTTTATATTGTTTTATTTTATTTCGCTAAAAAGAAAAGATTGATTGATTGATTGATTGATTGGACTGTAGGACCAAGCACTAGGCGAGACTCCCGGATTACGGCCGGGCCACTTCCTACAGTCGTTTTACATATAACAATAGGTAAGGATAGGTAGGTAATTGTTAGTTAGGAGTGAACGACCCGGTTACAGACACCTGGCAAATCGTATCTAGCTACTACTGTTAGGAGACAATCACAAGGACAATCACTTATACATATAATCTGCAATCGCCAATCAGCAATCCCGTATCTAAAATTTCTCGCCTGCAATCTCCAGTCGGAAACCTGTTATTCATGTAATTTATTAGTATAATAGGATGATGACTAAATTGTAGTCCTCTGCACTCTCCAATCTGAATTCATGTTATTATATTTATGGTTAAAATTATTTATGGTTATTTATGGTTAAAAACATTTATATTATGTACATATATATAAAAAACAAAAAAACCCCTTTGAAAATTGAGTGAATTTCATATAAAAAAGTATTGGGATTGAATTGGATAAAAATATTATCTTTCACTTGATGTTTTTATTTGAAATGTATTTATTTAAATTTTATAAAACATTATTTTATATAATATAATTAACGCAAGAATGTTTTGAATTTTTCTTGAAACACAAGAATTAATTTAACAAAAACAATTAACCCTGCTCGTTGATATCGTTCAAAAATCTTATTGGATTTTATGGATAATGTTTGGATAAATAGAAAGAGATAAATCTATCACATAAAATTATGTCAACAAATGAAATTTTAAACTGAATTTGAAATAATAACTAAATTTCGCTAGTTAAAGCTCTAAGTAGGTTTAAATTTTACACAAAATCAAATAGCACAATAACACCTTTATTTAGTTTTCTAGTAAAAATCAGAGTTAATAAATTTTACATTTACGGAAGATTACATCTTGGTCGCCCACATCTTTCCATTTTTGAAAGCAATCTTACCTTAGAGTTTAGTTATTAAAACCAACACTTTAAAACTATTATATTAGATATAAAACTGATTATTACAATTAATGTTTTCACTACATTTAGTTATACTTATATATTTATCATTTACGATTAATTTAGTTTAAAATTCACACTGTCACTTATAACAAGTGTTGATAAGACGACCATTCACCATTGTCATACATATATATACACATATATACACATGCACATACATACACATACACACATATATACACGTACATACACACATATATACACATGTACTTACATATATATACATATATACATACATATACACATACATGTACACATACATACATACATATATACACACATACACACATATACGCAAACATACATATACATATACATACATACATACATACATACATATACACACATACATACATATATATACACACACACACATATATATATATATATATATATATATATATATATATATATATATATATATATATATATATATATATATATATATATATATATATATATATATATATATATATATATATATATATATATATATATATATATATATATATATATATATATATATATATATATATATATATATATATACATAAATATATATATATATATATATATATATATATATATATATATATATATATATATATATATATATACATACATATATATATATATATATATATATATATATATATATATCCATACACATACATATGTACATATAAACATACATACACACATATACACACATACACACATACACACATGTATACATACATATACATATACATATATACATACACATACACATACGCATACACATACACATACACATATACATACATACACATACATACACATACATACTCATACATACACATACATACACATACATACACATGTATACACATACATACATATACACACATACATACACATACATACGCACATACATATATACCTATATATATTACATATATTTATTAACAGCAAACATACATATTAAGAAGTTTTCACCTTATGTCCAACATACTAATTTATGTGGTATTGTTATATAAACATACATACATACATACATACACATACACATATATATATATATATATATATATATATATATATATATATATATATATATATATATATATATATATATATATATATATATATATATATATATATATATATATATATATATATATATATATATATATATATATATATATATATATATATATATATATATATATATATATATACATATATATACATATATACATATATATATATATATATATATATATATATATATATATATATATACATATATATATACATATATATACATATATATATATTAGGGTGGCACTTATTTTCTTATTTTGCATTTTTGAAGGGCGCCGGTCAAAATTTTGCTTCTTTATATATGTGATACTAGAATCTGAAGTTTGGGCTCAATTGAACAATTTTATCACGTGACGACTTTAGCTCAAAGTTGAGAAATTTCAAAAAAAAATATGTCTTATCAACCTAAAAATTGGAAAACTCGAACAAAATAAGTAAAGGGTCCGTCACTGTGACATGGCCTATGGCCCTTTGTAGTATACGTGCTAGAACAAGTTGAGTCTCGTGCAACCAGTCCGTCCCTATATAATTTAAAAGTGTCTGTCAATAGGTGTGACGCAATGTTAAATCGAAAGACACTATTCATACAACATAATTCAATCTCTTGTTACTTTACGCAAACAACCCATTTAACAAGTCTAATAGAAAAATTAAAGAAAACAAAAGTTTTTTAATTTTACTGTTACTCTACATATATCAGCTTGTTAGGCCATCTTCTGGAGTAATCCAGATCACTCCAGAAGATGGCCTAGCAAGCTGAAATAAATAAAGAGTAACAGTAAATTTATAAAAAATGTTTGTTTTCTTTAACTTTTCTATTAAACTTACCAAACAAGTCACTTGCATAAAGCAACAAGAGACTGACATTATCTTATTTGAAAACACACGCCAAGTGCCAATGGCAAACAGTGTATAATTTAAAATGTATAATTTAAAATTTCGGAGCTTCATTGGATAAATTTATTGAATACCAAAATTCATCCCAGCAATTCTCATCGCCTCTAGCAGTATCTGGATTATCTCTTATTTGTTCTGAAATTTTTGTTTTATTAAAATCGTTGGTTTTGTGATTATTGCGGTTGGTTTATTTTATTTTTGTTTTAATTTTAAAAATATGGCTTCCCCAAACAATTCTCCCTCGCGTCCTGCCTCACCTGTGAATGCCTTAGGTGTTAATGAAGCACCCATGTTAATGACTCATCAGCAGTTAGCTGATATTATCCAAGGAAACTTGCATCAGTTTGCCCATCAACAGTTCATGGCACAGCGGCAGATGCCACCACCTTGCTCACAACCTCCAACAACTGAACCAGATGTAGCTACAGTGAGCAATACTGATTTTGTTAAATTTAAAGCTCCGCAAAATTTGTTTGACCAAAACGCAATTGTTTAGTTCAGGATGTTGGAACTAAAATTTTTTAGTTCGAATGTTAGGTCGGAAATGACCAAATATTCACATGCATTAAGTGCAATTGATTCACGATTGCACAACAAATTGGCACCGTTGCTCTTTAAAGAGATAGGTGATACTCCTTATACTACCTTTAAGACGGAGGTAATTAAAATTTTGGGCGACAGCGATAAGGCAAAAATTAATAATATTTTGCATAAATTAGTATTAAGTGATGAAAAACCTACACAGTTGCTAGCTGAATTCCGAATTAACGGTGCTGATATGAACGATGGCATTTTCAAACAACTTTGGATGGCACGTCTTCCTGAAAGCATCCAACTTGTTTTTATCGTCGTTCGAAAACGATTTGCCATTAACGTTGTTGGCAGAACGTGCCGACAATCTTATGGAAACGTTGTCACAGAGACAAATTTTCGCGATGAACTACTTCTACTTCTGCACAATCAACTAACTCAAACCGGTTTCATCAAAGTGCTTCTCAACATAAAAAAAAATCGAAATATTAATGAAATTCTTAATAATTTTAAAACGCAAATGCTGAGTGAAATTCACTCGATAGTAAATGCTGGTCATAGGTCGCCCTCTAAATCTCGTGATAACCGTCGGAGTACTTCTAGATCAAAGTTTAGAGAATTAAAAATTAATTCGGACATTTGTTTTTACCACTCCATATTTAAAGACAAAGCACAACGCTGCGTCACTGGATGTTTTTTAAAAAGGTTTAATATTTCCACAACATTTTTAAAATCACATCCATGCACATGGAGTAACTTAAGTGAATACAAAGAAGCGCAAAAAATTGTAAGTTGTTTAAAGGTAGTCAACAATCCAGCAGAACGATGCATAAAATTAATGGAAGAGTTCAACAATAAAATAACTAAAGATGAAGATCAAAAACAATTTTTGTTAAAGGTAAACAATAAGCAATAATTTAAGATAATTTAAGCATATTTAAAATGAGAATTAATTTTATTTCATGCATTTTCAGACCGTTCAAGACTACCGTAAGAAATATCCGAAATCTGCTACATTGCAGGATTTGAAAAGGCCTTTATAATTTGGTTAACATTATAAAATAGGTTCCTGTTTTTAAACATTAAATGATACTTTAGACACTATTATACGGTTTTGTTTTTAATACAAACTCGACTATGTCAAAATTACAAAAAAATTTGTATGTAAGCGTGCTTAAGAATCAAAGTCGCCACGTGCTAAAATTGTAATAGAGTGGTGAAACTTTGTCAGTATCCTTAAATTACACAAAGGAAGCAAATTCCGGCCGGCGCCATGACAAAATACAAAAGAAAAATCACCCATACAAATAAGTGCCACCCTAATATATATATATACACACATACATACACATATATATATATATATACACATATATATACACATATATACACATATACATACACACACATACATACATACACACGCACACATACATACATACATACATATCCATACACATATATATACACACACATATACACATATATACATACATATATATACATACACATACACACATACACATACATATACATACACACATACATACATACATGCATACATACACACATACATACACATATGTACATATATTGATAATTCATATAAATATGTTATATTTATTTTGATAATTCAAATATGGAATATATGTATAAAATTTGTTTGAACGATATCTTTAATACTTTAGACGTATTTTTAGACTTCCTTTCATGTATTCCAAATTACATAAAATTGATAGAAATACGAAAGATGTTTTAAGAAAGTTATATATAAACATTAAAAACTAGTTTCAATGTTTATATATACCTTTTGTATTATATTCTGTAGCTGTAAATCAAAGAAAGTTAATTAATTCGAAGTTCTATTTTCATTAAATTTATTAAAACTAAATTAAATTAATGCCAAATCTCAGCTAATCTCATATATATATATATGAAAATTCAATTATTTCGAATAGCGAACCTAAGATATCAAACCATCAGTTTTTTTTAAGAAACAAAAATGTTATCAATGTTTTTTAAGAATAATATTTCACACGCCATGACACCTTTTCAAGTTGACAAAATTTGTATCTTTATTTCTAATAAATCTGCATTTTCATTAATTATATTATGAAATTTAAACTAAAATACTCCATTTTATTTACATTCATTTATTCCTGGTAATGGCATTTTGATAAATTTTTTTATTTTCTCTAAATCAACAAACGAAATTTTTTTTTTTTAATCAAAACAAGAAACACGAAATTCCAATTTGAAATGTTTATGTATATTCTCGAAATACTACAACAAAATTGACATTTGTTTTTTTTAATGTAAGTGTGTCCTCTTACATAATTATACCCAACTATAAGTGCGTTCGATTTGACTGAAACAACTGAAAAAACAACAACAATTGCATTTAATTTTTCAGTTGCTTCAGTTGTTTCAGTCAAATCGAACACGGCTTATATACCACGACTTGTTGATTAGATCGTTTCTTAATTTAACACTACAAAAATCAGATAAATTCTATAACCTTTTTAAAAATGTTAATAATTTTCATCGACTAAAATCACTACGGTTTAATTTCATTTTAATTTTAAATGAAAAAAAGTAATAAAAATAAACAACGACACAACAATGTTGTATCGAATTGAAAACCATAAATTACGAGAATTTCAAGAGAAAAAAATTATTTTCCTGATTTTTTCAATCTTTTAATTAGAAAAATTAAATTATTTTTAAAATACCACCATTATTATATATTATTATATATCATATATTATATATTATTGAAGCACTTGGTTTGAAACACATTTTAGATAACTTTTATTGAGTAATAAGACACTTTAAATATGGTAAATTATTAAAGTAAAAAATATATATATATTTATCACGACGGAGAGTTTTATCCACGTCCATCTTCTTTCGTTGCACATTTTACTCCCTTTATTTCGCTAAAAAGAAAAGAGAAATAAAATATTTTTGTTTGTTTTGTTGTATTCTGGTTAGTTTTCGGTCTTTGTCATTGTTTGATAAGAAAAGAAAGATTTAAAAAATTTGTATGATTGAATCATAATTTTAGATAATGATCTCATTTTTGGTAAAAATTATTATTTTTGAATAGTTAGATAACCAATAATTTTTTGTTTATTCTAAATTAATTTAATTATGAAGTCAATAAAATTATTTATTTTTATTATTTATTTAAAATAATTTATTGAACGAATTTATTCAAAATAAAAATATAGCAATACAATTTGATTGATTTTCTTTTGATTATTGTTTTTATTAATTAATTAGTTTTAAATATATTTTTCGCACGAGTTGTATATAAAGTTTAATTCTGTTCTCTCATTTTTGGGAGCGGATACCGGATTGCATCTTTTACTACCTAGGAAATAAATAAAAAACCATGACAAGAATGATAGTTTTCATGGAAACTGAAATATTTAAGATAAATTCTAACACATGAACATTAAAAATTATAATTTTTGTTTTCTTTAAATAATTGGATTTAGTTTTAATATCATATTTATATTGTGGTCATTCAAAAAATAGTATATACACCTCAGGAGAGTAGGCCACCTCCCTCCGGGATATGTCCAAATACGCCTCGGGAGAAAACATGCACTTCTCTCCCTTGCTGTATAATATACTATTATTTCTATTCATCTAACATCTAAAAATTTACTATAAAAAAAGTCCCTGAGTCGATTATATTTATTTTTGTCAAATAATTATCTCCCACTCCTTACCTACATATGTTTGTGGCGAATGTGTGCGCCGCCAATATTTAGTGGCGTATTCTACATCAAAGAGATTTGCATCAAATGCTATTTCTAGTTTGGACGCTTTCCACAATTTAAAAAATTAATTATTCCATATCCATAGTTTTATATTTTAATTATTATAACAAAAAAATTCCGGAAACAGTGATATAACTGCCACTCGTTTTCACGAATGGCTTAAGCGAGGGGACGTAAACATTTACGTGAATCAATATTTGTGTGCTAAAATATTTGTGGTACACGCGTTCGCTGCAGATATTATGTAAGTGTGGTCTCGGCTTAAAGGGTTTTTTCGTAAATATTTTTATCCGTAAATATTTTTATCACAAAACAGTGATCACTAGAGAAACTAATTGACTAAACCTGAATCTATTAAATATATGTTTATGTAAATTTTTTGTCTTCTTATACTTCGCTAGAAATGTAAAATAATTTTTGGTTTATATTAGCGTTGACATTTTTCGGTAGTTTATCTAGTCGGCTAGCCCTGATGAGAATAATAAACTTTTTTAAAGTTTAAAATTTTCTCATTGGTTCGAAACAAGATCGGTCGAAAATTGTATGGATTGCAAAAAGTTTCATAATTTGCACCATAATTTTTTAAATTCAGTTCTTATATTCTTGATGGGAGATTTTCCATCGGAGTGATGTTATATCACAAATAATTTGCTGAATCAATGTTTATCCTCTTCCAACTATTAATATCAACTTTATTTGTATTTTTTTCCATAATAATAGTAGTATGTAAAATTAATGTATTATTGTATTGTTTGCAATGCAATGCAATAGTATGTATTATTGTATTGTTTTCTAACCCATAGCATAACAAACTTAAGCTATTGCTTTATGAAAATTTTCCTATAAAAATTATCATTATTCTATGTGTTATGATTGTATTAATCAAATTGTTTTGATTGTAATAAAATTATTTATCAAATTACAGTAACATTAGCTTTGATAATTTTTCGTTCTCAAAAATCAAATTTTAATTGAAATTCTCTTTTTTTTGTTGAATTTAGTTCAATGTATGGAATAGAGTGAAATGTACTAAGTTCTTTTAAAAAAACATAGTAAACAAGAAAATTAAATTTTTATTCGCTTATGTATTAAAGTGTTACTTTATTACTGTGATTTGCGGCCTTAAAGTGTCACTTTTTAGATACTTTTTTAGCTACGTCCAAAAAAGTAAAAAACATTTGTATTTGTTTAAATTCTATAAAAAATAGAAATTTTTATCAAAGTAACCCTTAAATTCCAAATTTCATTATCCAATTAAAATAGTTGTTATCATTTGTTGTCATAGTTATACAATAATTGGGAAAAGATAACAAATATTTTGTCAAAGGTAACTTGTTCCACATATTTTTATTTCAAAATTTACGCAAATTTATAATTTTAAAATTTAATTTAGAAAAAAACGTTTTTTTTAAATATTTTGCTTGTGCCGAATAAAAAATAGTATATGATGCACGGACGTAAGCTATTTTGGACTTAATGTGGGTGCAAAATCTTTAGCTTTACGTCCTAGCATCATAATGTACTATTGTTTCAGTACTTTCTTTCATAGTACACATTTTTTCTTCTTTGATTAGAACATTTATTGTTTTTATTGAGAAGAAAAAGTTTCTATTTTATATATATGAATATTAAAAAACAGGTTACTTAAACAATTACTTTCTGTCAGAGGATAAAGTCGTGTAATCAATTCGTGTTTGATGAATTTTATTCTATCGCAAATTCAAAAAATTCTGGCTCTTGCCTTGCTCGAATTTTAAACTTTTGCTTGAGAATAAAATATTACATTAAACACTTATTGGTTAAACTTCTATTATTTTATCTTACGAGGAAGAGCGAAAAATTAAAAATAAAAACAAAGAGCGGGCGCCATTAAAAATAAAAATCTGATCGCAGAAAGTAACTATCAATGCAAAAATTAGAAATATTTTTACTGTTAATGTTCTAAGTTAAGGGATGAAGACATACAAAAACCACATATAAGTAGAAAACTTAGGAGTTGATAATTAATTGAAGTCTTTACTGCATCAAAAATAAAAATAGGTAAGCTATTGCAATCAATTTTAAAAATATGGAACACCCTGATTCACTCATCGTGCCAAAAATAGTTATGATTTGTGGGTGGGAGGCGGATTGATGTTTGAATGGAGATATCACATGGCAAACTACAGTTTACAGATTCAATTTTTCTTTTTGGTGCACCTGCTCATATGAAGCTTTTCAAACTTTCTGTAAGTTCTCTCATTTTATTTTGTTAAAATTGTATACATAAGCTCTTAGTATAATGTTCAATAGTTCTGCATCCCAACATCCGGTTTGTCACTTTCAACAAATTTTATAAAATGTTTCTTTTTGTGAATCCCCTCGATCCATAATTAAATATCATAATTGATATACACTAATAAAATAATGCTTTTTTATTCGCCTACATATTAAAGTGTTACTTTATTACTGTGATTTGCGGCCCAAAGTTTCACTTTTTAGCCATATATTTTGTTGTCATAGTTACGTCCAAAAAAGTAAAATGCATTTGTATTTGTTTAAATTCTCTAAAAAATTGAATTTTTTATCAAAGCAACCCTTAAATTCCAAACTTCATTATCCAATTAAAATAGCTTTACGTCCTAGCATCATAATGTACTATTATGCATTAATAATGTATTTTCCTAGTACCGTGATTAAGATATTTTTTATGTTAAGATTCGAGATGATTAATTTATCGTCGTAATACTATTTTTAATCTTGAAAATGTTCGTAATTTGTCATACTGCACTAACAAAAGATTATTAGTTCGGTAATACGTTTTAAGGTAAATATTAGCTTTCAATATTATATATAGTTTTCAATAGTTTGAAATATTTTCTTAAATTTATTGAGTGCGGATTGATTTTATTGTTGCGGTTGGTTGTATTTACATTAATCACGAATGTCCATTATAAATTTGATATCTTTATTATTTTTTTTTTAAAATAAAAGATAAAACAGCTCTACGGTGTTTTATCATCTTACACTATAATGGTGGGTAATAATTTTGGAATTATGAAAAATATAATTCTTATTTGTAATGGGACTTCCTGGTTGGACATTAAATGATTGTGCCAAATTATAAATCACTAGAGAAAATTTTTCCTGAAAATAAAAATTAATTTCTTACCTTTCGGAAGCAATAATTTTTTTACATTTTCATAATAAAATTTATTGTTTTATATTTGTTAAAAAAATCAAATTAACAATCATGACATTGAGAAAATTTTGAACGAGGAAATAAAAAAATGCAAATGCTATGTTTGGGTGGTGGTGATAAATAAAATGTGTTTTTTAATGCCAAATATTGTTGTTGAACAGTTTTAATGTTTTTATATTTTGTTTAAACTTTAAGTGAAAGAGAAAGTTCATTGGATAAATTTGCAAAAAAAAATAAAATTACTTTGCGTGTTTCTATTTATCTTGATTTAAAGATTTTTTTTGTATTTCCAAATCGGTGGGAAGTTGTTGATATTGTTGATTCTCTGAAAAGATTTTATGATAATTTAAACGTTTACCAGTGATACCGGTTTTAGTTTAATGTGAACAATGTTTGCAAATTACGAACAATAACAATAACAAAAAACAATAAAAAGAATTTATTATAATTTTCAAATATGATAATTACTTATAAATTTAAATAATTTTATAGTAAGACATTAATTATTTATTGTTTTATTTTTAAATTAATTTGTCAAATTAAACTACGTATGGCAATGAAAACTTTGCAAAATTAGATAATATTTTTAAGTATTCAATTGTAATTTTGGCAATGATTTTAAGTATAGAGACTATGTATGATTTTGAAACAATTTTAAACAAATTGTGCACTGGATGTCTATAAATTCAATGGTAAATAGTCAGTCAGGGTCTAACGAAAATATTTAAATGTTGCCATCTTTTCTGGCATTTTACAATTTAAGGATACGTGGAAACATTTCCATCAGTTTCCCAAGCGCGTCAATAAATGATGTTTTACGAAATTCACGATTATATTACCAACAATTATAGGTAGAACCACACTACTAGTTTAAAAATTGTTTGATCACACAAATGCTTACGGAAAGACAAACTTAGTTGAAACACTCAGTAATGCAACAGAATATGTACTGTGTAACGGGTCCCGTCCATATTAAGCGATAAACAAAAGTGAGTTGTGGTTCTAAATAAGACTTCAACTACTATTTAAATCTGTGTTTTGAGAAACTTAAGTTAAACCGATTGCATAGGTAACATATATTTTTTTAAATAAATTCGTTTGTGCATAGAAATAGATTAAACTTTTTGTTGACGTTAATTGACAGTTTTAAGAGTGTAGACTTTTCATAGATTTCTACATAAGACCTGATTAGTTTTTGTAAATCAGTCAATAATCTACTGACAAATTATAACGCGTAACTTGCAAATACAATGCGTGCAAAATAAAATTATAGATCCCTAACAGCAAATGTTGTATTTCCAAATTAGTAGTAACCAAGTGCTCTAAAACCGTTTGATTTCTGATATTGGTTGTGGTCCCTCATTCCACATGTTCTAAGCGTTAAGACCAACTATGATATACAGATTTTTATTCTTGGAATAATATACCACGAGCACTAATATCTGCGTTGGTGAAGGACTGATGAAATCGTGCAGAAAATATACGAACACAATAAGTATCTGATTTTCATAATTTGGCACTCACATACGTAAGTTAATTATGTTATTTGATTTTGTCAGGGTTTTCTTTATACACTGGACTTGCTAGACAGGAATTGAACGAAGGATTGCGTGCCTGGCAGAGTTTTCATTCCAACTAGCTTCAACCATGTGTGTCCAAGAAGTAATTTCTCCCAGTTCAGAGTGTGAAATGAATTAAATATGCGAAGACAAAGAACAAGGACTCTGGCGACCCCAAAGGTTAAAGTAGAAAAATGTATCACTCACCCCATGATTTGTTCCAGATCCTTCATGCCTAATTAATTTAATCTAGTACATCATCCTATATGTATAAATGGTTCGCTGAGCAATTTTCTAATTAATGGTGACCAATAAAGTGTTACAATAAATTGTGAACAATAATAACAACAGAAAAACAAAAATGGTGGCATCTAAAAATAAAAAATACAGTTGGTTGTTGATTAACATGATGGTCGTATAAATTCAACTCGTTGTAACTAAAAGAACAGTTGGTCGTAATAAAAAAACACATATATCGTTTTTAAAACAATGACATTCTTTCGGCATTAACTTGTTGATACTAGGTTCGGACTTTTATTTATTTCTAATGGTTTTCTTCTAAGAGGCTGTCGCCTGTCAATAAAATATCTACTATTTGTAATAATTTTTTTTTCGTAGAATTTATACACAATTGATAATTAATAACTTTTTTTTTAATTTTTGAAAAAAATTTCTATGCATAATTTTACTAATTTAACTAAAAAGATTTATTTTACTATAATTTGATTTTCCTTGGTATTCAATAACCAACGAGCTAAAACAAATGTCCAAGTAAATATATAAACAAATTTCATGAATCAACAACATCACAAAAAGAAGACAGCAATATAAGCAAAAAAACGATAAGTTGTATTGAACGTGTTGATTCATATATAATAAAGATGTTTAGACAAATGATTTTTTACGGAGCAAAAAGTTTCACCATAAATTTTCATAGAAAAATCAGATATTCTGGTTCTGATAATATAGTTTTAATTTGTTCTTCATAATCCTCTTTTAATTAATAATTCTAAAAGTTTTAAATATATTCGCTGACTCTTGCATATTGACCGACCTAGTTAAATCTAAATAACTTTTTGTCAGAAAATCTTGTTAATTCCGTTCAAACGACACAATAAAACTCCGTCCATTTATCTAAGGTTTTGACGTTTTTAACTGACAACGTTTTTTATTGGTTTTTTCATTTGTGTTGTGTGTTTTATTTTTGCTTTTTTTTTGTAATTCTGAAACTGCTTATTAAAATCTTCAATGTCTACATTCGAAAAAGTCAAAAGCTTAGAAAAATTGGCGGAGTTTTTACGTAAAATGTGAATTGAAAAAAATTATGATGCAAAACTTCGAAAATCTATGAATAATTATTTTAATTTTAGAAAGGTATAAACTACTCATACTACAAAGAAATGGCAACAGCTATTTGGACAGTTTGACTTCAGGATTTTCTTAATTTAACAAAAATGTTATTATTAATAAATATAAAATTATGTTTTTTGGTACGAACACGAAACAAAAATTTTGGTATGAACACGAAACGCTTGAACAAAAAACAAGTTAAAGGTCCGTTTTTATGGAGGATAAAAACTTGTGAACAGTGCAAAAAAAAACAAGCTGGCATTTTTATAAAATATGGAAAACGATTAGGTTGAGATGTTTTTAGATATTAAGGTTTGGCTATTTAATTAAGACAAACAATTTCGTGTAAGTTTAAAACAAAATGAAAGGCAAAATAATTTGTCCGAAAACATAAAATAATAGCTAATACATGGAATTTTTTACAACAAAATGAATGAACTGCTAATGGATGGATGAAATGCTCAATTTTTTTGATCTTCCGTTTCAAAAACAAATTTATTTAGTTTATTTTATTTATTTATTTTATTTATCGATTCATTTTCAAATTACAGACCAACAAACAGAATAAATTCCAATTAAATGAAGGCCAAATATAAAAAAATTAAATTGAAAAAAAAAAACATAAATTGATTACTTTGAAACTAAATACTCGTATAGCACTATAACACAAAATACTACTTAGTAATACTAAATAAGTAATACTAAGTAATACTAAATTCGATGTCAATTAGGCCGCTACTATAATATAATGTTTTTTTTCTATTTTGTTGTACCAAATTAGTTTACATATTTATAATAATGTGTCGTTACAACCAACTGAGTCGAATAAAATAAACAAAGTAAAACATTTATTATTTGAAATTTGAATCAGAGAGAGCGACAACATGCAAAAGAAGTTTATATTTGATAAGAGTCAAGGAACTGGTTCCATGCACTTTAGAGCTCGTATTGACGTTGTAATTGGCGAATAGAAATTGACCAATCATTACCAAACCTTAACAGAAAATTTTACGATTTTCGTTTTACTGACGATAACAACGACTGTTAAAAAATGTCTGCTTTAACTTGCTAACCAAGATCCGACCACTGCAGAAGCAAGTGAGATTTTTAATCCTTTGATAAAAATTAATTTTTTGAAACTTAAGCTTGTCCGTCATGAGCAGTGGCTGTTGAATTTGTTTCAAAACCAATAAAAATTACGTGTAGTAAACCTAACATAAAGAGGAGTTTCACTTTCACTTTCTTTGGCAAGTTTTGCCAGCGAATGTTTGCCTCTCCACCTTTCTCTTGTATATTACTCGCACTACGATAGCCGAAAATATACTACTATATAGTCAAGCAGAACTATTTTGGGGACCAAATCACAATATTACAGAGATAACCCAGGTCTGAATAGATGTACCTTCATCGAACACTACTGGATTAGATGAGAGTGTATATTGGCAGTCTCTATTCACCATTA
Source organism: Diogma glabrata (assembly GCA_963693315.1). NCBI lineage: Eukaryota > Metazoa > Arthropoda > Insecta > Diptera > Cylindrotomidae > Diogma > Diogma glabrata. The sequence continues at coordinate 135,232,796 of OY856187.1, read as the reverse complement.
AAGAAAACCGGTGATATCGAATTGTTAGTAAACAAAACCATCAGAACAGGTATTATACTTAACACCACCGGCGCCAGTAACTTACACTCAGAAAATTTATTTTCTAATTTGTCACAGTTGACAATAAAAGATTACAATTCAGGTATCACTTGATAAAATTGTCTTCTTTTTGTGCTAGAACAGAAATCAATTATTCTACCAAAATAAAATCCGGCATCTCAAAAAGATGTCTCGTCTAAAGGATGCACAATAGATTTTTTTCATTGTGTGAAAAATGTGCAAATAAATCAAAAGTAACCACAAAAAACATCTATGAATATAAATTTGAAAAAATCTAAAATTATTCAATTCCACTAATAATGTTGCAAAAATTAGATAACATTAATTTAATATTCAATTGAATAAAATGTTGACAATGAATAAAAAATTTGGAGGTTATGTTCATGAAACAAATTTACAAATATTAATTACTTGTTATATTAGATAAGTTTATTTTGTAATGAAACTTAAATTTCTTAAAACAGAATTATTTTAAATCACATAGCCTACATTAAAATTAATTATTTCCAAAGAAAAGGGAAAAATATTTAATGACATAATCTCACAACATGTGTTATAATAACTTTCAATTTTAAAAAATATTTTAACTTAAACTGAAATTTATTACATTAATTTGATTATTATCATAAAAATAAAATATGACAAACAATATAAAATGTTTAATTCTTGTATTATGTTTTTTTTTTGTTAGTGTGAATCAAAAATAAATATTTGCGGAGGTGTTGTGCGGTTAACTAAAAGTGGAAGTGGTTAATGATTTGAAAACAGGTGTCTTAAGCGTTTAATATACTTAAGTATATTGTTAACAAAGTTGATGAAATTCAAATAGCTTTCCTCTGATACCATTAATTAGAAATCATCACCTACAATAACTTTATATTAAAAAACTTGTAGGTCGATATTTGTCACGGTCGTTTTAGAAAACACAATTAACATAAAAAATATTTTCTAACGGTTATTTTCTCAAAGAAATTGAAACCTCTTAAAGCAATAAAACTTAAAGTTACAAATTTTATCAATTTCATTTTAACGTTTTTCCTGCTAAGATCTAGCACAATAAATCGTGACAATTTATGATCAGGTTTTTCTTATTATTTTCTTTTCGTTTTTTTTAAAGTGTTATGATGATTACCATGATATTAGTAATGATGATGATGATGATGGTAGTAATTATTATTTTTGTTTAGTTTAATGTCAAACGACTATTAAATAGAGTGAGAGTGATTTTTAACTCACGTTTTATAAAAAATTCTTTCGGAAAATATGATAATTGGTATTTAAAATTCTCTTATTTTTCATTCAATTGTTTTTATTTTTTAGTGTTGTGTGAAACATGTATTATTTGCTTCATATGTCCAGTGGCTGGATGTGTTTGTTTTTTTAAAAACTACCGAAAAAAAACATAAATTTTGTTTTTTCAATCTACCAACTCAAAACTTTTTGTATTCTAATTATCATGATAATTAAAATATTAACTGTAAGTTACGCGCATAAGATATAACTCCTAAAATTTTTTGTTGTTTAAAATATTTTACTTCAGAAACACAAACCAAAAACTTTAAAATTTCAGTAGCGAATAAGCATACACCTATCCCCCACTATGCTTCGTAGATATGCTAGTCAAAGTAAAGTAAAAAATTTTAACGAAAAAAATATGACATAGGTTCCCAAAATTATTTTAAAAGAAAAAAATATTAATAATAAAAGAAAATCAAATAAAATAATGGTGGTTTGAAGTCATAAAATAGTTTTTATTCATAACATGAAAATTTATATGAACCCAAAATAATATCTGTGTTCAGGCGGTGTCAAATTTCTCAAATCACCATCATGACATACCTCCACCCAGGTATGAAGTCACATTTAAATTTTAAATTTTTTGGTTTAGGCTTTTCCAATAGCCTAATTGCTAATATTTGTTTTAGTTGACATGCTATAGAGGTATAGAGAACAAGCAGCAAAGAGCGACTCTTCATTTAGAAAGGAAAATTGCGAAGTTATTTGCGAGTAATAGTGCAAGTAAGCAAAAAATGCACAACAAACGAAATATAATAGCAAAAAACTGGAAGAAAGATGTCGCTACTCGACGAAAATCTGTATGGTTAACACGGATGTAGTCAGTACCGAAAAGAAAGATCCACAGATACATCTCTCTTCATAGTATTCTAGACCTGTTGCTTGATTATGCTCAAACATCAGCATGGTGCATGTTTTGCTCCCTCCTATAAGTGTATATATTACTCGTCATGATATGCGACTACTCATTTTTCTGGATTAAAAAAAGTGCAGCCTAACCACTTGCATGTTTTATAAAATTTTTGCAAAATGAAAATAAAAAATATGCTGACAGGAAGCTCTAGATATCCATGTAATCAAAATTAGTCAAAATACGACGCTTGTTACGTTACATTGGCTATAAATTGACAGTCACAAATTTTACATACAAAACAAAAATGTGCTTCCATTCCTAGACCGGTAAGCTAAATTTCAGGACGGTGAATGTACCTGAGCAGAAATTAGCTTGGGAAAACCTGAATACAGTCAAGATGTGGGCGTGTTGAGGTCCTGGTCAGCTTAAAACGGTCAAACCTTATTAGAGCAATCTGATGTGGTCATGTCCCTGGCCTGGTTTTCAATACACTTTTAGGGTTAAACTTATTTGAATATATCAAGCCCTGATTTGGTTTTTCGTATTTGACCCTAGCTGAAATTTCAATTGGTTAGAATTCACTAGAGTATTATCCATTTTAGCAATGGGGCATTCTTACTGCTCTCCAGAATTGGTTAAGGATTTTCGTAAGCTTTTTGAGCATAAATAAAAATATCAACAGATGTGCTCTTGGGCTTAGAATGTTGGTAATTATAAGTAGTTTCAAATTTCAGGTGGTTTTCAATTTTTTTTTATCAAGAATTGCATTTTGGTGATTCTTTTTGAAAATTATAGAAATATTTTTTAAGAAAATTCCGCTTATATTTACTGAAAGATTTATCAAAAATTTCTATTACTTCCAATGAACATCTCCAAAGTTCAATTTTTCGATTTTTTGTAGAAAATTAATAATGAAGATTCAAAATTATGCAAGAAAATATAAAAACAGAGGGAATCAATATAGAAACCCTCCAATCTTTATTATCTGTTTATTTTTTTTATTTTATATTTTTATATTTATGAGTCGCCATTTTAAAAAAAAATTTAAACACCACTCAGAATTTGAAACTACGTATAATTAACAACATTCTAAGCTCAAATTGCTTTACTTTCAAAGTTATAGGCCGTAAGCTTGTAGCCGCCATATTGATTCCACCATTTTGAATTTCAAAAAGAGGCATGCGGCATTAGAGACTAGAGACAATAAGCTACAATTTCCCATAAACCTTTCGAAAATCCTTAACCAATTCTGGAGAGCAGGGGGTCTTCGAGTTGCAAAGAATGCCCTAAATATATAGTTAAAATCGAATCGTCTCATGTATGTTTTAGTTATCGCTTCTTGGCTGAAAGACTAAATTAATAGTGATTAGGTATATGTTTTAATTTTTTCCATAGTATTTTTTTTATTTTATTTTAATTAAATTAAGTATATAATCTGGTCCGGATATCTCATTCAGTGTCTGATCTGGTTCGTCTTAATCCAGGTCTGATTCGATTATCCCAATCAGGGTTTAATCCGGTAATCCTAATCAGGACCTGAAAGCGTTACACTTATGATCAGGGCCCAATCAGGCTGCCCTACCAATACCTGATCTGGACTAGGAAAATCTGATCAGAATCTCATTTGAGCCCTGACGGGTATTGGTCCCACCTTTCAGTTTATATGTCACTCGCCAAGATTTGCGATTACTTATTTTTCTGGATTTAAAAAAGTGAAGGCTTATCACTTGCATATTTTATAAAAATTTTGTTAAAAAAAAAGTTAATGTGCTGACAGGACGCTCTAGCTATCCATGTAATTGAAATTAGTCAAAATACGACGCTTGCTACCTTAAACTGGCAATCAACAATCACAAATTTTACATACAAAACAAAAATATGCTGTCATTCCTATATCGCGTTGCTCGATTTAGCTCAAACTTCAGCACGCTGTATGTTCGTATCCCACCTTTCAGCTTATATGTCACCCACCAAGATTTGCGACTACTCATTTTTCTGGATTAAAAAAAGTGCAGCCTTTTGTAAAAAAAAAGTGAAACATTTTTAAGGATAACAATGTTGAAAACACCACAGCAATGTTGGAAATGCTTAAGACTACAGCAGGGGGTATAAACCCCAAGAATAAAAAACTGTTTATAATATTATAATAACCACAGTGCGATGTTTTATCATCTTTAATGTAGAGTATTTTAGTAGACAAAATTCTCTTTATATTGGCCAATCAAAATATTAAATGGCTTGGATATATCAGTTGAATAGTACAAAATATACCCAATCTGGTAGAATAGTGTTTATGTCTGCAACCGACACTCAATTTAGACAATACCTACCGTTATATTAGAGCAAAGTTTACCCGATTTGATAAAACTTACTTAATTTGCGCCAAACTTACAGCAAAACCACCAATATACAAACAAGAGAAAATTAACTTGAGGCTCATGATTATGGTGAAATTGGTAGTTGCAACTAGCGTGCCTTAAGTCTTTGCATACCATGTAATGGTCAAGATCTCAACATGGGGATACGAAAATTATTTTGTTTGTTTTCACCAAATGTCAACGTTTTTTATATGTGTTAAAAAATTCTAACTCCTCATAAAATTAATATTTTAATTTAAATATTTAATCAATATTTAAATTTTATAAGTTTATGTTTTTGTTATTATGTTCACTGTATTTTGTTTTGTAAAATAAGTATAGAATAGTACACATAATATAGGGGAGTTATGTTTTTCTCGTCCGGTCCCTTGCTCAAATTGAGCTAGTTGTAGGTCATGCCTTGATATGATAATGAAACTAGACTGTTTCAGCTAGGTGGAGTAGGAGACCACAGCCTTAATCTTTCAAAAACAGGCTAGAAATTATACAGAAGCTGGTATGTATCTGACTCACGAAGACCATGATCGCTATTCCTCTTAAATAAATACAAATTTTTTTAACCAATATACTAATTAATAAGATATCGTTATCATGCGAATTGTTATAAGAACGAAAGTGATGATCGGGCTGCCATTCTCGTTACGAAAACTAAATATTTCGAACTAACGGTCATTCATCGACACCAGTATATTGTAGGAAAAAAATATGAAGGGGCTGCAATCTAAAGGCTCTAAGATATCGAGACGTTGGTCTATTTTTAAGGATTTTTATACAGTTTTTGACAGAATACTTTTATGAGGACATTGTTTTAGTTTTGGAAAAAGATGTATTTTAAAAATAAAATTCTGTGTAACAGTACAACTATTTTATTTCTGTTTAGAAATTTATTGCAAAACTAACACGAAACATGAATGAAGTTTCGGCAAATTATATTACATTATCAATAAACATAATCAAATAAAATTAAGCAAAATGATGATTCACTCGACAAACTTTTAAAAAATATGACGTTTATCTACCAATAAACTAATATTCTCTATTAGTCCAGAAAATTATACTATTACCCCTATATTTTAGCCCAGTCTGTCCAAATTTGCTCAAAATCTTTCAAAACTATGAAAAACCACAACCAGGCTTATGTACAAAGTTACATTAAAATCAAAGTTTCTAATTTATATGGGAACCCCTGCTCCGCTTTCTCCAATTGTGCTCAAAAGCTTTCAAAACTATGGAAAACGACAACAAAAGCTAGCATACCAAGTTTCATCAAAATCAAACGACATGACTTAAAGTTATTAAAGTTTTAAATAAAATGTGCTTCAGTCCCTCACCCTTTTGTCAAATTTCGCCCGAAATATTTTCAAATTTTTACTTCTAGTCAAAAAATTTAAAAAACAAATATTGAAATCGACTCAATAATTTTCGCGTTTTTGTTGCATATGCACATACGGCCAAAATTTTAATTCGGCCAGCTGACCGATGTTTGTTTTGCCTATTATAATGCTTTGGTTTTAATGCAACCCAAGTAATTTATGCAACACGAAATTCGCTCATTACAGCTTGGGAGAGAATTATTGGGAAAAAATATTACCATTTTTCGGGGCAGCTAAACATAAGTGATTTCCCATATGTTACATATGAACAACTTAACATTATATGGGTTAATACAAAATTGGTTCTTACAGGGAGTCATTCAGGTTACTGCAAATTCAAGAAATACATCAAGAGAATTAAGGTGAAGGAATATGAATACAGATCCTCTCAGTAAGTAAGTCACTCCAGCACACTCTATAAAAAACTGTAGAGCAATGATCTACAAAAGAAAGTGTCTATTAAAGTCGCATACATATTGTGAACAAGGCACTCTGAAATTACTAAAACGAGAAAGATTAGAGAAAATGATCCAACTAAGTTGCACCAGGAAATATAATTGTTTTTGATGTCGCTGTAAAACATTTTAAAAAAACATGGGAAATGAAACCATTGTGATGAGCAGATTTTCACTTAAAATCTCTTAGACCAACGTTGATCTTGTTCCGCAGAACTATAACTTATAAGCTTTTGAGTTTCGTTTGAGTTGCAATCTTGCTTGAAGACTTTTTATGTTCTCTGTGATTTTAAATATTATGTAAATAAAGAGATTCAATTTTGCGCATAGAACCACTTCTTTTCGACTTCGATCGCAAATAATTCTTATTTAATTATTGGATCTAAACCAAAATCACTACTTAAATTTTTTTGATTTTGCGTTCTGCAGTTTCTCTCCATTTCATTATGTAAACAAATTTGGAAATTAGTGTTAAATTCGGCGTTGTCCAATGCAAAGTGTGGTCTGGGTGTATCTATATTTATGTTTCATTTTTATAAAGATTTGAAAATTTTAATGAAGTTGTTAAAATTCGACCCAAATCACTTGTTATTAGAATAAACTTATTTGACATGACACTATAATATTTGATTATACATAAATTTACCGAATACATGGATTAACTGTTGTTAAACTATGTTTAGTCAAATTTTTTTTGGAATTTATTGTGTTTTGTATTTAAATTTACCAATAATGGGAAACCAATAATAATCGGATTAAAAAAAAAATTTTGCCTTTTATGAACTTAACCATGACATTGATAAATTGAGGTCGTGTTAAAAACCCTGTTTTTAAGGTAGACTGATTAGTTGGAGATCAATGTTATAAAAACATTTATCTTTTATTTTTGTAAGAGTGTAGAACAGGCTTTTGCAACCAAGATTTACATGTATACATGGTTTGATATTACAACTTAACAACAATAAATTTCAAAATTTTAATTAAGTAAATCTTCATTGAAGTTTGTAATTCATTGATATCTAGTTTTGTCAATGACTAAAAAAATTAGCCCGTATATGGAAATGTGATTTATATATTGAAGAAATTAATTATTTAGGTAACTTTTACAAAAAGAAAACAAAAGCTTAATCTGCTGTGAAGGCGTATTTTGCAGTCCTTGAAGAAACAGCTTTCATGATTCTTATAGTTTTAAATTAATTCATCATCCATCAACCCACTGCGAAATAATTGATCTACTTGTAAAACATTTTTTGCGTCTTTTATTTAAACTTTTTACCAAAATCATTACATAATTTACTGACTCCATTTAGATTTCAACAATTATTTTATCCAACCAGTTTATCATCATTGACCGACTTGTCAGTTACATTTTCGATTAATAAAAATTAAAAGTGATTGGGATTTAAAAGTAAAAACAAATATTTAAATAAATTAGCTTCAGAAACTTTGCAGCCATAAATTTTTTATTGAATTTTAAAAACATGTTGTATAAGTAAGTACCTGTGAAATGTAGTTACATATAAAAAATTTCGTAAGTGTGGAAAGATGATTAATGTTGGACATTTTTGGGAGAGTTAAAATGAAATTTTATTTTCTTGTAGTCAAATCGTGATGTCAACCAAAACAACTAGTTAATTTATTACTTATTCTAGTCAACGATTTCGAATCCAAAAGGGATAGTAGTACAATGAACCAGTACGCATGGAGGGATCATTTTTTAGTAATTTGTTAATTTTTTTCTATTTTTTGATCCACGGGTGTGACAACCCCGCGTACTTCAGTCCCTGCTATTGGCATATGAGTTAACGTGAAATATCACATACCACTGGCAATAGCAGTGAGATATCACTAGCCAAGGTGATATCTTAGGGGTGCTGGCGGATGAACTGTATTCAGTCAACGGTAGCACTCTCAATCTTAGCTAATGAATATTCCTTGATGCTGGAACGCTGTAGCTTGCTCGAAGAAACGAGCCTCCATATAACTATATATCTGAGCTTTAATCATTGAAAAATATACTGCGTCCCATAATCAAGGATTATGCCATTAGCTGGACTATTGGCAAACCAATTTTAGTTTTGTTCCTGCAAATTTGTAAAACAAATTTGCTTTTTACCTCTTATTTTATTTTTATTTTCCCTATCCTATCACGAAATATTGGCCTATGTCATATTTTATATGTGATAGGATTTATGGTTTAGTTATCCATTATTTAACAAAAAAATATTAAAAAAAACAAAAAAAAACAGATTTGCGTCCATTACCATCCTTAGAACGCATGTTGTTGTGGGACCTTGGTCTTAAAAGGTTTTTATGTGTTGTTGTGACACATATTGTAATGCCTACTACACATCACATTTTATTTAAAAAAAAAAAAAAAAAATATCCTAGAAAAAGACAAATTGTTTCTATTATTAAATGGTAAATGTGAGAGTCAGAGACAATGATTAGACACATTACATTTAATTAGATATTATATGATTTATTAATTCAAATTTCACCATTATACTCATTCACTTAAGTTATATTATAATTGTGTTTTTTTTAATTCTATACATAGAATAGAAATATAATTTTCAATAAAATTTGACACTTATATAATTCTAAAGAATTTCTACAAATTTAATTAGCGGTCAAATCGTATTAAAAATTTTATTTCTAATCCAATCCACACCAATTTTTTATTCACCTGATTTTTTATAAACCATTGTTCCCTAACTTACCGCCATCATTTTGGAAAACATGGAAAAAAAAAAAAGAGATTGTGTTTGGGACAGTTGTGTTGGGTGTACTATTGACTATGACAACACAGTTGTGTTGGGTGTACTATTCAGAAAGAATGCTATATCACTAATGAAAAAAATTGATTCCCTAAAACAATTTTTCAAGCAGAAGTTAGTCCTGCCATTTTGAAAAAAATGTAAAACAAAGGTTGTGCTGTATTTTGCTCGGGTTGTGCTTCTCAGACAAAAATTTCATATTGCTAACAGAAAAATTTTACAACGCTAACATAATTTTTTCAAGCAAAAGTTAGACCTGCCATTATGGAAAAAAATGATTTACAAAAAGTGCGTTGTATTGTGTTAAAGTTGTGCTGGTTTCGCTACTCAGAAAAAATTTCACATCACCAACGGAAGAATTCAAATACGCTAAAAATTCCAAGAATAAGAATTCCATATTAGTAATGAAAAAAGTTGGGATTCTAAAACGATTTATCGAGCAGAAGGATAAGCAGAAGTTAGTATTGTGCTCCAGTTGTGATGGTTGTGCTACTCAGTAGAAAATTTCATAGTAGTTTTAACGTGCTAACTTATTTTCATAATTAACACGGAATTCTTTCTGAGAGCACAGCCAGCACAACTCTAACGTAATACAGCAGAACCATTGCTTTTCTTTTTTTTTTTTCAAAATGGCGGGGTTAACTTCAACTTGAAAAGTCGTTTTAGCGTGTTTAAATTTTTACAGTTGGTGGTACGAATCTATTTTTGAGCAGCACAACCAGCAAAACTCTAGTACAATACAGCACACGCTTTGTGTTTTATTTTTTCCAAAATGGTGGAGCTAACTTCTGTTCGAAAAATCGTTTTAACGAACCAACTTTTTTCATTGGTGATTTGGCATTCTTTATGATGCCAAACCACACATCCAGCCCAATTGTAGCACAGTATAGCACAATCTTTGTTTTCCATTTCATCCAAAACGGCGGGGCGGGGCTATGTTAGGGGACAATACATGTTATTGGACACACTAAGGCTGGTATTATTATCCATCATACACCTATTATTAAAAAAATGTCCAAACTTCAACTTCAACTTCAATCTGTTTTTTAATTTAATTTTGAACAGCTGTCCAAAAATACGCAAGAGAATAAATGAAACAACAAAAAACCATTTTTTTTTTTTTTTTTTTTAATAAGAAGTGTTGTGTAGTAGGAATTACAAAATGTGTCACAACAACACATAGATACCTTTTAAGACGTAGGTCCCACAACAACATGCGTCTTGAGGTATATGTGGACGCTTTTTTTTAATATTTGTGGATTGAAGGCACTCGAGACTATTGATTCGGGCAAAGCATTCCATGTGTACGATGTACACACAAAGAAATCTCTTTGCATTCTATTACTATGACAGTGAGTAATCTCGACAGTTCGACCGCCCGCACAAACCGATTGACGAGTAAAACGGGGAAAAACATATGTCTGAGGCATTATGGACCTGATTTCATCCGAGCACTGCTGGTGACGATATTTATAAAAAACAACGAGATCAGCAACAGTGCAACGATGTTGCAGGGAATCAAGACCTAATGTTAAATCTCGATCACCAACAATTCGTATAGCTCGCTTTTGAACAGAGTCCAAAAGAGCCAGGATAGTAACAGATGCAGCGCCCCAAACTTGACAACAATACTCCATACAGGGACGAATATAGGACTTATAAATGTGGAGTAATTGAGGCGAAGTAAACTATTTTTTACATCTATTGAGGAGGCCTTTACATCTATTGAGGAATCTATTGAACTGATTGTTCAACATGAAGAGATAGAATGATAAAATATTATATCGACAACATTGAATCGTCCAGTAAATGACGGTAAAAATAGTAGGTAGCCTCCGAATTCTTTGAAGCAACATCGATTTGCCTGAAAATTTGGAATTATGCTCAACTTACCCTCCACCTCAAAATCTATCCTATTCTAATATGCGCTTTTTATTTTTTAGGGGTGAAACTAAATTCATCAAAATCAAAACTAATTAAACTACAAATTAAATCTTAACAGAGTGAAATAAAGCTCACATGAGTTGTATAAAAGGTGTTAGATATTCTGAAATATAGTATTTATGATTTTTCATAATTCTTCAACCCTTAAAAACCACCCCATATTATGATTAAATTAAAAAAATTTAGTTAAAGGCGATTAATTTATTTTTTTTAAATTTTACATTAAATTTAAAATGTTTTTTCATTAATATAATAGAACATTGAATCCTTATGAGAATTATCGTCAATCTTCTCCTTTTACTGATCTAAAATTGAAGCACTATTATGACAGTTTTCTCCAGGACCCTGATTATGGAATGCGATATACGTTGAAACCACGGTGCTATTAAAAAATATTGGGACATTTAAGTCCTTTGACTTTCAACATACCAAAATCCTATCCTCACAATCAATCTTTTACCACTGCACCTTTTTGGAATCCTATTACATAGCCCTTTTAAAATCCAAATCCATCAACTTGATGGCGGACCTCACCTACCTCAATTAAAACTATAAATTATAAAATCATCCCAAGATCACTTCCATACCACAATGGCATCCACCTCCCCATTCTTTTTACCAAACAAATATCTTTTGCATAAAACCGCCTATGTGTTTTCTCCTTTTTAAGGGTTTTTCCAAAACTTTTTTGCCATCTTTGTCGCCCCAGCTTTTTCCCATTTCAACCTTTGTATTGTTTCTGAAAAACAAAACATAAATTTTCTTATTCATTTCCGCCGTATATCATATACCATAAGGTTCGTGTTATTGTTTATGTTGTTTTTAATCCAATTTTTACTTTTCATTACCATATTATGATAATTTTTTTATGTTAGAATTTCAATTATTTATTAAGCTACTATTGTGAGTATTTTTAGCCATATTTTTAAACCTGTTTTTCTAATAGTGATAAGTCGCCTTGAAACACACCCTCGCTTTCAAAACTTCGGCAGCACAAACAACAAAAAAATCAACTTTCTACAATGCTCCATCTTTCAAAAATAATTCAATTTCAAAATTTTTTTATATTAAAAACTAAAAACTTGTTTAATTTTGTAAAAATATCCATGTTAAACAAATAATAATATGTAATAATAAAATGTAAATTCAAAATATATCTGTATAAAAGATTTAATTTGATATGTAATTATATATACTAGGAATCGCCCAATTGCTGAAATTCGGCCATTGTAAATAGACCTCCCAACATAATAACTACAACACCATAATTCAGTCTTCAGAGTTAGATTCAATATATTTTGAATTGTGGAACAAATAACTCGATAGAAAACAAAATAATCGATCAAAAACTCAAAACAACGCAGCTTCACATTTTCCCCAGATATAATATAATTACATACACAACTAAATGATTACCAAATCTTAATTTATCAATAAAATTAAAAGAGGTCTATTCATACATATCAAGAAAAACTACAAAGCACAACATATTTTTACATTAATATCATCGTTTATACAATCATATGTTTTCCTTTTAAATCAAACTATGTTTAAACCTTTTTGAAACAAATCACATTTTTTGTCAATGAACAAAATATAATTAACGAACTTTTTGCAATCAAGAACCAAGAAAAAACTGAAAAATTTCTGTTTTGCATTTATTTTTTTAAATCAAAATATCACTGGCTAATTAAAATATTCACCACATACTTTATTGTTTTTTTAATCTAACACTTTTAATGATTTTTATATACATAAAACGGAAAACCAAAGAATTCGTAAAACTAAAATTAAAATTCCAACAAAGACCAATTTTTTTTACCCTATCAAATGCATTTTAAACTCTAAAGTCTAGATGAAAAGTTTCTTATAAATATATAATTCAAAATTGAGATATATTCAAATCTAGTGAATTACAAATTTAAAATGAAATCATTTTACAAAAGTAATAGTTTTGCAACTAAAGACTGAAATCGTTAGTAATACCTTTGCACAAGAATTTGTGTCTAAATCGCTTTGAATTTAAATCGCATTCCATAATCGGCATCCAGATGTTAATTATCTTCTGAATAATAATCTTGTGCTAATCTTATATATTAATACGCAAAAAAAAAACTTTGTACAGCCTAAGGCTTTTTTATTCGAATTTTGATTCATTTAAAATTTTCACTGCTAACTGATATTAGTATAACTTAGATTTTAAAGATTTTTGGGATTTTTCGGATCATAAATAAAAAAGTTATAGACGAATAAAAATGTATTTTTGAATTTAACGCCCCCCCCCCCCACCCTCCTATACAATATCAAATGGAATTGCCCAAGTACATATTTTTTTTCACATAAACGATAAGCAGGCTACAGACCTTCAATCAATTTGTCAATCAATTCGAAAACGAAAACAAAAAATTTAGTTTATGAAATGCTTCCGGAGGGAATAAACGTATTATTTTTCTTTGTTTTTAAATATTATTATTAGGGATAAACGTATTATTTTTCTTTGTTTTTAATATTATTATTTTTCTTTAATTTTCTTTGATTTAATTATTATTTTTCTTTGTTTTAAAATATTTTCTATTGATTAGAAATTAAAGAAACAATTCATAAAATTGATTTGATCTTTCTGTGCAAAACAAGTATTTTTATATTACTTTGTTGTTGTTGTTGTTGTTTTATATGTTTTAGGAAGAAAGAGAACCAATTTTTGAGGAAAATCAATAAAATTATTTTTTAAAATTATAAGTTTTTTGTTGTGTCGGGAAATTTCAAATAAGATGAAAAATTGTTGTTGTTGTTTTGTTTTTGTTAAATAAAATGATATATTTGTTGTTGTTGCGTAAGGTTTGAGTTTTATGAAAATATAAGATTCATAAACACTAGGAGCGCCCGGCGTGCTTCGCTACGCTTATAAATAAAGTTTATGCGTAGACATTTTGTTGACGTAGAAGCAATGATTTCAAAAAGTGGTAATGAGAAATGCTAGCATATAATTTTTAATTTTTCTTTTTAAATATATGAATGAAAAATAATCAGAACTCTAGCTGATCAGTTCGGATATATGAAAAATTAGCGATCAAATAAGTTTTCAAGTAAGCTTATTTGATCTCTAACTTATTTGATCGCTAATTTTTCATATATCCGAACTGATCAGCTAGAGTTCTGATTATTTTTCATTCATATATTTAAAAAGATAAATTAAAAATTATATGCTAGCATTTCTCCTTACCACTTTTTGAAATCATTGCTTCTACGTCAACAAAATGTCTACGCAAAAACTTTATTTATAAGCGTAGCAAAGCACGCCGGGCCCTCCTAGTAAATATTATATTATTTGATGAGTAAAAAAATTATTGTTTATAAATAATTTAATAAAATAGTTTTTGTGCTTTACACTAAAATAATTGTAACTATCAATATTTAATGAAACTATAGATGTATTCCTAGAAAACTGCTGTAAATGTTCCATTTATTGACCATTTAGTTCTGTACAAAAGCATACTGCCATTGATAATTTATTCAGAATTATCTTTATCTAAGGTGATTTCATGTGGTTGGAATAACGCATACAATGAAGCTTTAGCTGCTTTACTCATCCCAAATTCATAAAAAAAGCGGGTATGGCGCTATTCAAATTTTAAATAATATTCCAATTCATCGTTACTTTTTTTCATGACGCAAATTGGAATTTCTTGACGCAAATTTGGAATAATAATAGCGGATCTACAAGAATTATTTTATCGCCAATCTTCAATCTACTATTGATTGACTTCATGCAGTAAGGAAATTATTTTATTATTTTTTGATCGTTTAATGTCACCAAAATTTTTAACATTAAGTGCTTTCATTGCTTTAATCCCAACAACCAGTGCATTGTAACAATTTATCTCCTCTATCCCTATCAATCCGGTGACAATATTTCGCAAAGCTTCAAATGGTTTGTGTTCTAACAAAAATTCTAGTAAAGTCAGAATATCTTTTCTATCTCTTTTAATCCTAGAATCTCTAAAATCTACATGTTGGTGACCCTTACTGCATGCCAAATCAGAGTTTCTCCAAACAATCAAAGATGTCAATAGTATATATAATGCTTTTTATTCACTTGAAGCCAACACTGTTTGTACAACCTCGTTAATGTTATGTTTGGTTGGGTTGCCGAAAACTACAATTTCTTCGATTGTATAAAATCGGTTTAAAATTGAGGCAGCCGTTTACACTGCATTGAAATATAAAAAAATTATATGTAGTAAATTTCACAAAGTGGAGGAAACCGTTACAAAATGAATCAAAATTAAAATGTTCCTTTACACTGTAAAAAGTTATTACTTCGTTAGGTAAATCAGGATTTATAACACTCTCCATAACATCCAAAGATCCAAGCTAATGGTAGCTAATAATGTTGAGTCGACAACATACTTAAACAATTTTTAAATATTGATAATCGTATTGCAACAGTAGCTGGTGTTACAGATGAAAGCAAAGAAAAGAGTTTATTAGAAGCTTCAAACAAAAAAATATCTAATTCGGATGAAGACGATTTACAAATTTGAACAAATTTTTATTTTTGGTATACGGGTGTGACTATCCTGCTTCCAAGCCGGGCTGTCTATTTTCTTCCTATACTATCATTTTAAGAACTTTAATACAATATAAATTATATTTCTTTCCATACCTTCGTTTTTAAAGCTGTGAGCTGCAAGGGGTCAAAGAAGGTACTATTCGAAAGCAATAGATACTTTGAATGGCGATGTCTCATTTATTTTTTGACTTATAAAAACAAAAGAAAAGCGAAATTATTAGTAAAAAACAGCTACGTTTTTGCACTTTAGAAATTTTGACATGTCATTATTAGTTTTAAAGTTATTTTAAAGTTAAAATTTTTGAGAAATAACGAAAACCCTCTTTTCACTTTAACCCCAATTTTTTCAAATCTAGCCTCCCAAACCGGTTAACGTTCTTGAATGTATTGCTGCTACATAAATAAAGTATATTGTAAATGGGTAATGATTAGTTTCAAAAAGGTTGGCGATAACGTGGGTGTTTTCGTTGCATTTTAAGTCACAAAAAGTAAAAAGCGACTTTATTTTTGTTATAACTTGCCCTAGTTTGAAAGGGAATTTTATTAGTAGTCATTTTAAAGGTTTTAAGTTTCTCAAAAAAGAGTGAAATAGTTTTTCCGAAATAACCAACCGTTCTCCCGTTATTCAACGTTGAATGTTTCGATTTTTGCATTCGATGAACAATTCTACATTCAACAAGCCATAATCAGTTAGTATTGGGTTTATAGTAGCAATAAAGAACCCAAATCTCTCTTGTTTTTTACAAGCTACAGTTTTGTTTAATATGATTTTTTCGCAAAATGTCAGCTTTTTGAGTTATTCGTGTGTGAAAGTGTAAAAAAACGTATGTTTTTTTTATGACAAATAGATATTTTCAGTCACAAATAACTCAAAAACTATTGGCTTTTCGAGAAAACTTCATCATACATTAAATCATTAAAATTCACTCTTCTTTCGATTCCCGTTTTTAGCATAAACATTTCCACCTCCGAGATGGGATGGTAATCATCCCCAGCGTAAAAGCGCACATCGTCGTTGGGTAGATTTTCATCTATGAGCTATTCGCTACATACGGTCAAAATTTCAAGCAAATTCAAGATGCTTCAAAGAATTCGGTGCCGAAAACCATCAACTACCGTCGACTATCGGTAAATACCTTTTTAATGCTGATGAAATTAATTTAGGAACAACAACTTTGTAACAACATCAAAAATGAAAAAGAATTTACAAACAAAAACTAATTCCTTCATGTGTATTGAATTGAATTACCATTCTGAGAACGAGGGATAGACACAAGCGGTCCAAAGCAGTATCATGAAAAGAACTCAGATCCGTAAGATCATTTAAAGTGCGTGCACATAAAAACTTGCGTCTGGACAGAAGAAGAGTAGGTGGAGAACCGTTTCCTCCATTTTCCTCCCCTTCATCATTAGAGATGTGACAGTAATCATGTGAGGAGAACTTCTGTGTGCTCAGACCCACGCTTACCAGTTGTAAAATGCATGCATAGCACACCAGTGGCCGATAGAAAAAGTCGACCCAAAGAAGATAAACTCTGCATTTTTCATTTGTTGCATTTTTTCGAACATAAAATTATAATTAATAAAGATCAATTTGTAATTGTCCTCATCGAACAGGTTGATTGATATTTTATTAGCTAGATTTTTCTATATCTGTTTCTCTTTTATATGCATTGGTTACTCCAACCCTTAATAATCCTTCTACGTTTTTCTCACATGATCTCAAAATACAATTGAAAGAATGAGAATAAAAATAAAAATAAATAGCATTTGCTCTCTCTACCAAAACACATCTCTCCTAGCACTATTTTAATCATATCACAAAAAATCAATACTAATACCAACACGAAAATCAAAGGATACAATTTCACATTTAATAAATTATGAACAACCGCAAACTAACTACTCACCACATTGAATATTTTTATGAAATTTCTTATTCTTTCTTCAATATGATATTTGTATGACCCAACATCCCATATTGAGGCAGGCAAAAAAAAGATTAAAATCAAAAATATATGAAATTGTGAATAGAATTACGGAGTTTCTTTGGATGCTTTGTATTTTTTTGGTATATTATTCTGAAATAGGATAATGATTTTTTTATGATTGATTGAAACAGGGCCGATCGTTACAGTCTTTTTGTATACCGTATCAAAATTGTTATCATAAAGAAAAAACAACTGACCTGCATCTAACAAAACAAATGATGGCAAGAAATTGATAAAGTTTTGTTTCTTTAATTCGCTAGTGTTATGGACCGATAGGGTGTATACACAAAGGATAACTGCTTTGCTAATTTGTTAATATCGGCTAGCCATGATGAAGAATAACAAATTTGTTTAGGTTGAAAACAAAATTTATTATCTTGAAACATTATTCGATCAGATTGTGAGCATGTTGTCTAATTCTGTTATGAATTGAACTAACGACCGATTTACTTAACTAATGTCAAACTTGTATGTAACATGTCGACATCTTTATTACAAAGTTTAAACAGAAATGTTTAAAAAACATTCAATCTGGTTGAGTTATTCAAGAAACCCGATTGTAAAGAAATAATTTCAAGTGTTTACTTATTTCAACGCTACAACCGTTATAAAAAAAATTAATTAACATTTTAAATCCGTTGTTCACAGCAAACATTTAGTTATATTATATTTTGCTTTTTCTTTAAACCTAATTAACATGACTCAATGTCAATGTTCATCTTATTATTGTGATTGTATGTATTAGTTGTAAGATTTAGATGGCACACTTCCTGAATAAAAGATCAAGTTTAAAAATATTCGCGTTTTGTGTTTGATTTTTTTTTGTTATTGTTCGGATTGCCTGCTGCTTTTACTTAATTGTGTCCTCTATTATCGCTATTTATGTATGTATATCAAAAAATTTTTCATTTTGTTTATGCGAAATGATAAAAAGGTCACAAAAACAAGAAGAGTCTATGTAAGATACGAAATGTGGTGGACAAGTTAATTAAATCTAAAAAAATAAATAAGAAATAAAAACATAAACGAATATAGAAAGACAAGTATATATCCTACGCCCTACATATAAACAAATAAATATAAAAACAACATTGAGATATAGATATAGGTACGCATTTATAAAATATGCGGCAGGAACTCGATTCAATTTCTAAATCAATTCAATATAAATTATTTATTGACATTGATCGTGGGTTACAGTTGAATATTAGAAATTAATTTAATCTGTTCTTTTAAAATGTTGTTGTTTTTTGTTACATTTTGTTTTCTGAAATGTGATCGTGTTCTCTGTGTGAAAATGATATAGTAAAATGAAAGAAGTTTTTATACTATATATATAAATAGTATGGTTATTCAGATATTTTATGTAGTCGTGTCGGGATTAAATTTGTTTGATATTTGAATTTAAAAAAAATTGGATAGTATTTGTTGGTTGCAATAAATCATTGATTTCATTCATTTTGCAGAGTCTTGCTGTCTCGATAATTATAACAAACCAGTTGGTAATGAAATATCTCAGGAAAAACTTGAATATGTAGTTAAAATGAATATATGGGAAGCCTTTGATGATGATAAGCAACAACCTGACTGTTGCAGTTTGTAAAGTTTCAGAACCGAACCAGAACCAGGTTTATCTAGCACTGATAGTAGCTGAGTCAGACAGATGGATCAGAGTTAGGTTATGTCAAGGTTGCATCACGAAGATGGCTGTTTGTTTATTTTGTGTCTACACCTCGAACCCATGACGACTATTCTAACCTAACCTTACCTTCACCTACTTCAAGATTAATTTAGCAAAATCAACAATTGAAGCTATAAATAATTTAATTTTTTAAATCATGGTGAAGGCCGATTACCCCAACATATAAGTTCCATAAATAATTCATATATTAATTAATTTTCGATATAATTCCTCACCCGCCAAATTGACTATATCCGTGAAAATGAAGATAAATAAAAAAAACATCTAAAATAATTTGTTTGCATGGACTAAAATTAAGTTAATTCCATTTGGGTTATAATTCACTATTTTTTTTTTCGCTTGATTTTCATGAGCTGGCATGTACACAAACTGTTATCTTCATTATGTCAAAATTTGTTGGTGCCATTCACTAATTTCCTAATGATTCTGATTTTATCAGTTTATTGCTTGAGGCTTATTTTCAGTCCGAGGTGTAATGGGTTATTGAAGAAAAGCTGGAAAAACACTTTTTATTCCGACTCAGTAATTTTTAACATATGCCGACATTTGTTATGTATTTAATGTTGTATTCAATTTCGTTTTCTAGCAAAAATACCGTGAAGGACAGGTTTTCAAACAGAATAAATTAATTTATAGAACAAATAAATTAATTAATTAATTAATTATTGTAAACGAAACCCTGTATCGTGAACATAAAATTGTGTAAATAGAAGTAAAGTGATTTTTTAATTGAGAATAAAGTTTTAAGTATTATTTAATAGAAATATTGTGTATTATTTTGGACTATGTATTTATACATAGATAGACATATTAGGCATATTGTTGTGTTATAAACCGTTATCCGTTTATAGTTCAACAAATCATATTATAATATAAAAACAAATTCGTCAAAAACAGAAAAAAGTAAAAGAAATGTATAAAAAAAAAAATTAAATAATAATGCGGCATAATAAAAATTAAACTTAACTTAAATTGTTGAGTGTTGAATTAATATCTATATCCTTGTTTAAATGAATCCACTTGTACATTCCGGTAACTGTTCGGTTGTTGATAAATTACATCCATCAATTGATACACATAATTGAAATAAAATAAGTTCATATTCGAAAGAAAGAAATCCGAATGATCGATTGAATTATGATTATTTTAAATTCAATTTTATGGTAAGATGTACTAAATTATTTAACTTCTTCAACATCGTCCAAATTTTTTTATTATATAAATACCTTAATTGATCATAAAATGGTAAAAAATTCATCGTTTGAAATTTGTTAATTTTATTTTTCGTCCTTCAATTTCACAAAAATAATTATATTATACATCAAACACAACAGTTTATCAATTTTTTTATTTTTAATTTTCAAATCAAACAACTCTATTATTTATATATAATAATATTTGTATAGAATTTGGGTCGGAAAAATACAATATTATTATGAAAAATTCGATGCCAAAAAATGAATTTAAATTAAAAATCACTTTCATCATTAATTAATGATATTTTTTTAAAAGTTAAAACTTAGGTTTTTTATAATTCGTTGTAATTTTATTCATCGACTTTATTTAGAAAACGTCTTTCTATCTATCTCTGTCACTATGGTTTAAACATTTCATCAAACACCAAACTTAACCCATACACTGAAAAATCTACCGTATGTATAAAAAAACAAATGACACGACAGAAAAAAATCATTCAAATACTACCAAGCAAAGGAATCATAAGCTCCTGCAACATTTTATCAAGTATTGATATTGCGAACATATATCGGCCAAAACTTATAATATAAAGTACCCTATTAATAATTCAGCATTAACGCTTCTGCGCATGATTAATTTACTTATATTTTGGTTTTTGTTTAAAACGACTATATTCGTTTCACAACAGCAAAAGAAAAAATAGTAAAAATATGCGTTACAGTGGAATGTCAAAGCCAGACAGATGTTTTTTATGAAACGAATCTTAAATTGTTTGATAGTACTGAAGGAATGTAGGATTTATAGGATGAATATTGTGAGATCTGTGTGGTTTAAAGTTTAAAAAAAATGTCGATTTAATAGACTTTTGTTGGCCGTTACAGAGCTTGATTAAATGAAAATATTGTTGTAAAGTAACACTATTTGATAGTTAATTAAGACGACCTAACTCGTAAATGCCAAGATAAAGACAACGAATTGACCAAATGAATGTTCACAACGAGATTGCCGCATTAACAGCAAGCTGCATATACATAAAGAAGTATATATAAAAAAATAAAATACTAAAAAAACGAAGATGTTAAATAAAAAAAAATAATGATTTATCGAATATCACTTACACCCATATCCTTGACCGTAGAAGCGAAGGGATGGTTGAACAGCCGTAATAAATTATCATTTTACTCTAATGTCTCGAAGAAATTCCTCAGTGAAGACACACCGGGTCTAAGCACGACAACACCACACAAAGTTGTACACAATTGAGTCAAATGATTGGTACAAGTGGAGATTAACAAATGAAATAAGCTCTATTGTAATGAAGGATAAAAATATTTAAACCACGACCATCAAATGAAGTCCCACATCTGAGAATTCCCTGTCCAGCAATTGTTTGTGGAACTAATGGCAGATTTGAGTCATTAACACAAAATGTCAAGTGTCATAATTCAAATTCAGGTTCACAACATTCACAACATTTGCTATTGGAGACGAAGTTGGAAGTGTATAGGAGGGAGGGGGCAAACAAAACAAACCACAATTAGACAACATCGAACTGAAAAAAAAGTTTTAAGCGGCACTCATCTAACCAGAACACGTTAATATGTTAAGCATATTGGATGATTTATTAGACCAACCAGGGTTAGAATAATAAAGTATTTAAAGGCAATAATAAAATAAAAATAAGAAAAAATATTAAAAAGAAATAAGCAAAAAGAGGTAGTAAAAAATTAAATAAAATAAAAGCTTTAATTTAAAGAAGACAAAAAAAATTATAAATTAAAGAAATTAAAAAGAACCAAAACAAGAAGGTTATTAAAATCTAATTTAACATGAATATAAAATTAAGTAAGGGACTGTTACAAAAATAATTTAACATGGATCTAAAATAAAGGGGACTGTAATAATTTAATGTCTTTAGCATGGTAACTCCCCATGGCCTTACCATCTCAATTCGTACATCTGTATAGGACCTTACTAACCTTGCATTTTATTATGACTGGTAAAAACTGTGAAGCCAGCTTGGCCGAACAGCACCACTTAAGCTATGTTGTTGTACCAAGACTCGTTGTTGTGGCCGATACGTCCGTGGTCGTTTCCGTAGATTATGCTGTTGTTGGTACTTCTTAATTGCAGTTAACAAATGTTGTTGCACGCTGGATCTAATGGTTACTAATTGTTTCACGTGATAAAGCTTTTCGGCAATTGGATCACTGAGATTATGAAGGGTTTGATCTCGGGTTCGAACAGTCGAAATTAGATCACCAATAAATGAAGGAGTGACACCAAAATCCCTCCAGAAATCGATGCCCCAGGCACAACTTCTCATTTAGACATAGGACAACATTGAAACGAATAGATTTCGTGAAGCCATTAATAAAATGGGGACGTCAAAATATCCCAACATTTGGTTACGTGTGCCAGTTCTTTCTAGAATGCTGATAGCGGCTCCATTATCTAGAAATCAATGCAATTTTATGAAAGATATTCCTGTAAACATGCGGTTTTGAATAATTTAGTTTAGAAATAATAGAAGCGACACATGCCTTATTGAAAATTTTTCGCATCTTCAGATAACATTTAAAACGTTTGAGACGCTTTAAAAAAATTTTTCTTCGTCATATCGACCATTTAATCCTCGATGGAATTTGGTTCGTTGTGTCATTTTTTGATGCACAGAAGTTGATAGTCGACCGTTCGCCTGAGATTTGTGAAACTATTACTTCTGTATTGTTTTTCTATTGCTTTAAATTAGTAAAACTGGCGAAGGCTTAATAAAAGCTCCCGATTACTAATCCTTGAAAGAATCCAAAACGAAATATGGCAATATTATGTTTATCGAATTAAAAGTAAGCCCATTTCGAAGGAAGGTAGAAAAACGTTAAAAAACCAAAACACAAAAGAAGCTAGTTTAAATCCACTTTTACTCTTTAGAAGCTAATTAAATCCAGAAGAAATAACACCTCAAATTATAGACCGTAAAAACAGGCAAAAAATGGAAAAAATTAGTAACAGGATGAAAACTATTGGATAAATAAGAAAATATTGCGCAAATGATGGAAAACATAAATTAAAGGTGATCCGATATACGGAGGTGAAATGGGGTGAGCTTTTAAGGGTACAAAATGGTTTTTCATAATTTTCAGCGAAACTAAAGCTTCTGTCGAATAAAGTTTAAAGCAAAAGTTGTAGGTAATAAAAAGATCTATAACTTTTATGTCGGCCATTTTTTCACATAACCTAAAATTTGCCGTGAAAATAGAAAAAACCGCGAAAAAAACGCTTTTTCGTTTTTAATTTCTCTCTTACAAAAAATATTTTTTTCTCACACAATTCGGTAAAAACTTACCTTATTATGTCCCAATAGACTGTAAATTTTTTAAATCAAAATATTTATTTTTACGTTTAATTTTGATTTTAAACCAAAAAAGTCAGCTCATTTTCACACGAAAATTCTCCTTTATGGGAAACAGTTTTTTCAAAAAAAACATTAAT
Organism: Diogma glabrata; assembly: GCA_963693315.1. Lineage (NCBI taxonomy): Eukaryota > Metazoa > Arthropoda > Insecta > Diptera > Cylindrotomidae > Diogma > Diogma glabrata. The sequence goes on along the minus strand of OY856187.1, from coordinate 135,208,702 downwards.
CATTATGTTTGTTGAAACGTCTACTTTTAGATGATGTAAAAAAATAAACATTAACATACCATAAATACGGAAACATTTTCCAGGAAATGCGAATAAAGGAAATGCGAAATAAGAAATGCGAAAAACTGAATAAACTTGATTTTAAAGAGTTATTTTCAATGATTGTTGACAAATATTCATTATTTGTTAAAATTTACCGTTGAAATCCTTAAAAAATATAAAATTTTTCAATGGAAATGTTTTTTTACACCATCTAAAAGTAGACGTTTCAACAAAATAAAGATTACAAATTTTTTTTAAAAAACTGTTTCCAGCACAGGAGAATTTTCGTGCGAAAATGCTCACTTTTTTGGTTTAAAATCAAAATCAAACGTAAAATATTGTGATTCCAAAAAATTACAGCGTATTAGGGACATAATAAAGTACGTTTTCACCCAATTGTGTAAAAAAAAATTTGTTTGTGGGAGATAAAAATTAAAAACGAAAAGACCTTTTTTTCTCGGTTTTTTTCTATTTTCACGGCAAATTTTAGGTTATGTGAAAAAATAGCCGATGTAAAAGCTATAGATCTTTTTATTACCTACAACTTTTACTTTAAACTTTTTTCGATAGAATAGAAGCACTAGTTTCGCTGAAATGCCTTTGTTCAAAATTAAATGTAAAATAAAAATACCTACACATAAAAATTAAAAAAAAAACAATAAATAAAAAAATTTATTTAAGGCAAAAACTGTTTTCTAAATTAACTTCACTCATCAAACTAGTACTTACATGCCACTTTTAATTATGGGTAAGTATTAACAATATAAAAGAATTTCTTTTCATTTATACCATAACCACTTTTACGTTTTATTGAAAATGGTTCTTCTTTCAACGAATGAATACACTAGTTTACAAAAAAAATCTCCCGAAATAAAAGCCAACTGTTCTTATAGATTTGAACCTCCTGAACACGAATATTATATTCAATTTTTTTGGTTAGCTCTTGTTTTTGAGATAGTCACGAAAAACCAATTTTTTCGGTGATCAAAAATGTTGTTTTTGTTTTTGGGTCCCATATTTTACAAAATAAACAAATTAAAAATATTAATGAAAGTGCATAGTAAATATACTAACAAACATTTTGAGCTATATTTTGTAAAAATCCATTAAGAATTCTGGAAGTTACAGTCGAAAAATGTTGAAAAAATACGAAAAATTAACGATTTTTTTAAATTGTTCCATTTTCAACGCCATAAATTTTGATGCAATAAAGACACTAATTTTTTTTAATTTCTTGGAGCCTATGGTAGCTTCAAGTTTCTTTCTTTTAAGTTAAAAGACACGAAAATTGGTGCAGTTTACACCAAGCTATTCAAGTTTTCTAAATGAAAGTCAAAACTCAAAATTTGGAAAAAAAAATTTAACTATAAGAATAATTTAAATTCTGCAACATAATCGACTTATATATAAGATGTTTTCCTATGAGATCTAGCTCCTCCCACCTCGGACTTATTTTATGAGTTGTAAAATATCAGTTCGTTGATTAAGGATAAGTCCGAGGTGCGAGGAGCTAGATCTAATAGGAAAACATCTTATATATAAGTCAATTATGTTGCAGAATTTAAATTATTCTTATAGTTAAATTTTTTTTTCCAAATTTTGAATTTTGACTTTCTTTGAGAAAACTTAAATAACTTGGTGCAAACTGCACCAATATTCGTATCTTTTAGCTTGAAAAAAAGAAAATTGAAGCTACTATAGGCTCCAAGAAATTAAAAAAATTAGTGTCTTTATTTGTTCAAAATTTATGATGTTTTCGGATTTTTCGGATTTTTTCAACTTTTGTCGACTGTACCTTCCAGAATACGTAATAGATTTTTACAAAATATAGCTCAAAATGTTTGTTGGCATATTTACTATGCACATGTTTCATTAATATATTTAATTTGTTTGTTTTATAAAACATGAGACCCAAAAACCGAAACAACATTTTCGATCACCGAAAAAATTGGTTTTTCGTGAATATCTCGAAAACAAGAGCTAACCAAAAAAAATGAATATGATATTCATGTTCAAATCCATAAGAAAAGTTGGGTTTTATTCAGGGAGATAAAAAAAGTTCATAATTTGTAAACTAGTGATATTTAAGGATCAATTTACTATTCGATCCATATTTCATTTTTTCAACTAACTAACTTCAGAAGGTAGTTTATAATTATTTAACCTCATATGCAAAAACAATGAACCTTCCATATGCTGAACCTCTAAATTTTTTTTTTGCTGTGTATTATGTGTAAAACAATCACTCTTAGAATATATCGAGGTTGTTGACAAATACATACAATACAAATTTTCTTTAACTTGCTGCAGCGCATTCTATTAACTTAGACAACAGATGAACAGAACAACAACCAAATGACATATTTTTATTTTTTTTGCATTCATTATTTTTTCATATAAAAATGACAAAAATGTGTAAAATGTCCTCGATTATTATGATATACCTAGCATTAGTAAAATTCCTACGCTGGAAAGAGTTCTATAAGATTATGTGGATCTCGGTGTTTTTAATCGGAAGTTAGTCAAAACTGTCAAAACCCAAGTTAAGTAAAAGTATGTAAAAAAGTAACGTCTTTCTTACCAATGGAATGGAAAAGCCACATAAAATTGTAATATAAAAACAATATATGTAAAAAAATCACTAAACTAATTTTGTTTTCTACAAAAACTATTATCTAAAAAGACTTCACACATCAAATCAGTATTTTGTTAAAATCTGCACACGACATTTTTAATTATGGTGAAGTATTCCATACAGTATACCGGAATTTCTAAAAGAAAATTCTATTATTTTTTTTTATTGATATAATTTATTTAGTGAATTTATGGAAATAGTTTTTCTCAAAAAACAAATTCAAATTTTAGTTTACGTGAATCTGTGCTAGTTAAAATTGTATTTAATTTTATTCTTATCAATCGTTGAATATTTTAACATCAATTTACTATTCGATCCCCATTTAATTTTTTTTAACTTCAGGAGGTGGTTTATTTAGTATTTAATGATAGACTTATAGAATACTGTGACATTTAAGCAATTATCGCCACTATGAAATTTTTCGTTATAAAAATTATTTTGAAAGTTGTTATAAACTGTTCAAAATCAACTCCAGTTTTAACTGTGTGGTTATGTGGGTAACAGAGGTAACTGTGTGATTGTGATTAATGTCTGATTGTAGATTTTGTTGCTTATTGCACATTTTTTTTGGTGGTTATGCTGTAATTGATCTTTTTATTTATTTTTGAATTTTAGTAACAGAGTGATTGTTTAGCCACACTGCACAGCTTCTAAGCTGTGGTTGCAATATAATTTCAAATTTTGCAACCACAAAAAATCCAAAATCCAACCAATTATACAGGATGGCGTAAATTAATTTAGCTCTATTCTGATGATGATATATCGTTTATTTGCTTTAAGATTATTTAATAACAACTATTTAAAAGATCGTTGAAAACGTATAATGTTCTATTTGCCGACAACCGTATTTCTGGTATCATTAAAGAATGATAAAAGGAACCACTGTTATAAACAATTTAGTCAGAATTAATAATAGAAATTAGTGAACGAGTTTTTTCGAGAGAGAACATTTTGTTGTCATCTAGAAATGTTTGTCTACAAACAATATAAACAATAGGAATTATAAATTATTAGATTGACAAATTAGAACATTCTGATTAAAAAACTTTGTAAAACTGAATAGAAATATAAATGTAATACAATCACATTTTTTTATCGAATAAAATATTCCAAAAACCGTACACTTTATATTTTCGTCTCTAAAGACGAATATATTTTCAACTCTAGCGATTAACAAATAACATTGCATCTCTTTCAAACAAATAAATAGAGCAACATTTTATTTTAAAATCAAAAACAAATAACTGGTGACCTCTACCAAGACCTTTACCAATTGGTGACCTTTACCTAACCAAGCTCTTATCTATAATTTCTTTTTGTTTTGAAAATACCCGCATTAATTCTTAACACCTTTTTCTCTGCATTCTATTTTTTTAAATTTAACCTTTAATTGTTTATCTTTTTGACAGTTTAAGTTTGAACTAAAAAAATGAAATCTTATTTGAGCCTTAATGGTTGTATCGTAGTAGAATATCTGCATTCAAACAAATCAAGCAAATGTGTTTTGCACCATTACATAATTTGAATCAGTTTTTTAAAAATTTCATATTCACACCCCTTTGTGTTGCTACATATGAATATTGCTACACACTTTAATTAACACATCTGCCTACTAAATGAAACGATATAACTACGAACTCTATACATATATTCATATCACGTAGAATAACAATTAATCTTGACTACAAAGTTTCATACATTGTAACAAGACAATCATTTTTGTTTAAATTATTTTAAAATAAGTTTTACAAAGTCGACCGAATTTTCTTTAATTTACATGATCCTTTGAGTTTTTCATAATCACTCATAACAATCCCAAAATTTTGTTCCAAATCCACTAAAATAACCAAATGAAGGAGGTCACCGGTATTTCAAATAAAGTCTAAGAAATATTTCAATATCGTTGAACCAAATATGCAGATTTGTTGATATCTACATGTTTTATAATAATTTATGATTTATGTTGTAACAATTCGTTGCAATTTAAAAAAATTGCTACATAACATAAATAAAATGAATAAACAAAACCACTATTAAATATTAAGCAATATCAATTGACCAAAACATGCGATTCAATTGACAAATTTTACAAACATGTATAACTTGCATATCAGCCATCAACCAACATTCTTCTCGATTATTAATTTCAAAAATAAACACAAAACCAACAAAAAAAACTTCAGAAATCTTAACTTTATTAATATTCTTATAATATTCATACAAAGAAATCAAAAATAAATCGAAGGATATTATGTATATATTCATTCCTTGAACAGGTTTTTTTTCTTTTCTAAATGTTTATTGCATTTAACTTTTTATCACAAAATTTTAATCTTATTGAATGAATTTGTTTTTTTTTTTCGTTTTCGTTTTCTTTTTCATCTCTTTTGTTTTTAATTCAAGAAATCAGAAAAGTTAAAAAAGAAAACTGAAGGCAACAAAAAAAGCTTCTTAGCTTTATTTCATATTTTTTTTTGTTTGTTTGTTATAATGGTTATAAATAATAATCGTTTGGTTTTTGTTTATGTTTTACAGGTTCACGACCACAATCTGAGTTGCAACAACAAAATCATTTTAATTTAAGACGTGAATTACCTAAGGATTTGACACAGGAGGAAATATTGAAAGAAGCTGAATTTGTATTGGCACAGGCGGAACGAGTTAATTGTCGTGTTGAAAGTGGAAATGAAATAATTGGTGCAAAATTGGTTAATGATAAATTAAAGGGAAAGAGTGATAGAAAAAGAAGTAAGAATTTGAAATTTTGTTTTATTTCAATCGAATATCAATTAGACAAGGACAATTTGAAAATTGATCTTTATATCTGTTATATTTTTAGTTATAACTACTTAGTCAAAACATTTGTCCAATACAGTGGCAGCTATCTTTTTTAATTCATTAAAAATCGATATTGATCCACAACCTTTATTAATTACTAATGAGATCCGCAATCAAAACAAAAAATATATTTTTTTGAGTAGAAAAATTTTATCAACCGACGTTACAGTTCGCTAGAGTTTATTATAAATTAATTGTACTTTATATATAAAATTAATTGTTAATGACGATGGGTGGTCCGTTACTTCAATGGCATCAAAGTTGTGATACATATCTGTAAAAGCAATATATCTATACAATAATTTAATTCTAGGTATATGAAAATATACACATGTTGATCACAATGATCAAATTTGAGCGCACAACACAAATGAAGTGATTTCGACCTCCTACGTTTTGTTTAAATTTAACGTACAGCATTGTTTTTTAGAACCATGTTGAATTTGAATTAAGATCAAGCAGACCACAGGATTTCTCATTTAAATTTATAATAAACATCAACACTTGATAATGACAAGAAAAGTATCGAAAGAAAAATATATTTGCGGGTTCAAAAGACAACCGTCAACTTTTGTAAATATATAGTGGTGCAAAAATGTTTTGATTTTTGTGGTCTTTTAATTGATTACACTAGTTTACAAGAAAAATCTCCCTAAATAAAACCCAAATTTTCTTATAGATTTTGACCTGCTAAACACAAATACATATCAAATTAATTTTTTTAAGTAAGTTCTTTTTTTTTGAGACATTCATGAAAAACCGGTTATCCTGGTTTTTGAATCGCATATCTTACAAAACAAATAAACTAAATATGTTAACGTTAACGAAACAAGTACATAGAAAATGTACTAACAAGCAGTTTTAGCTATTTTTTGTAAAAATCTGTCAAAGATTATGGAAGTTACATCCGAAAAAAGTTGAAAAAAAAAAATAAAAATTTATGTTTTTTCAAAAAATTTCCATATTCAACCTGCCTACAGTTAATTCAATATCTTTTTTTTAAGTTAAAAAACACGAATATTGTTGCAGGTTGCACCATGTTATTCAGGTTTTCCCAAAAAAGCCTAAACTCAAAATACGGGAAAAAAATGTTTACTAAGAATAATTTAAATTCTGCAACATAATTGATTTATATATGACTTGTAATAAAGATTATCAAAATAAAATTGCGAGTTATGGTCAAAACATTGTCGTAACACAATGTTAAAACGTTAAATGAACATGTTCTCTATTGTTAAAGTTTGAATGTGTTAAGTTAGTTGACATAACTATTTTACTATTTTAAAAGAATTCTTAACTGATGTTTGAGAACTACTGAACTTGTAAAATATTTTTTACGATGCAGCACAAAAAGGAAAGAAAAAATACATAAACGCGGTTGATATAAGGAAAACTCAAAATAGCTCGCAGTTTTTATTCGAAATAGTTATTTAAGTACTAAGGGCAGTGAGAGCGTTTTACCGATTGAGGATATATGTTTTGAGGTCGAGAAGATCTATAATATATCCGAAATCGGTTATACTCTTAATGCCCAAAATGCTTATTATATTTTTTGCACGATCAATAAAAATTCAATTAAAATTAATTAAATAATAAAATGCATTTTAAGTTTGAATGTTTTAAAGAAAATTTCCTCAAATTTCGTTTCAAAATAGTAAGTAAGCTCTGCCTTTCATCATATTGTTTTTTTTTGTTTGTTGCAAAACTTATTTTCTTCGAATATATTTTCAATAGTTATTTACATATCGAGGGCTGAAAGTAGAAGATTACGCCTGCGGTTCATATTGAAGACCGACGCAAAGCGAGGGATTTTATTGTACCAAGGGCGTAATCTTCCTTTCAGCCTGAGTGTATGTACAATGTTTTACGCACAATGGCACAACTTAATTGTAGTATAAATCAATTTTTGAATTTAATTTTTTAAGCCCGCTATACATTTTGAAAATTATACTAAATATGCCATGATTTTCTCTATAAATACAATAATTTTTGTACGAGTAAACTGTAAAATGCACTTTTACGATTCAAAAATTTTCTATTGAAATAACAATGCCTAAAATTACAATTATACGCCCTTAAGCGTAAATATTTTTGACAACATCAAACGAACTCAAAAGAACAAAATACAATATGGCTCTTTCCAAACAAAAACATACAAATATTTACAGACATATATTTTTTTTTTATTTTATTTTGAGAAAATTGTTTAATCTAAGCATTTTATTGCTTGTTTGTAATTTCATATACAATTAAAATTAAATAAATTGGTTGCAAAAATGTAGAAAAAAAATTAACAAAATATTACGTGAATTTAACAATTTTCTCAAAAATATTTTACAAGAAATATGCAAACTTAATAGCAATACGATAGATCAAATGAAACTGAAAAGCAAAATATTTTAAATAATACTAAGTTTATACCACCGATAGTTTAATAGAATAATAGTATTTTGCTATTAAACTATCGCAAATAAACGCTCAGAATGAACAGATAGAATACGGCTACCGTATTTCAAATTTGAATATAAAATCTTATCAATCGAAAAGTATTTCAACAAAAAATTATAAAACTAATATTAATTTAAAATTAAAACTAAATTTTGAGTGATTTTGATGTTGCACATTTTTTACAATCGCATGAAATTGTCTTTTACATTTAACGTTTTGACCGTTACAATTTTTTTGAATTTACTATTATACTATCGATCAAAAGCAAAATATCAAATACCTATCTGTCAAAGTAAAAAGGTATTATTCTATCCGTTACACAGTAATAGTTTAAAAGCTATTTGCTATTATTCTATTATACTACCATGGTGTAAACTTAGTGTAAGTTAATACAGAAATTTAAAAAAAAATTGGTTGCTATAGAAATGTAAAAAAATAAATATGAAAAGCAAACCTACTTGCATTAAACAATTTTCTCAACAAACATTTTACTATTTTGTGTAAATATATGTATTTTAATTTAAGCAAATAATACAGAATCTTGCTCGTACAAAAATCCTGTATGTAATTCGGGCATAAAGTATCTTTTTTGCTTTCGAGTGTTTATTGCCCTCGGCTAACGCCTCGAGCAACAATTCCACTCTCAAGCAAGTAAGATCTACTTTACGCCCTTAATACATAAATAGCTATTTTGTTCTTCGAAATAGGAGGCGAAAATATTTGTTGCACGCGAAGAATAAATGTTACACATAAAAACATTTATAAACAAAATTAGAACAAGTATTTTCAAAACGAAACGATAGAGATTTACGAGCAGAAACGAAATCAACAGTGACGGTCACCGATCAACTGAAGACTCATAATTTTAAAAGAAAGAAACGATCTTTTTTTACTTTATATGTCACCCGCCAAGATAGGGCTGGACGATGTTAAAAAAATTATCGAAAATATCTATATAAAAAATATCGACAGAAGCGATATATCGATAAATGTGGATATACTTATAAAGGTCGATATATCGGTGATTAAAATCGGTGATTGGTGATAAAAATCTATAAATCGATACTTACCGTTATATTTTGATGCATATTAATAGTTATCGATCTTTGATTAATCTCTTTATCCATATTTTTTTGATATCGATATTTTCTACAAATTTTTTAATATCGACCAGTGCAGCCCTATTAGCAGTAGCAAAATACCTTTGATATTTGATTAATTTTGAACTATAATTTTTAAATTGTTAGGTCGTGGGTTCTTGCTTATGTAGTTTTTACCTGAATAAAAAATAGTGATTCTCCTATTTATTTGCAAATAGAACGAATGATATTTTAAGAGAAAAATGAATCCCCTTACCTTATTTTTCAAAGCAGAAGTGTCTTTCGCCATATTTAAAGATAAAAACATAATTTTGTATTATGTAGGCATCTTTCTTTTTGTTTTGTAAAATTGTATTTCAACAACAATCAAAAATTTAGCAGGCATTTTCATACTGCTACTAGGGCTGAACGATATTAAAAAAGGTTATAGAAAACATCGATATAATAAAAAATCTAAAACTGATATATCTATAATTAATCGTTACGTATCAATATATAAAAGTATCAAGTTATCGATATTTTATCTTGCCGATATCGTTATTCGATATATCGATTAGTATCGATACATACACCGATAATATTTTTTTCCCGGCACTATTTGTGATAATTTCTTTCTCTGAATTTCAAAATTATCGGTTAACCTTTTGAAGATTTTACAAGTTTTCATTGATATTTTGTCCCAAAAATTTTTTGAAAAACATTTTGAAAGGAAGCTCAAGTTATTCATGTAATCAAAATAAGACAATAGCTACATAAAACTGGTAATACATTAACAAAACTGAAGCAATCCATTTTAATACATGCAACGAAAATATCCACTAAGTTCCGTAAGGCTACCAAAACAGTGGAAGCTATGATCGGTGTTGGTGTATAATCAAATGAGAGTATTCACAGTGAAGCGAAGCTATTTGCTGCGCCGATACCATGGTGCCTACTGAATCAAGGCGTGAAGTGGTGATGGCATTAAATAAATATGTGACATATCAAAGTCTCTCTTCCACAGCTTTACAAGGCTATTACAAGAACGGTGGGGTCTTGACAGACGGCGGTGTCTTGTCACACGACAACTCATATACAGATTTGTGTAGTTGTATTGACCTAACATATTGCTCGACTGGTTGATACGAGCGAATTAACGTTAAGCATGTTCTATTTCTACGTCCTTATTTCATGTCTTAGCGGGTTCAACCCATGTGTACCTTTTCCTTAAGGAAACGGCAGCATATATAACCAAATTCTCAGTTCAACTGGTAGAAAATTAATAAATACAAAGACCTCGATAAGAGACAGCTGGAGAGCACGCTTTGCTGTCTCAGATTTTTTTTTTTTTTTTTTTTTTAATAAGAAGTGTTGTGTAGTAGGAATTACAAAATGTGTCACAACAACACATAGATACCTTTTAAGACGTAGGTCCCACAACAACATGCGTCTTGAGGTATAGGTGGACGCTTTTTTTAAATCTTTGTGGATTGAAAGCACTCGAGACTATTGATTCGGGCAAAGCATTCCATGTGTACGATGTACGCACAAAGAAATCTCTTTGCATTCCGTCACAAGAAGACATACGTATCTCTTCAAAAATGATGATGAAAAATGATATCGTACTCAAAATAAAAAGCTGTCTCTAACCAGTATTATGGCTTAGTTCATCACTGGACACAGAAAATTTAGTAAGTACTTAAAACGTATTAGAGTAACAGACAACGGGCAGCGCCTTACATGTGAATTTAATTAAACTACATTGACTGTTCTATATACAATATTTTACGGTATGACCTTATATCGTATCGAAATGGAATTGACATCCTAACAGTATATACATTTAGTATCTTGCTGTTGTAGATCTATATTGCTCTTGAGCTACTGAGAGGTTAATTCAGGCTGGACATACTAGTTCAGTTGATGCTACCTCAGAACATGCCGCTGATTAATAAAAATTAAAATAAAATATTGCGACGCTGATGCATAGGCTGACTTCACCACAGCTCTGGAAACATAGTGTTCTGGATATATAATGAGCTAATATCCATAAAATACTTTAATTAAAAGCTAACCAATATTATGGACTTCGTAGTTCTAATAATAAAAATATTAAAGCAGGCAGTAGTATCCCAACAAATATAAATTCTGTTGTACGAGGAAAAGTAAAAAAAATTTTATCGGAAGTGAAAAAGCAGAAGTAAGGATGCAGAACTGTTGTAAACCGTACTAAATGTGTATGTACCAAATTTCATCCAACTCGATTATCAGGTACAGAAGTTATTGAGCTTCCAAAATAATAGGTGCTTGGAGGACTCCCCACCACTTTGTTCACTATCGCTAAAAAAACTAATCAGTTCCTTGCCATACATACATATTTGCATCTTTTTGCAAAGTGTAAACAAAATTACTTAACGAACGAATGTTGTATGCTTCCAACAAACATTGAAACAATAAACAGGTGTTCGGGAGGACCCCACCACTTATCCCAATATAGTCCAAAAACTAGTTAATTCTTTGTCAATAAAGTCTTTATCTTTTTTCAAAGTGCCATTAAAATTGATTAATGAATGAAATCTGTATGCTCCCAACAACCTTTCAAAAACAAAGTTGATAAGTCAGCAGTTGTATGGTAGATCCCCCGCCACTTTGATCAATGTGTCCCAAAAGATGATAATTATCTTCTTACACTAATTGAAACCTTTCCATAAGTTTCATCATAATCACTTCAGTATTGAAGGCTGTAGTGTGCATAAAGATACTGAAAAAACTGCCAACAATTTAAAAAAAATTTTTTTACCGGAAGTAAAAAACCGGAAGTTGGGATGCAGAATTTTTGTAAATCATACTAAATGCTTATGTACAAAGTTTCATCCAATTCGTTTATCAGGTACAGATGTTATTGAGCTTTAAAAAAAAACAGGTGTATGGGACACCTCCCACCACTTTGTTCACTATCGCTCAAAAACTAATCAGTTCTTTGCCATACATGTTTGCATTTTTTTCCAAAGTGTGATCAAAATTGGTTCACGAACGAATGCTGTGTGCTCCCAAAAAACGTTGAAAAAATGATGACACAGTAAACAGGTGTTCGGGAGACCCCGTACCACTTATCCCAATATTGTCCAAAAACTAATCAGTTCCTTGTCATTTAAATTCCCATCTTTTTCCCCACTTTTTTTAAGTGTCATTAGAATTGATTAATGAATGAAGTCTGTATGCTCCCAAAGAACTTTAAAAACAAAGTGTGAAAAGTCAGCAGTTGTATGGTAGACCCCCGCCACTTTGATCAATGTGTCCTAAAAGATGATAATTATCTTCTTACACTAATTGGAACCCTATTCCATAAGTTTCATCATAATCACTTCATTATTGTAGGCTGTAGTGTGCATAAAGACACTGAAAAAACTTCAAAAAACTACAAAAAAAATTTTTTACCGGAAGTAAAAAGCCGGAAGTTGGGATGCAGAACTATTTTAAACCGTACTACATACTCATGTACCAAGTTTCATCCAATTCGCTTATCAGGCACAGAAGTTATAGAGCTTTCAAAAAAACAGGTGCTCCAGGGACCCCCACCACTTTGTTCACTATCGCTCAAAAACTAATCAGTTCTTTGCCATACATGTTTGCATCTTTTTCCAAAGTGTCATCAAAATTCGTTCACGAACGAATGCTGTGTGCTCCCAACAAACATTGAAAAAAGTGTGACACATTAAACAGGTGTTCGGGAGGACCCCCACCACTTATTCGAATATTATCCAAAAACTAATCAGTTCTTTGTTACTTAAGTTTCCATCTTTTTCCAAAGTGTCATTAAAATAAATTAATGAACGAAGTCTGTATGCTCCCAACAAACTTAAAAAACAAAGTGTGAAAAGTCAGCAGTTGTATGGTAGACCCCCCGCCACTTTGATCAATGTGTCCCAAAACATGATAATTATCTTATCACACTTATTGAAACCCTATTCTATAAGTTTCATCATAATCACTTCATTATTGTGGGCTGTAGTGTGCATAAAGACACTGAAAATACTTCAAAAAAGTACAAAAAAAATTTTTTTACCGGAAGTGAAAAACCGGAAGTTGGGATGCAAAACTATTGTTAACCGTACTACATACTCATGTACCAAGTTTCATCCAATTCGCTTATCAGGTACAGAAGTTATAGAGCTTTCAAAAAAACAGGTGCTCCAGGGACCCCTCACCACTTTGTTCACTATCGCTCAAAAACTAATCAGTTCTTTGCCATACATGTTTGCATTTTTTTCCAAAGTGTCATCAAAATTCGTTCACGAACGAATGCTGTGTGCTCCCAACAAACATTGAAAAATGTGTGACACATTAAACAGGTGTTCGAGAGGACCCCCACCACTTATTCCAATATTATCCAAAAACTAATCAGTTCTTTGTTACTTAAGTCTCCATCTTTTTCTAAAGTTTCATTAAAATAAATTAATGAATGAAGTTTGTATGCTCCCAACAAACTTTAAAAACAAAGTGTGAAAAGTCAGCATTTGTATGGTAGACCCCCCACCACTTTGATCAATGTGTCCCAAAACATGATAATTATCTTTTCACACTAATTGCAACCCTATTCCATAAGTTTCATCATAATCACTTCATTATTGTGGGCTGTAGTGTGCATAAAGACACTGAAAAAACTTCAAAAAAGTACAACAAAATTTTTTTTACCGGAAGTGAAAAACTGGAAGTTGGGATGCAGAACTATTGTAAACCGTACTACATACTCATGTACCAAGTTTCATCCAATTCGCTTATCAGGTACAGATGTTATAGAGCTTTCAAAAAAATAGCTGCTCCGGGGACCCCCCACCACTTTGTTCACTATCGCTCAAAAACTAATCAGTTCTTTGTCATACATGTTTGCGTCTTTTTTCAAAGTGTCATCAAAATTCATTCACGAATGAATGTTTTATGCTCCCAACAAACTTAAAAACTTTGTAGAAAAAACCACCTGTTGTATGGTGGACCCCCCAACCCTTTATCCAATGTGCTCCAAAAGCTGATAAAATCTTTATCATATTAGTTGAAAGCTTTTCGCAACGTTTCATGAAAATCGATCGGTAATTGTAGGCTACAGTAGGGATAAACACCTGAAAAAAAAACTTTTTAACCGGAAGTGACAAACCGGAAGTTGGTATGCAGAAATATTGGAAACAGTATTAAAACCTTATATACTAAGTTTCAATAAGATCATAACCCGGGATCAGAAGCTATTCAAGATTTAAACTTAGAGGTGTTCGGGAGACCCCCCGCCATTTTGTCCAAATTTGAATTGAATCCAGATCTTCCATTTTCAAGTGAACCTGTATCATTTGCCAAAGTGTCATCAAGATCCTATGCAGAAACCTCACCGACCCACCCACCCAAACAACCACCCACCCACCCAAACACCCACCCACCCAAAC
>OY856187.1:135155804-135194028 GCA_963693315.1 Diogma glabrata | reverse complement strand
TTGGAACGTTTACTTGCATTGAGAACATCATTTTTGAACATACGAAACAGTTTTGAGACGAATTATGGTGTATCGTTTATATAGCGAAAATCATGGAACGTTTAGTTTTTTTCGAAATTACAAAATGTCTAGGCAGTTTATATAATTCAAAAAAGTGATTTATTTTACAATTCAGTTGTGCGTAAAACTTTATACATATTATACACTTAGGCTTACATGAAGATTACGCCCTTGGTTCGCTTTTATTGAAAAGCGCTCGCTTCGCATTTTAATACGAATTGTTAGCGTAATCTTCTTCTTTCATCCCTCGATATGCAAATAACTATTATATGCTGATTGCTGAGTGATAAAACAAAATTCTGACACCTTTAGAACTTATTCTAAAATCAGTTATGAACAAATATTAGATTTGCAGAAAACTTCTTATTTTTTTTTTTTAATAAAATGTGTTGTGTAGTAGGAATTACAATATGTGTCACAACAACACATAAAAACCTTTTAAGACCAATGTCCCACAACAACATACGTTCAAAGGTGTTGATGGACGTAAATCTTTCTTTTTTTGATTTTTTTTTAGATTTTTTGTTAAAGAATGGATAACTAAACAATAAATAAATCCTATCACTGACAAAATATGACATAGGCCAATATTATATGATAGAAAAGAGAAAATAAAAGTAAATAGCAAATGTTTACAAAAGTTTGTTGAAACAAAACAAAAATTTAGTGCCAATAATCCAGCCAGTGGCATATTCCCTGAAGCTGTGACGCACGGTTTTTCTTAATTATTAAATCCCACACATGGTTTTATGAACTATGAAGGCTTGTTTCTTCGAGGAAGCAATTGCATCTCATCATCAAGGATTATTTCACAGCTACGATTGAGGGTGCTGCCGTTGACTGAATACAGTTCATCCGCCACCACCCCTAAGATGTCACCTTGGCTATTGATATCTCACTGCTATAGTGGTATGTGATATCTCACGTTAACTCGTATGTCAATAGCAGGGACTGGAGTACGCAAGGTTGTCACACCCGTAGATCGAAAATAAAAAAATTTAGAAAACAATAGAAACTGATCCCTCCATGCGGAGGGTGCATATAAGGGTGTATATAAGTGTGTATGTAAGGTGTAGATAAGGGTGTATATAAGAATACTTAGATTTATTAAAAACGAACTAATTTTAATTTGAAAAAAAGGCATTTTTTTTTTATTTAATTATTTAGTTTTCTTATGCTATGGTTGTATAAAATATAATTAACCAAGCAATAAATTAATTGTTCATTAAATGATATTGATTTTTTACGATTTTTTTAACGTTTAACTATTGTTAGAATTTAATTTCAAAATAACGTAAGTATAACGTTATAAAATAATAAAATAATATAATTTTATTATACATAACGAAATAACACCATAATATTAAGTTTAATATTGACAGATTATAATGTCTGAACTCTGAACAAAGAAGTGATACATATTCTCAGTGTTGTTGGCAAGGTGTTCATAGCAGCATTACCTAAATAATAATGAGACATAACAAACCATGCCATATTTATTTAGTAAAATTCTTCCTTACCATTTTTTTGTTTCTACGCAGTTAATATAGAAAAAAATAAAAATTTATGGAAACGTAATTCCATCTTCATTATTTAATTATTTGATCTACTTTGATCTACTTAGGTATATGCATTTCGGGGAATATTAAAAAAATCTAAAACGGTCATAACTCATAGCGTTTAAACGTTTAAAAACGAAACAACGCCATCACTTGTTTCCGATAAATGTTCGAACTTTTCATTTACCAAATTACCTGTCCACATCCTACACTTTTTTGGATAATTGTCTCATTTTTTGGATAATTGTCTCTAGCTATAAAAATATTATATATTAGTACAAATTAAATGAGTTTATTATGTTTAGTGAAGCAAACATATAAAAATTTTCTTGTTATAAACAAAATTTACATTTGCGCAACAATGCAGGTTAATTATTGTTCTTTTGTGATTGCTGAGGTTCTTCTTATAGATGGAACGATCAATTCAGAGCTTCAGATCTTCACCAAAAATGTGGATATCTGTAGCAATCGCATCAAATTGTATATTTTTTTAGGTATAAATTCAAATAATTTCATTTTTATATGTAACTAACATATTAAAGTTTCGTGATTTTTTAATTATATTAATGTATTCCAATTACCAACCGTTCTATCGGTTGGTAGATAGAACGGTTGATAACCGTTTCTATCTACGTATCATGGAAAACAGAAAACGCAACACTTGAATTTTAAAACTTAGATATAAATCTCTAATTAACAGCTAGATTAACCCTTTAAGTCGTAATTTATAAATATATCTCTTTACGTATGACGCATGATTACGCATCTATAGATATATCAAACCAAACAAACACAAAAATAATATAAGACAACCAGAGAGGGTTGGCAACAATATAAACAAGATTATACTCTTTTAATTTTGATTAGAAAAATTAAAACAATTTATTTTAAAGTTCGCTAGAGTTTAATTACGATTAATTGCCGTTATTATATGCAATTAATTATAAATGATGATGGGTGGTCCGATGCTTCAATGGCATCAAAGTTGTGATACATATCTGTAAAAGCAATATATCTATACAATAATTTAACTCTAGGTATATGAAAATATACACATGTTGATCACAATGATCAAATTTGAGCGCACAACACAAGTGAAGTGACTTCGACCACCTACGTTTTATTTGTTCAAACTGCAATGTAATACTTACAATTAGGGTAAATACTATGAGTTATATATAGTATTCTAAGAATTTACTTATTGGCTGACTATTGTTTTTTGTTGGACAATTATCAAACGATGTTGTTGTTCAGAAACAATCACATGTTGTAATTAAATAAAAAATGAAAATAAGTGGTATAAGTAATTAAATGGTTTATTTTCAACTTGATTACATTTATTAATTTTTTATATTTTTTATACCTCTTCAAAGGTTTTCTTCAGCTAAACTACAAATTATTAAAATTTACACAATTCAAATTATTTTTTTCCTTTTTTTTAAATACCTAACTAAGCCTAATTTTCTTTTAATCTATTACAATTTTGCTTTATTGTTTGTAAAGTTTTATAAGCAACATAATTACGGTTCTAGTATATTTATTTGAATTGTAATATGTTACGAGGATAGTTGATACAAATTATTGATGAAAGAAAGAATTTCCGTTGAATAATAATTGTGCTTTAGATTAATTGTCGTTAGCGTCCGACAGTTATAATTAATTGAACCTACTTGTATCGGCCACTCATTTTTTCTCCAACCATTTTTTAATCTATAATTAAATAAATTTTTAGAATATTCAAAATAATAATTATATTTTATTTACATCTCAATTTTTATCTAAATAATCTTTCTGTATTAATGTAATGTATTATATTATATTTTTATTGCGCTTAATCACACCAAATCAAACTTCGATTTTTATTTTTTGATTTTTTGTCCTAATCGTCCCTGAGCCGGCGCCGATTTCATGTGATGATTACCACATATTTTATACTTCGTGAGGCGCCTGTCCTTGACGAGCCCGAAAACATTTATTCTGCGATTTTTCTCAAATCGGCCACTTTCGGGTTCGGCAAACTCCGAAAAATGCCGATTGCCCGCGATCTTGTAAATTTGCTACCACATTTTTTTTTTAACTGTGGGGGTTGGAAATTTGTTTTAGAACACGTGGGTAACCTTGTCCGACCAAAATGTGTTTGATATTGTTGAGTCCGACAACTGACATTTTGGATGTGTGGGTTGTCGGACTAGATAATAGCAGACAAATTTTTGTCGGACAAGGTTACCCTCGTGTTCCAATTTACAACCCCCATAGTTAAAAAAAAACAAAAATTTACAAGATCGCGGGCAATCGGCATTTTTTGGATCCTGCCGAACGCAAAACCGGTCGATTTGAGAAAAATCGCAGAAAGGTTTTCGGGCTCGTCAAGGACAGGCGCCTCACGAAGTATAAAATATGTGGTAATCATCACATGAAATCGGCTCCGGCCCAGGGACTATAAGACATTATTATTATTAGGACTGCTTATACATGAATGATTATTCTTTGTATGATATCGATTGTTTATTTATATTAACTAGGAATCACCCAGTGGCCGAAATTTGACCATTTAAAAAGACCCCCCAACAAAATAGCTACAACACATTATTTCAGAGTTTGATAAATCGATATAATTGATTTTGAATTGTCTACTTATCTACTACTCACGACCTTTTGCAACGATATACATATTGCCACACTTTTGATGGAGCTAATATTTTAAAATTGTACCGCAAAAATGTTGCTTATACCTATTTATATATAGATAGATAGATTGATTTTGAACTGTGAAACAAATAACTTGAAAAAAAAAATAACCGAACAAAAAACTCAAACAAATACGCCTATGACATTTTTTCTGAAAACATCGTCAAAATTCAAACAAAAGTATTTTTCGAGACATCTACTACTCAAGGTCTATCCTACGATATACATATTGCCACACTTTTGATGGAGCAAATATTTTAATATTGTACAAATGTTGCTTACGTATTTATATATAGATATTTGTATTTTAATTTGCATTATATTATTATTATATATGTATAAAATATTAAGGCAAACCCTGGTATAATTATTTTAGTTTAAAAACTCCAAATATTACAAGTAACCAATCAAAATGGTTCTACAAATAAACGAATTTCACACTTAACACACTTTCACATTAAAACTATAACAAAAAATCATTTATCAACTCATGTTACAGTTCACTAGAGCTTAATATATATTAATTGGTGAGAATCCATGAAATTAATTGTTAATGACGATGGGTGGTCCGATACTTCAATGGAATCATACTTATGAATTATGATATATCTGTAATAACAATAATTTAATCAAAGATATATACATATAGTGATCACAATTATTCAATTAGAGCGCACATCACAAATAAAGTTATTTTGATTTTGTAAAGTGTGAAGTGATTTAAAACCTACGTTTCTACAAGCAAAAAAGAATGGGGAGTCTAAAAATGCACAATGTTGAAGGTTTAGCTTAGTCGAAACTTCCGGCCTAAGAATGCCAGTATGTTTAGTAAATATTTTCATTTTATATGTAAAAATGCCGTTTGACTAGATTTTGTCAATTTGTGGCAAGCAAGTTTTATGTAGTTATGGTCTTATTTTGACTAACTTCGAGTACTCGGATATTCAGTTATTTTGTCAAAAAAATGTTAGATGAAAATTTCGATAAAAACTTGCAAAACTAGAAATGAATAGTTCCAACTTTTAGCACATGACATATAAATAATTTCATTCTTACAGATTTTACTTTTCAAAAGTCTCGTAATTATTTTCATTCATTTTATAAAAATTAGCACAACTGTGAAGAAAACATTTAATATTTGTTGATATTTTAAAGTTAGAATTGTTTTTAATTTATAATTTACTAAAAAAAATTGTGGTTGGTTATAAATAAAAACAAATCAAAATAGAAAAAAGAGAAATTGACTATGATAGATGTGCTTCCCTTCCTTCATATCTCTCTTCACAATTTTAAAGTTATGTTCTCTCTAGCTATATTCTACATTTATCTATAATATAAAAGTCGAGAGTCTGTCCCTCTGTAAGGTCGTAACGCTTAAAGTGCATTATGGACAGAGCGATGAACTGAGGCACTATAGGTCGAGGGTTCATATCCTGGCATGATACATTGTTTTATTGTTTTTTATAATTTTTTTACATTATATTATTAAATTATTATTAAATTAAAATATTATTATTAATAATAATATTTAAATAATAATTTAAATATTTTAATTATTAATTATTATTAAATTATTATATTATTAAATTATTTCTTATTTTTAATTATTATTAAGCTCCAAAAAACCGATTGCCCAGGATCTTGTAAATTTTTTTTTTAACTATGGGGGTTGGAAATTTGATTTAGAACACGAGGGTAACCATGTCCGACAAAAATTTGTCTGCTATTGTCTAGTCCGACAACCTAAACATACCAAAATGCCATTTGTCGGACTCGACAATAGCAGACACATTTTGGTCGGACAAGCTTACCCTCGTGTTCTAAAACAAATTTCCAACCCCCACAGTTAAAAAAGAAAAAGTGGTAGCAAATTTACAAGATTGCGGGTAACCGGCATTTTTCGGAGCTTGCCGAACGAAAAAGCGGCTGATTTGAGGAAAATCGCAGAACAAAAGTTTTTGGGCTCGTAATGGACAGGCGTCTTACGAAGTATAAAATATGTGGTAATCATCACATGAAATCGCCATGGGCCTAGGGACTATATGAAATTTCGCATTTTATTGCTATTGAACGGTTTAAGTTTGTTTATGAATTATTAATGAAGTAAATCGGAACAATAAATTTCCTAAACTACAATACATAATTTCTTTTTTTTACTACTTGCATGAGAAATTTCAATTATTTACTCAAAAACCCAAGACAAAAGGTATTTTTCTCAGCTAAGGTTACTAATAATTATTCCCCACACCTAATAATAAGTATTTTAGCACCTTAGTAAATAATGAAAATATAATTTTTGTTCGTTTGTTAACTGAGTTCATCTTTGAATTTTTTTAGTTTCTTCTTAAAATAATAATAATATATTAAAAAATAATAAGCGTTTTGATTTTATTTTAATAATACTAAATAATGAATGAATGCAAAAATTTCTTTGCAACTTTAGTTTAGTTTATTTGAAATTTTAATTCGTGTTAAACAGAATTCTGCAGAAATTTAGTTTAGTTGTGAGTTGTAGACTAAAAAAATTCTAAATTTGACTCAACAATATTGAACAGATTTTCAATTCAATTCAATTCATGTCAAAAATAAATAAAAGCTATATTTTTTAATGCAAAGCATATGTGATTTTTATATAGTTTTAATAAAATTCATTGAAAATAAATTTCTAACTAAGCAGTCCTGAATAATAAATATCCAATACGCAATCCAATGATATGATACACAATGTTTCACCAAATCAAAATTTTTATTTATTCACCATTTGCTTATTAATTGACATTTTATTTTGTGAATAATTAAAGAGTTTTAGTGCATTTTTTATATCAAGTAGTAAAAAAAATAGTATATAAACCTCGGTGAAGAAAATTTTCTCCATTTCGGTGCTTAATTCGCTCGAAACTTCGTTTCTCGTGAATTAATATCCACCTCAATGTAGAAAATTTACTTTATCACCTCGGTATATAATGTACTATTAACTTATTACTAGCGCGTTATATTGAAATGGAGTTTTATATGTTATATTTAAGAGTTGTCTTTATAACAACTGTTGGAACACTTATCGACAAAATCTAATAATTAAACAAAATGTAGGTAGTTAAAATCACTTCATTTGTGTTGTACGCTCAAATTTGATCATTGTGATCAACATGTGTATATTTTCATATACCTAGAATTAAATTATTGTATAGATATATTGCTTTTACAGATATGTATCACAACTTTGATGCCATTGAAGTATCGGACCACCCATCGTCATTAACAATTTATTGTATATAAGAACTGCAACTAAAAGCAATTAAATTCTAGCGAGCTTTAAAATTGCTTGCTTAATTTGGTATCAAAATTAATGTCAGTGTAATTTGTTTATATTGTTGTTAATCCTCTCTGATTGTTTTCTACTACATATAAACATAATTGTTTGATGAAGTTTCTCGATAGACAGAATATGAGTAGAAAAAATTATATTCATAAATTTCTGCTTAAATAAAGTTAATCTAGTTTTTAATTTTAAAACTGGTATATGCTGTCCGAAGGTTGTTTTATAGCAAAGTTCAGTATTCTGGCTTCATTAAATATAGAAGAATATTGGCAATTGATAATAAGGTAACAAAAGGACAAACTAATTTTAATCATGCATAGATGTTGCTGAACCTAGTAATAGGTGCGTTCCACTAAAGATCAAACTTCTTTAAATTCACTTTTATCTACACAACATCCAACAAGTTAAGGTTATATTTTAATTATTTTCAAGTTTTAAGTATTACAATCATTGATGATCCACTCAAAAACTAGTTCGAGCAGGCAATTTGTTCCAATTTCATATTAAACTGGAAAATTCGGCCAACAAAAAGAATTTTCTCAGCTAACGGGCTACATTAAATTGGTGAACCATTGAAATTGAAACCCATAACAAATTCGACTGTCCTCTAGTTGGAATTTGTCCTTTGAGATAGAGCAAATTTTTTTTAAAAATGTTCTGACAATTGCGCTTCGTAAATTAGGAAGTGTTTTGTTTAGGGGCAAAACATTACTTGTAGGTTAAACATTACATTTCTACATGATAGCTAATAATGACGACCCTGGCTAGCAAAATAAATCAAATTTGATTGCGGTTTTAAATTACATCCTGGTCTCATTAGTGAATAAATTTTGTAAAACGATTAAATTTGCTAGTGTGCCAATCATAGATCTTTAAAATTCAATCAATTTATATTTTTTAATTATATAAATATTACGTATTACATCATAAAGTAAATTTGATATGTTTGGACCACCTGTTATTGATAGTAAACATGTCTATTCAAACAACGGAAACTATAAATTTTATTCAGACCAAGTTTCTTTTATCACAAATGATATTCGTTTTACAAAAAGAAAAGAAAAAATTATCAAACTTAATTAATTAAATTTGTGTGATTAAAACCCATTTAATCCGAGTGTTGGTCAATCTTTTTTATTTGTAATATTGATTAATAATTATATTTTTATGAACTCTGATTAGCATAAGTATATACATAATTTAATATTTATCTAGTTTATCAAACGATTTTAAAAGCCTTCAATTAGCAAAATCTGCATTTCTGTATCAACAAAAAATAAAATAATTTCATTTTGATTTGTGATAACGAATGCAATGAAAAATTGTTTTTTGAATTTAATTTGTTGCATAAGTTGGGTACAGCTGTTGTTTGTACCATAAACATGTCAGATTTCACCACCATTTAATCAACGAATTATTTTTCTTTATTATAGATCTCAAAACAGCTGATAGCAAATTTAATTCTTTGCCAACAAGAAAGAAAAAACTAAAATCAAAACCAGTGGAGCGAAGTGTAAGCGATGTATCGCAAAAGAAATTAAAAAAACCAACAATATTTAATTTATTTAGTCGTAAAAGTGATAGCAATTTAGATCAAATAAATTCTGATTTAAATTCAAATAAAAAATCTACTAGCAATAAACGTGTTGGTCGTAGTAAAAGTGATGTAGGAATAACAAACGAATCTCGTGACACAATCCAAAAAACACTACAAATACGAAAACGTAATAACAGTGATTCAGATGATCAATCTCAACATCATAATATAAATATAAAAAAACGAACAAATTCAGCACAGTTAAGTCCAATAATTGAGGTATCAACACCAAGAGAAGAATATTTTCAGGATATTAAACCGAATTTAATAGCGAAACAAAGTAATGAAAAAAGTTTAAATGGTGGTAACATTGGTTATACGAACCAACAAGACTTAGATTTAATTCCATCAAAACCAATCTCAGATTCAATTAAAGAAACAATTACAAATCTATCAAATACAAAGTTAAATAGTAAATCTACTGAAAATATGCATAGTTCACAGTTGCCACAGTCCAAACCGCCATTGACAAAAGGATTACAAGTTGATGGTATGGTGAAACGATTATCAATGGAACGATTCTCACCTCCGCCACATTTTAATTCACCTGCATTTTCG
This sequence comes from Diogma glabrata, assembly GCA_963693315.1. Lineage (NCBI taxonomy): Eukaryota > Metazoa > Arthropoda > Insecta > Diptera > Cylindrotomidae > Diogma > Diogma glabrata. The sequence continues at coordinate 135,184,247 of OY856187.1, read as the reverse complement.
TATACACGATCCCCGCCACCAACTCTTACAATACACAACAATGAACCGATAACCAAGAATGGAAATATAATTTACGCCCAAGTTGTGTGCGATGATGCTGGTCGAAATAAACAAACAATCCATTCAACTTATACACAGTCACGATCACCAGAACATCAGCGTTTTCAATCATCTAGTCACAATGATCATGATCAAATCGATGGTTTTATTCCACATTCTCCTAGTCACCAAACTTCTGATTATAAAAATAAAACAAAAATCATAATTGAGCCGAATCATACACGAACTTATAACGGGAACGGATTTTATAATAGTAAAAAAGATTACTATCGTAATAATAGTGATGAAGATGAGGGTTTGGGTTTTGAAATAAAACGTGGAATCATTGATGATGATTTAATGATTCCAACGAAAGAAGAAGAAATAACGCCAAAAATACGGGATGTACCTCCAGAAAAACCCCCACCGATGATTCATCACACAACCAATCACCGTGGCCGTGCTGACGGTATGGATGCATTTTTTCCAGAGTTTCAAGATCTAAGCGAACGTAGAAAAATTTTAGAATCAAGAATACATTCTCGAAGAATAGGAGGATCTCGTGAAATACTCGATGAAATTTCTCCGGAACGTGAATTCATTCAACGTAGTACAAGAATTTCACCCGAAGTAATATTAACAAGTGTGGATCGTCATCGTAGTCCAATGCGTGAAAAATATGAACGACATCAAAGTCCAGCACCAAGAGATCATCGATCACGATCACGTGAATTCTTTAACGATGCCGAAGATGAAGAAAAAAAATATCATAAATTCAATAAAGTTGAACTGAACACAAGATATTCACCACAACGTAGTCATTTGGATATGATTTCAACCCCACCAAAAACAACAACCACTTCATCAAAAGTTGTACGTGAAACAAAATATTATCATGATGGTCGGGGTGATGGAATCAAAGAAACTTATAACAGTGAAACGAAAGTTGATAAAAATGGACGTCCAATAACGACCGAACATAGAACAAGAGAACGTCTTCATAATGGTGGATCTCCAAAAGAAATCATTGACTTAGGATACATTGAAGATCATCGTGATTATGGAAATCGAATTGTTGAACCAAATACAAATTTTTTCCAAAATAAATATCGTTCATCAAACGAACCGAAAAGTTTCGATTCGCAATTTAGCGATCTTAATCGATCGTCACCGGAAAACCAAAATATAAACCCAATAATTAATAAAAAGTCAACAACGGTTACCACATCATCGAGACGTGTGGTAAACGATGAAGACTATCGAACAGGATCTGATTTAGTTGATAATAAATATCCAATGATGACAAGCAATAAAAATTATGACGATTTTCAAAATTCATTGAAACGACAAAAGAAACATCAACGTAGTTTCGATAAAGGTGATTCTGGTATTGAGAATGATTATCGAAAGGATTCATTTAATGGGGAATTTCAGTCAAGGTAGGATTTAAATTTAATTTTTTTTTTCTCATTTTGAATTTAAACATTTTTTTTATTGTTTAGATGGAAAAAACGAACATTCATCGATGATATAAAAGCATCTGAACAATTTCTTAGAAAAGAGATACAACATACAGAAGAAACATATGTTTTCCCCCGCAAACCGATTCCTAATATTATTTATCGGGAACGAAGTATCGATGATGGATCACATTTCGATCCAAGATTGGATAAGTATACAAATGATACATCAAAGAAAAATGAAAGAAATCGTGGTAATCGAGGTAGTGGAAGTAGTGAAACCGCTGTTAAAACAGAAAAGAAAATTAGTGGGTTGGAAAAGGTAAATAAGAAAATAATTTAGGTGAAACAACTTTTACTTTTTTTGTTTTTATTTAGGTAAAACAACTTTTTACTGGAACTGGTAAAAAGAAGTCCACCAAGAAACCAGAAAGTGATAAAAAAATTGAAAAAGAAATGGTACGTGAAGATGAGATGAGAGCTCGATACAAAGAATATCGATCTGTCGATGGGGTTGAAAATAAGGTATGTGAATTTTTCAATTAAATTATATTTTGTTTTCTTGTGAGCTTAAAGTGAAAAATGAATTAAATACAAGAATAGTTTTTGGTGTTACCATATGAAAATAAAACCGCTTTTCGATAAATACGACTACAGGCTACGTTACTCCTATTAAGTTTTGTTTTAAAGTTGACATATTAGGGCAAGTATTACGTTTATTTTTTTTTTCTTTGAAAAAATATGCAGGCAAATTTAAATTATTTTGTTTTGCGTATGGTTCGTTTATACTGGTGGTTGATTTGTCTACCGTCAAAATGGCCTCATAATTTGTATCTTTTTCTTCTCGCTATGGCTAAATTTTTTACTGCGTGAGTTTTTAAATTGTAATTTAAATGTTTAGTCAATATATCGTACCCCCTTACTAGTGGAATTCATTTTTACCATGAGATTCAAAAACGGGTGTAGTGAATAGTTGAGAGGAAGCTTTGACACCATATTTGCATGACCAGGTCCAACACACTGTTATTTTGTTTGATTATCCTTACCAATATCGTTAAATTTACCCACAAAGTCTCAAACTAGCTCTAATATTGGTATATGCGCACAGTACCTTAACAGTCAGCCACTTGACGGTCCAACAAAAAAGGTCTCCTCTTGTTCTAATCTCTTCTTCTATTCTCAGACTTAAATTGATTCATCTTTTGACTGTTGAACTTCAGCTTGTAAGACACTGACGCTGTTATGACGTAGTAAATATTCACTTGGGTAGATTTGGTTGCCCCAGAATCACTGGTGTGCTATTAGATGTTATCGGCAATGGGTGTTGACCCTTCATCCACTAGTAAAGTTTTATCCTTCTAGGTTACATCAGCGATGCTATTGCGTTCATTTGTTATGGCTTTCTCAACCTCTTTCGTAATAATTGTTTCGCAGTTTTGGATGTCATTATGGTTTCAGCTACCACTTTGAGTGGTGGTGTATTGCTAGACACTTTCCGCAAAATTTCGATAGCCTTTTTGCCTACGCCTCTACTATCGTCGCTTTCCATGGCTCGTAGGTGATGACTTTGTCAAACCGGTGGTTGAGAATATTTTTTGCCGCCGAAAAGGCTGCCTTTGACCTGCTGTCGATTTTTAATGTTAGGTTCTGGGCTGGCCTATATCTGAACTGCTAAACAGCCTTTATTTTCTAATGTTCACAACGTATCTAGGTTTGAAGTGAATGTCTCTAAAACCTACCATATGAACTGAGTCTTTCCTCACATACAACAGCGCTTCTGTGATTATTCCAGCACTCAGCATGAGAATGCTCCTCTTCCAGAACTGCCATCTTAATCGTATTAATTGCATCGCTAATATCTAGCCTAAGATAGTGATGATCTTTCTTCTGATGGCGACTATACTGGCGTACTGGTGATTACCCTGATCTTTAACTCTGTGGTCAGTTGTGGAGCTTCCTCCTAGCTTCACTCCGCGAAGAAATTTTAGTCACAACTGGTACCAGCTCAACTAACTTCCTCAGAGGGTTAAACCAGTGCTGTGCATGGTTGTTTTCGCATTTCTTATTTTTAATTTTATGGATTTTCTTCAATATTATTCGTACGTGTGTCACGGGAAAAGACGTACAACCATGTCAGAGCCCTAATAACATGGAAAAGTAAGTCACAATTAAGGACTACCTGGTATTTACGGAGCTACATTTGGAACTAGATTTTTTGATTAGGATTCAGCCTACCTTATCCTCAGCACGAGTTACGAATGACCTAGAAGAATAATATTTTATAATTTATCTCTGAAAGTGCTAAAGGCATGTTCAGGTTTGTGGTAATAGGTGTGGTAGACCGTGCAGGTCTACCAGTTGGTCATGCACGGAACAATTTCTTCACTCGCCGATAGCTCTAGCTGGCGTGAATCCTAGCGACCAACCTCATTCATAATAAAATTTAAAATAAAAAAAACAACGCGTGCCTACATCACCACACAAGCCCCCGGACTGAGTAGAACCGCCCTGGCCCAACTCTCCTCAAATTATAAAACTAACACATCATTATCGTACTATTATAAAATTTAAAAAATAAGCAAAATACAAAAAAAATACTTCTCTGTGGCTGTTGTCTCGCATTTGTTCCACTGTTGGCTTTTCTGCATTTTTTCAAAATTATTCCACAATAAAAAACCATTTCACTCTCGTCGGTAAACCACACTAATCCAAAATCATTCTCTCTATTTATTTAGATGATTTTATTTAGAGTTGCCACACAAAAATCTAATCACTTCTTGCTCTTTATTATTTCTCATTGCTTGGTGCCTGGGTGAGTAGTGAAATAAAACACAACATTTTCACGAACTATTTCGATCTTTTCATTGAACTGTTTTCTGTACAAAATTGTTTATTTCGTGCCTTTGTGAGTTCTTTTTAATTTTTTCATAACTAAGCAAAAAATGTAGAAACTGATTTTAATTCTGGCTTCCCGGAAGTGTCAGATGTACTTTGAAATGTTTTAAATAATTGTGTTTTTACATACAAGTGGGTTGAGAAGTTTGTTGAAAATGTTTTACATTAATTTTCGAATATCACTGTTGGCTTTTCTGCATTTTTCCAAAATTAATCCACAATAAAAAATAATTTTAGCCTCGTCATTAAACCACACAAATCCAAAACCATTCTCTCTATTTATTTAGATGATTTTATTTTCAAATAAAGAGCAGATATATCTGCTAGTTACACACAAGTCCAATCACTTCTTGCTCTTTATTATTTCGCATTCCTTGGCGCCTGGATGACTGGTGGATTAAACACAATATTTCTATGAACACTATTTTGATCTGTTAATTGAACGGTATATTTTATTATTATCGAAAAACATTTATCTCTGCATAAACAAAATTTTCTTTACACTAAACTTTACACTTGTTCTTTTCACAACCAAAACCTTCCTTTACACTTGAAATGTGATTATCTCTATCTTAAAAAAAGGAACTAATAATATTTTTTTTTCACTATTTATTATAGGAAAATAATTTAGTTAGTTTCACTACATAGGATAAAACCAATCACTTCAAACTCAACCACCACTAGATCACACCATTCTGACCAACCGTTCGGTTATATTATCAATAGACAATACCCGATCTACTTGGATTTTTTAAAACAACCAACTCTTCAGACAACTAAATCCCAACTAACTGCCTTCATAACAAAACAAATTACAAAAAATTTCTATGGCACGAGCCAAAAAGAAAAACGTCAGCCTAAATTTTTTTGTACAAAATTATTTCTTTCGTGGCTTTGTGAATTCTTTTTAGTTTTTTCATAATTAGGTGAAAAAAATAGAAAATGAACTTAATACTGGCTTCCTGGAAGTGTCAGATGTACTTCGAAATGTTTTGAATAATTGTGTTTTTACATACAAGTGGGTAATGGAAGTACGACTGACATAGAATATCTTGCCTATTACTGGACAGGACGAAAGAAAGAAATCTGGTCGACTATGTTTGTCCTGAGAATAAAAAACAACGAAATGGAAGTTGGACTCGAACCCAACCATCGAGATAAAGACTCTCAGGCTCTACTGACCGAGTTAACCAGGCCAGATAAAAAAATAATTAATGCTGAGGACCGAATATAAGAGTGGGAGATCCAATATAGAATAAAAAGTTTGAAGCACTTTTCGAACAATTGGAGATCAAGGAGGACTAGAGGGGAAGCATATATCTATTGACGCATATGTTTGGAATGGTACATTTTGCGTCGTCGGGAAATGAGGTCCTCCAGTTACGCGTTACCGAATAACTTGATAACTTTAGCTTCTACGAACTTGGGAGTTAATTTAGCAATTAGCTGCTTACTGTCGTCACTTAAAACGAAGTTACGATAGAAGACGATGTCACCGGGGACAAAAGCACGTTTTAGGGCAGGAAAATTGTAGCGAGCTACATTTGGCACAAGGGATTTAGTGGTCAGCTCTTTAGTTCGCAGGCGAATCTTGAATAATTGATCTGGACGATCAAGGTTTTCTCCACTCTCGTCGAGACAATTCAAGCGTCAGAGTAAAGAGTAAGACGTACCATAAGTGCTCATGGGTAGCTCAAAGGAGACATAATAGAAAGAATAACTTAAAGATTAATATACAGAACATCGAAGAGCACAATTTCTTTATGGTCTTCTGTTCACTTGCCCGGACGCGTTTCGCTTGTTGAGGGTATAGAACTATAAATGTATGGTGAAAACCATATCTTGAAAGGAAGATTTCAAACAATTTAGATTTAAACTGTGACCCATTGTCTAAGATAATTGTTTTGGGATAACCATAAACATGGAACACATTGGTTTTTAATAGTTTAAATATAGGCTCGGCAGTAAGTTTCCGTAAAGGAAAAAAACGGTAACTAGGTGAGTTGGTCTAAGACAATAAAAATTGCTACATAACTGGGCTTAGCTCGGGAGTAAGGACAGATTATATCAATGTATTATCGTTGACCGAGTCTTTCAGATTTACAAGATGTCACCATAGTAGCGCGTAACACGATGTTAGGGGTCTTAACAGTTTTACGGATGTCACATTGAGCAACATAGGATTTAATTTGGGTGACCATCTGAGGCCAAAAGTGAAATCAACGTAGGTGATATAGAGTTTTTGCAACTCCATCGTATGCAGAGATAGGAGGATCATGGGCCTGAGAAATCAATTGGACTTTTTTTAAACGTTTGATATATGAATTGTGAGTGATGAAATTGCTTTACCAAAATCAATTATCTCAAGTAAAATCAATTTAAAAATTAAGCAAAAAACGTTTATGTGTTATTTTGACATATTTCACAATGTTTTATTGTTGTATACAATTTTTTCAAAACTCATCACTTAAACTCTTTGTCAATTTTAATTTATTTCGTTATTTCCATATCTAACCATAAATCAACAAAATATTTTTGATTCCTCATAAATCAAACTTAAATTTTCTTAACACGAACTTAAGATTCCTTAAATTCAAAACTCTTCTTAATATTTCAAATTTGTGAAACTACAAACACAAAAATACTAACAATCATCATTAAATAATAATAAAATCTTAACAACAAAAAAAATAATAACAAATTCTTTAAAAATCTAAGCCAGTAACACTGTCTTCAATTCGACAGTTTTCGGTTTCATTTGTGAAACGATCTAAACCAGAATAATAATAACAACAGAAAATTTAATTTCTTATACTCGTTTTTCGTTCAAATTAATCTCAATCAAACTCTCACTATCTATAAATTATTTAAGATTTAATGCTTGTAGCTTTTTTTTTTATTCGCAAACTAAATATAATTTTCGATTTCTTATTTATTATTTTATTATGTTTTCTTTAAGATTCTTGTTAAATGTAAATATTTTGGAATCAATTTTATTTTGTGTTCTTATTATTTTAATAATAATTTGCGTCTTGTCAGTTTAAATTTGTTTTTTGATAAATATGGAAAATATTATATAAAAACTATAATTTGGTCACGATAGTGGGTTGATTAGTGGTTATTCTCTCAAAGATTTGTTTAACATTAAAGGTGTATTTATGTTTATGACGTTTAATTAAAGGGTGTTAGGTAAGGACCATTTTTACTTTTATGCTCCATTGAGAGGCTTGGCTGGATTAGCTTACCACCTTCCAAGAAGGGATCTTCTCTATAAATGTTGCGGAACCTATATTAGGTTTTATTTTTAATTTTTATTCATGATGTAATCAAATGGTTTTGAACTCGCACATCGTCTGATGTTTAATAACATAATAGTATACATATATATTGTATTACGTACACAGAATGCTAGTAATATCTACGAGTATTATAGGGTAAATACGATCATAGGAAGTGGTTTAAATACATACTAGTTTTACGCTATACTTTTGCTATGACCGAATTAGAAATAAATTTAAAAAATTAAACAAATAATAAAAAATAATCATAGCGGGCAAAGCTCGTTGAAGTTTGTGAATGAATTTGTTATGATAATTTTTATGAACATCTTTTTACTAAGTTGTTACCATGGTTGTTTCATTTTGTTGTTGTTTCTTTTCTGGGCTACCCAATCTAACGAATTCCTTTTTGCCAGGTGATGGGATTAATCTCAGACCCAATCCAAATTTTCATGAATGGGTCTATTTTGAACTTAAGGTGCTCAGAAAACCCTTTTTACACGCTTATGTAGCGAGCCACTTGATCCAAGACAAACACTCGCTCCAAGCCGCTCTAAAGATTAAAAACAGATGCTTGAGTATTGGTCTTAAGACGCCAATTTTTTGCAGTGGTGTAACATCATTAACTATGTAGTGTTTAATCTGCCTGTCTACGATACAACAATCTAATTCTGTCAACATTGCCCAGGTAGCATGGCGTGGACGTCGATTTTTGACTATTGCTACCCTGTAAGGTAAACACAAAATGACGAATCAAATTTAATTATCTGTATTTAAACGTAAGATTCAAAAACTAATTTTACTCGGTAACGTAACGATTTCAACAAATATAGCTTGTAAAACTATAACAATGAAACTATCTACAATTCCTCGAAAATACAGAAACTTCCATTTTCAAAAAAACAATTAAAGCTTTATTTAACTGATAAAACCCATTGTTTTCCTTCATTCATCTACATCGATTATGCATTGTCAGAATTTAGGTATTTTCTAAACATAATTTCTTTTTCATTCAATTTGTCCAATGTTCACACAGAGAATTTTGAAGCTAAAAGTATTTATTATCGTGCCATTAGCGACGGAGAGAATCACGTCGAGGTCACCAATTTGGTTTATTTAACTATATATAAAACATAATTTATTTTAATGAACATTTTTTGATTAAAAGACTTCTTATACACTTTAAAAATATTTTATTTTTCTAAATATACTTTCTGTCTCTAAGAGACCTTCTTCAGAGAATGAATTCTGATTTCTATTCTATGGTTTCTATTCTATTCTATCATGATAGAAATCAGAATTCATTCTCTGAAGAAGGTCTCTTAGAGACAGAAAATATATTTAGAAAAATAAAATATTATTAAAGTGTATAAGAAGTCTTTTAATCAAAAAATTTTCATTAGATTAACACTTTAAGTAGTAGTAGTTCATCAACAATTAAAAATATAATTTATTTTGTGCACAATTTGTTATAAACGTTTATATCCGGGATTACAATTATTTAAAAAAAATTTAACACATGGCCTCTGACCCAGGAAAATCTCTAATTCAATTTAATTTAATCCCTCATTTCAAGACCAATATTTCAGAAAATACGTATATAAATAAAATATAATATAAATAATAATAGCAAAAAAAAAATTTAATATTTTGTTCAATTTAGTTCGTCAAATCCTCTTGTCCAGTAAAGACATCCGCTAACCCGTTTAGTATCAGTATCAACAGGATTGATGGCAACTTATCCAAAAATATTTCAACATACGATCCGGATAATCCTTCAGAAGCCCTCAATCCACAACGAATTCCTTATTCGCTTTCTGATCACTTGTACATTCCAATAACTGTTCGATTGTAGCCAAATTACAACCATCAAGTTGATACACATAATCGTAATCTAAAAAACGTTTATATTGATTTCACTTCGAATCGATTGAATCCTGCAGCAAAATGTTGGGTATCACTACCTCATCACATCACCTTCACCATCGAATCGAAAAAATAATTCCTTTGAAATTTTACTTTTTTTAACTCTCCAACATACCAAATCATCGATTTTTATGATAAATTATCGAAGATCGAAAATTCGATGATTTCAAACATTTTGCTGCTGATTATTTTAGATTCATTTTTATTGTAAGATATATTAAACCATTTAACCTCCTCAACATCCTCCAAATTCCTTATCATATCAATTCCTTAATTGACCATTAAATGATTCGGCTTCCAAAAAAAATTCATCGTTCGAAATTGGCTATCTTTCTGAACAAAAAACTCTATACTATCAATCACAAACTTATTCAAAAAAATATTGCGACGCTGATGCATAGGCTGACTTCACAGCTCTGGAAACATAGTGTTCTGGATATATAATGAGCTAATATCCATCAAATACTTTAATTAAAATCTAACCAATATTGTGGACTTCGTAGTTCTAATAATATAAATATTAAAGCAAGCAGTAGTATCCCAACAAACATTCTGTTGTACGAGAAAAAGTAAAAAAAAATTTTATCGGAAGTGACAAACCGGAAGTTAGGATGCAGAACTGTTGTAAAACGTACTAAATGTGTATGTACCAAGTTTCATTCAATTCGATTATCAGGTACAGAAGTTATTGAGCTTCCAAAATAACAGGTGCTTGGAGGACCCCCTACCACTTTGTTCACTATCGCTAAAAACAACTAATCACTTCCTTGTCATATATATTTGCATCTGTTTGCAAAGTGTAATCAAAATTACTTAACGAACGAATGTTGTATGCTTCCAACAAACATTGAAACAATAAACAGGTGTTCGGGAGGACTCCACCACTTATCCCAATATTGTCTAAAAACTAATCAATTCTTTGTCATTAAAGTTTTCATCTTTTTTCAAAGTGCCATTAAAATTGATTAATGAATGAAATCTATATGCTCCCAACAAACTTTAAAAACAAAGTGTGAAAAGTCAGCAGTTGTATGGTAGACCCCCCGCCACTTTGATCAATGTGTCCCAGAAGATGATAATTATCTTCTCACACTAATTGAACCCTGTTCCATAAGTTTCATCATAATCACTTCATTATTGTAGGCTGTAGTGTGCATAAAGACACAGAAAAAACTTCAAAAAAGAACCAAACAAATTTTTTTACCGGAAGTGAAAAACCGGAAGTTGGGATGCAGAACTATTGTGAACCGTACTACATACTCATGTACCAAGCTTCATCCAATTCGCTTATCAGGTACAGATGTTATAGAGCTTTCAAAAAAACAGGTGCTCCAGGGACCCCACACCACTTTGTTCACTATCGCTCAAAAACTAATCAGTTCCTTGTCATACATGTTTGCATCTTTTTCAAAGGGTCATCAAAATTCATTCACGAATGAATGTTTTATGCTCCCAACAAACATTAAAACTTTGTGGAAAAAACCACCTGTTGTATGGTGGACCCCAAACCCTTTATTCAATGTGCTCCAAAAGCTGATAAAATCTTTCTCATGTTATTTAAAAGCTTTTACGAACGTTTCATGAAAATCGATCGGTAATTGTAGGCTACAGTGGGGGGGGATAAACACTTGAAAAAAAACTTTTTAACCGGAAGTGATAAGCCTGATAAACCGGAAGTTGGTATGCAGAAATATTGAAAACAGTACTAAAACCTTATATACTAAGTTTCAATAAGATCATAGTCCGCGATCAGAAGTTATTCAACATTTAAACTTAGAGGTGTTCGGGAGACCCCCCGCCATTTTGTCCAAATTTGAAATGAATCCAGATCTTCCATTTTCAAGAGAACCTGTATCATTTGCCAAAGTGTCATCAAGATCCTATGCAGAAAACTCTAGTTTTTACTTCAAAATTGCTACTTTCCAACGTAAAAACTAAATAATTTTTTGAAATATTTTGTTCAATTTTTCAAGTATTGTTATAAAAACAAAAAGGATGACGAAAAGATACTAATTATTTTCTTTTGTAAATGAAATGAAAGAAAAAAAAAGAAAATAAAAACCCAAGGGAGTGATAGCGAAAAACTAAAAATATTACTTTTCGAGTAACAACGACATTGTAATTATCAACATTTTAATTTATGAATGCAATTTTCAGGAATAAAAAAAATGAGTGCTCGAATAAAATAAAATTGTAAGCTCTGTAAAAAACTCAATAACTAAAATAGAAACTGTTTATACAAATATCATTATTAATTGCTGACATGTTGAAAGACAAAAGGTCATTGGCCTCATTTTCATTATCACCTTGATATCATTATTTATTCTCATGATATTTGCAAGAGATTTTGAAAATCACTAAAAATAACTGATTTAATTTCGCTAGAAAAGGACTGAACTCTAAGTTACGCCAAGATGCTTCGATTGTAGCATTTCTTTTGAAATCGAGCTAAGCTACCCGTTGTTGAGAAAGCATTGAACAAAATTTGTTCCTGGGTAATTTGGGTCACATACACACACACATACGGATAGCCAGCTTTAAACAGTCTAAAAAGCTTCAAGAGGTCATGAAACGTAAAGATATCATAAAAATTCCGATTTTGAAAATCGACACAAAAACAATAACTTCCCATATCGGGAAGCTAAAAAGTTCTATGCAAATCATTGTTTATCTTTAAAATGTTTAGTTTTTAAGCGCAAGTTTTGTATTACAGTACGTTCACACTGGCATCAAAATTACGTAATTTCGCTTGTTTCGTGATTTCGATCGAAATTACGAATGAAATTACATGATTTCCCATACATTGAGATGATTTTGAAATCATGTCATTTCAGAGTAATTTCGATGAAATTATGAGATTATGATAGTTCCAATTCTATTCAGCACTGGAAATTCTCTGGAATATTCGAAATTAATTATGACGTTTGTTTTTAAACACTGAAAATTGGTTTGAATGAAAAACTTTATAATATATAACGAATTTTATAAAAAATTGAATCGTTAGGCCAATGAGTTTTACTAACATAAAAAATTTGATCTTAAATTTTGTCTGCAGTGATTTTTTAAATTAAAAAAAATGGTGAAATATGAAAACAATAGTGATCAAAAACGTAAAGATAAAAAAAATGTTTGGCGATTGGGTGAAGATTATTTATAAATTAATATATGGAATTATGTTTTTTTAAGCGCATAATGTTTTGAACTAATTTTCTGATCGCGCATCAAGAGCATTACTAATAAAATTTATTTTATTTTGTAAGTTTTGTTGATACACAAATTACGTTTTTAATATATTTATTCATATTTAAATAAATTTTTAATTCATCACTCTTAAATGAAACAAAGCAACAAACCAAGCTTGATTTTTTATTGATAAAAAATCAAATGTCAAACGAAATTATGATAAATTGCAGTGTGAACGGGTTTCGTAATTTCGAAATTACACTGACGAAATTACGTAATTTCCATGCTAGTGTGAACATACTATAAGTTAAAATTCGAATAATTTTTCAGGACAACCGTTGTGCTGGCAATATTAAATTGTTTATTATTTTATTACACAATAATGCATTATAAATATACTTATTATTAATTTACTACAGTAAGTAGTACAGTACTATAATAAGTACAGATATAGGTTTGCCAGTAAAATATTTTTATAATAATAGTCCAAGAGCCAGCGAAAAAAATGCTCTGAGTTTATTAAAGCTGATATTCTGTCAGGTGATTATAATAGTTGTGTACATACACATACACACACAAATTTCAAAAATGTTCAAGTTTAATAAATAAAATGACGGTTATTTATTTATTCTGCAAATATTTTGATTATTGGAACTGCTGGACCAGCTCTGTTCTAACATTAAACTGACTGACTGACAAAACTGCTATTTATATGTAATATACAATCTGTAAAATAATTTTTAGCCTTTATAAATTCATTTTATTATACCAACGTAATGATAACAGGTTTGATAACATAGAAGACGCCTGTTCTATAGTTCGCTTGACTAACCGAAGTATGTGTGTGTACACAACTAATATAACCACCTGACAGAATATCAGCTTTTATAAACTCGGAGCATTTTTTTTCGCTGGCTCTCCGTCTATAATTTTACAGTAAAATTGCAGGAAAGATTGGTAAAATATAAAACTGTATAAATATTAAATTATGGTTGCAATTTCATTTAATTCAAAATTGATGATTTGCACAAACATTTCTGGTTTTCAAAACATAAAATGCAAATCAAATATATTATTATCGAGTGTAAATATACTTAGTCACAAAGTATCAGGCAGGAAGACATTTAAGCAACAAAGGAAAATCGCTTTATGCCTCGCTCCATACATGGACGAAGTCCAGATATTGTTCAAGTCAAAAATATGCGTTTTTGAAAACACTGTTGTATTTGCCGACGTTAACCTATTACAAATGAAATGGAAGTAGAAAAGCATTTGAACGGCATAAATGCAAAGAGCGAGTCGATAGACAGCGAAGAATTTTCAATGAAACTTACTGTATTCAGACTGTACACGTTGTATTCCAATCAAGATGAGATGCGCCTTACATCGCATGTGACTATAAAATGAATCCAATTCAACGTTTTTTCAGCAATTATGAGAATAATCAACGGCGTTATACATGTCTCTTTCCACATGTTACACATGGCACTGAGATGGATGCAGCAATTACGTGTGCAACAATCAAAATCTAATTCGTGCATTATTTCATTCTCATTCATGGAAAAAATATCAGTCGCAAATGGCTTAAGCTTCAAATTCTCAAAGAAAATTTAAATAAGAACTTGCATTTCACAGTCTCAATTTACAAAGAAGCGGCGACAAGGATTTATTGCATGGTAAGCTCAAACCTATGAAAATATCCTCAATCTACAGCTGCTGCTTCGTTCGATTAAAATTGCATCGTAAACAAAACAACAATACGGTTAACCTTTGAAGGTGATCAGGATGGCTGATTTTCAGTTACAAATTGATCGATCAGTACGGAGTGTTCACAACAAACCACAAACTTTAATTTTTATTAAATAAAGATTTTGTTACAATTTTACCAACTTTACCAAGTTAAAGTAATATTATGGAATATGACTAATTTTACCGACAATTTAAACTGTAAGCTGTAAACACTAAACAAATAGCCCCCTTTGAGTCTCAATTACAGCATCTAAAAACCAAATAATCAAATCGTGCTTTAGAAGCGAAAATCAGTAGACCGAAAAATCATACAACCGAATTTCATATCGTCGAATGCTTCATATTTTCGAAAAATCACTAAAAATCGAAATGTGCCATCACCGACAATTTATTTCCTAGAAAATTCATTATATCAAAAAATCAAATTACAGAAAATCAATCATATGAATACCTCAAAGTACGTGTTGTTGTGACACATAAATTGTAATTTCTGCTAAACAGAACAACAAATAGAAAAACAAATGAAAATCAAGTTCCATAAATTCACGTGGCTTGACCTCACATCAGTAACATGTAACAAAAAGGGATAATGTTATTATAAAAAAATGTCATATTGAGAAATTTCAAAGTTTCTCAATATGACATTTGCATGATTTTCATATCATTGTTTCATCAAATTAGTCACGGGTAGTTTGACGTAAATCACGTGCATTATACTCTTCTAAATACGACATTATGACTTCCAATTACATCGTAAATATACTTCTTTACAGTTTAACTTTTATTTAAAAATTGTTTAAGGCGTCTGGTAAAATAATAAAAATGCCGCTATCAGAAGCACAAAAACTTTTCAATCCATTCTCATTAACCAACAAAAATAACATCAATACATCATTTTTTGAGACAACAAATTTGGTTATTCGATTTGATTTGGAAGTTTTATTAACTTATTATGGTAAAATGATACCATTGAGAACTTTAATAAGAAACCAAAAAAAAAAAATTTAATTAATAATGTTTCGTCTCATTGTAAATTTTTTTGTTTGTTAAATAATATCTCTTGGAGTGTAATGACTCTTGTGGTTATTAAATGTAGACCTACGGTTTTATAATATATAAATTCAATTAAAATGCGTAAATTTGAAAAATTTGCAAAAAATGCAAATTGTTCCATATACGGAGTATGGAGTGTTCAATTAATCGATTTAATATGGAAATCAGTTTAGTGTTTTTATTTTAAATGAACGCAAAATTTCATGATTCTTCATATATAGATACGTATTATAACGATAATTTGTAAGTTTGATACATTATTTTTTTTTAATGATTTCATCATAAAACTTAGGTTCGTCGTTAGTTTAAGTCTTTTGTATGTATATGTGTAAAGAAAATTTATATATATTACGTTTTTAATAACCAATTGTAGATTGATGTTAAGTGCATATTCATAGCTGACAGAAAACCTTGAATTTTGCGAATGGCACACAAAAAATATATCGAAAAGACATGAATATTTTAAATTATATAAATTCCATTAAAAAAACCGATACGTAATATATCACATTCATTTCACAAAGACTCGCAATTAACACAATTTTTCAAAAACCACTCAATAAATTTAACAAAATAAACATTTGTCAATTACTTTCATTCATTCATATATAAAGTAACTAAATTTTTCGTTTCGTAATATGCTAAATTGAAATTCGTTAAAAAATGTCACCTTCATAAAAATTACAAAATTTTTCGTTTACTTATTCTTTAATGTATTTCTTAAGAACATTCAAATTTATAAAACTTATAAATCATTTTCTTAAATGAAACTTTTTTTAGCAGAAATTATTAATTTTCTACCTTGAATTTATGGAATAAATCTGAAAAATTTTGATTTATTTTGCGTATCAAGGGTGGTAGAAATATTTTTCAAAGAGTGAATCAATCCGTGCAGATTTTTATTCAATTGTTACCATATACTGCATAATATCCCAATACCAATATGCATAATATTTTCCTGTATGAATTATGTTTTTTGGAAAAATGAAATTTAAAAAAAATGTTGTACGCTCCGAACAAACATAAAAAACATATTAAAAAAATCACCTGTTGCATAGTGGATCTCCAATTAGACCAGTCCAATTAGACCAGGGTAGAAGCTTTTAAAAATAATAAAAAGTGAAAAAAATAATAGTAGGATGAAACCCATTAGAAAAGGAGGAGAATATTATAAAAATGAAAGGAAAAATTATTTACAGGCGATCTGAGCTCGGGAAGGGGAAGGGGAAGGGGTGAGTTTTAAGGGTAAAAAACGGTTTATCTCGATTTCTGGCAAAACTAAAAGTCTTATGGAAAAAAATTTAATGGCAAAGTTGTAGGTAATAAAAACATCTAAAACTTTTGTTTAGACATTTTTTTCACATAACCTCAAAATTTATGTGAAAAATTAAAAAAACCAAGTTTTTGGTTTTTTACTTTTATCTTTTACAAAAAATATTTTTTTCACTAAATTTGGTGAAAACTTACCTTTTTATGGCTGTATTCTAAACGACAACTTATTTGAAACTTATTTATGTAGACTTACTTATTCACCGCCATTTTAAATAAGTATTTAAAAGCTATTCTAAATGATTTAGCATACTTAATTTGACAGCACATAAAAGCAAATTCGAAAATAAATTTAATTAGAACGATTTATTTACTTTGATCAATTAAAGAGTTTTGAAAACTATTTTCTTCATTTTAAATTATTATATTAATTTTTTTACGGATCGAAAAAGAAGTTTTATTCCTTAAAATCATTTAGTAAACAAACATGACACTGTCAAATCAAATTAGATTTTTCTATGAAAAAATATTTCAAATAAGTCACCTCTTTAGGTTACTTATTCAAATAAGTAAGTCTCCACAAATAAGTTTCAAATAAGTTTTGGTTTAGAAAACAGCCTATGTCCCAAATACGATTTGAAATATTTATTTTTTCACCTTATTTTGAATTAATATCGAAAAAGCACCCTAATTTTCAATCGAAAATTCAATTCATTTTTTGCATTTTCTGAGAAGATTTACTACAGTAATATATTTTTTTTTACCATCGGAAAGTAGAGATTTCAACGAACAGAAAGCATACCTTGATATTTTGACGGGTGTATTTTCGATTGAAAATTAGGGTGCTTTTTCGATATCAATTCAAAATAAGGTGAAAAAATAAATATTTCAAATCAAATAAATTACAGCGTATTTGAGACATAAAAAGGTAAGTTTTCACCAAATTTCGTGAAAAAAAAAATTTTTTTTGTAAAAGATAAAAATAAAAAACCAAAAACTCGGTTTTTTGAATTTTTCACATAAATTTTGAGGTTATGTGAAAAAAATGTCTAAACAAAAGTTTTAGATGTTTTTATTACCTACAACTTTGCCATTTAACTTTTTTCCATAGGACTTTTGGTTTTGCCGGAAATCGAGATAAACCGGTTTTTACCCTTAAAACCTCACCCCTTCCCCTTCCCGACCTCAGATCGCCCGTAAATAATTTTTTCTTTCATTTTTATAATATTCTCCTCCTTTTCTAATGGGTTTCATCCTACTATTATATTTTTTGTCTTCAAAAATTATCGACCCTGGTCTAAATATACTCCAAAAGGTTATAAAATTTTTCTCATAATGATTGAAACCTTTAATCTTTTTCTTCTTTATAGTAGGAATAAACACATTAAAAAAGTTTGTTTAATTTTGCAATGAATCTAGGCCTTCGATTTTCAAGTCAACCCACATCATATACTAAAGATTCATCATGCATTTATGTCACCCATCCACCTACTCACCTACAACCCATCCACAACCCTTGCTATAGTAAGTAACATTAAGACTATCAATCATTTTCAAATGATAATAAAACACATTATTGTTAAGACAAAGTAATGCGCAAGCAATAGTGCCAAGACAAATAAGTTCAAATCAATATTTCAGAATATGTTTTTAATCTGATCAAAAAAATTTTTAAGTAACGTTAAGAAAACATAAACAAGATTTTTAATATATTTTAAGCAACACAAATCAATTTCGGACATACGAAATTACGTCCAAAGATAAATAATTTATGAAATCAAAGACGCAAATAACATATGCTAGCATTAATTTTAATTTATTTAAACGAAATTCATAAATTCATACCAGAACTAAAATTTGGTAGTAAAAATTCTTAAGTTATTGTGATATGGTTCTTTGAATCGACTTAAACTTTTTATTATTTTTTATTCAATTAAATTAATTGTAACCTTAAAATATTTTTTGAGGTCAAGCGTGTCTGAACCAAATGACAAATATGAAAGGAATTATTTATTTCGTTTGAACAACAAACTTTAAATAATTTTTACTGTATCAGGTTAAAAATAATATAATATTCTTAGAACATCTATCTCTCTAAACTGACGTAAACGTTTTCAAAAAACCAACTCACACCATAACCAAAAAAACAATGACGCCACCACCATAAACTCTCCTGCAAATCAATAATCAATTTTAAAAACATATTTGTATAACTACCGTGTGGGATTTAAGTTTTAAATTTTGTGTTAAAATTTCATTTTAATTCCACTCAACGGGATAACTTCAAATTATAATTTTATTTTAATATACAATTTCAATAGAAAACTATTAATATAAATTGAAACATAAAAAAACCGTTATATAAATAAGAAAAAAGATGACTAATTAGGAAGACGACCGAAAGCCAGATATAAGAGATGATGTTATAACAAACACGAATTTATCCATGACCAAACCAACTTAACTTTAAATGGAATACGTTGGTTTTATTTAATATATTGTAGGTAGATATATCTTTCTTGTTTTTAATTTTAACTTTCTTGTAAGTGAAAGGACAAGTGATCAATGATAGATAGAAAAAATAGATTATATCAGTTTTTAATTGCCGTTTTGTTTTATTTGCTTTTGACTGTATGCGACAACCGACTGACGACTTAAATAAGGATGGTAAAAAGTGTAAGAGATTGTGTTTTTGATCTCATCTTAACACCATTGGTAATAATATTTATAAAAAAAAGTTGGTCAAGTCGAAACTAAGCAGGGAAAGAAAATAGTAAAAACCGCTACTTTTGAAAATTATACCAAAAACCTGTGTGGTAAAAACATAATTGTAAAACAAATTTTTAAGGATGACTGAAGTAGAGCATATGATGCAAAGTCTGGAAATGAGGTTTTAATTTTGTATATTTAGGTATTGGAATTCATTGACATCAATAAAAAAAAAATTTTCTGCGTTTTTCGTTTTAGTTTTAACTCTGTCTTAACATACAGGGTGTTGAAAAATCAAGAAATTGCTCGATCCTGGTGTATTGAAATGGCTCTACAGTCAAAACTACCGGACTGATTTTAATGTTATATAGCTCAAAATGTAGGTATTGCACAGAGCTAATCAAAATAATAATTCACATTATATGACCTTGAACATTTTCTTTTATAACGATAACGGTAAAAAATTCAAATTTGATTTTCTAGAAATGCGTATATTTTAAATTTTTGATTTTTTAATATGTGAAAGGTACATATGTTACTAACTTTTTATAAAAAATTCAGGAGGGGAAAACTTTTTGTTTTTTTTTTATTAATTTTATTGCAACACGCCTTAAAACTTTTCTTCATAAAAAAAAGTGGGATTAAAAAATGAATAGTTTTTTTGGATTTACATATATGTTTTTATAATAAATTTTTAATTTTAACTCAAAATAAATATTTTACAAATTTTTTACTATCAATTTAATTTTACATTACTAAATTCCGTAGAGTTAGAATAACGTCTAGCTACGATTGGTCCATCGTTTGTAGGAATGTATGAGTGATATCCTCGTGTTCCAGGAATTGTTTTTAAATTCTCGTATCTATCAGCTAGTTGATTTCGTTTTGCAATGTAACCTGCCTCCGTTACATAGAAAAAATTAATGTTATCTTGAAAATTACCTGGAGCTGCTGCTTTGTTTTTTTGAGAGTCAACAAAACATATATTGTGATTAAAAATTAACTAAAAGTCAATTTTTCTTCATAAAACAAAAACAATACTTCCACTACACCTAAGTGAATAAAAAATAGAAGCTAGGGAACAGTATAATATGAGTCTAAACCAGGGATGGGGAACTTTTTTACCATTAAAGGCTAATTATAATTTTGCAAATCGTTAACAGGCCGCATTATGCCGAGTATTGTTACCAAGTTTGGGGGGCTGCATCTGTTACTATAATAGCTCTTTTAGACTCTGTTCAAAAGCGTGCTAAACGAATTGCTAATTTTTTTCTGATCTCGTTGTTTTTTATAAATATCTTCATCAGCAGCGTTCGGATGAAATCAAATACATTATGCCTGCAAACAGTCAAACTGTTGAGATCACTCACTCACCACTGTCATATAGTGACAGACTGCAGAGAGATTTCTTTGTTTGCAAAACGAAATCAACTAGCTGATAGATACGCCAATTTAAAAACAATTGCTGGGACACGAGGATATCACTCATACATACCTTCACATGATGGATCAATCGTAGCTAGACGTTATTCTAACTCTTCGGAATTCAGTAATGTAAAATTAAATAAATGATAAAAAATTTGTAAAATATTTCTTTTGAGTTAAAATTAAAAATTTATTATAAAAACATATATGTAAATCCAAAAAAACTGTTTATTTTTTAACTCGACTTTTTTTTATGAAGAAAAATTTTAAGGCGTGTTGCAATAAAATTAATAGAAAAAAAACAAAAAATTTTCTTCTCCTGAATTTTTTATAAAAAGTTGGTAACATATGTACCTTTCACATATTAAAAAACCAAAAATTTAAAATATAAGCATTTCTAGAAAATCGAATTTGAATTTTTTACCGTTATCGTTCTAAAAGAAAATGTTCAAGGTCATATAATGTTAATTATTAATTTGATTAGCTCTGTTCAATACCTATATTTTGAGCTATATAACATCAAAATCAGCTCAGTAGTTTTGATTGTAGAGCCATTTCAATACATCAGGGTCGAACAATATTTTGATTTTTCATCACACTGTATCTTAAGACCGGGTAAAAAAAAAACTAAAAACGCACAAAATTTTTTATTGATGTCAATGAATTTCAATACCTAAATATACAAAATTAAAACCTCATTGCCAAAATTGCATGTTTTTTGCTGATTTAACGTGTTTTTTACCAGTTAGAACATTCATTACCGAAACAAAATTTAAAAAGAGGTTTTGTGGCATAGAAATCAGACAACCCGGTACATCCAGAATGAACGGTATTTTAACACAAATATCCAAATCCAACAGATTGCTTTAAATTTTACATATATCTGAGAGTGCCAATTGTGAACCAAATATTCCATTTAGAGGTAGAGATCAAAAACTATAACAAACACGCAAACGCAAATCAAATTTCTTATATTTATTTATCCACTGACCGTAACGGCCAATCTAACTCGTATTCCACTTCAAATGGAGAACGTGGCCTTTAACATAAATTCTAACGGTACGGTATAATACAAATTTGCTATTTTAAATTGGTGGAAAAAATTTCCAAACTAGAATAATGTTAGCATGTCAACTGCACAAAGTTAATTTCAATCCTCCTCATGTTCGACATATAATGGTCTAGGCTAAATTTTTTATTGGTTATTAAGGTTTCGGTCAAACGTAAATTGATTTGTTCTTTTGATTTTGACTACATTAGTATCTTGTTAGTGACTTGTTATTGAAAACAAAAGAGAGATATATATAGATATATAGATATAGTTTTTAAAATGTAGACAAAAAGTTCAAATAAAGTAAAAGATTGCATCTTCTCCCACATCAAAAGTTTAGCAAAAATTTTAACACACATCAATGATGTCTGATTCACCAATTTCAGATTTATCTTGACTAAAAGATTCAGGTACGTTTCGGTCAAATTTTTTACAAAATTACAACCAATTGCTTTTACATATATATATTCCAATTACTTCGGTTTGAAAGATCTAAGGCTGTATTCGAAACAAAACTTATTTGAAACTTATTTGTGGAGACTTACTTATTCGTTTTATAACATCGTTTTAACGTTTACAAAATATAAACATTATATAAATCAACGAGAAAATATTTGACATTACAAATCAAATTAGATTTTTATGCAAGAAAGATATAGAAAATAGGTCACCTTCTTAGGTTACTTATTTGAACAAGTAAGTCTCCACAAATAAGTTTTGGTTTCGAATACAGCCTAAGGCTGTATTCTAAACGACGACTAAATTGTACTAAACTGCTAAATCTGAATTTAATTTTACAAAATTACCGAATTTTAATTTAAATTAATATAATCAAGTTGTCAGATATTGTTTAACGTATGAATTTCTTCCAAATTATTTAGAAAAAAAATGTCGATTTAGTCAAATAAAATAGTTGACTAAATTGATTTAGCACGTTTAGTACAATTTAGCATCAATTAGAACTCAGTCTTAGACTGCGTATATATCACATATCACATAAGTACATATTACATTGTCGAGCCAAAAGTAAAAATATTATCCCCACTTTGGAATTTCTCGACGTTTTAGGTCATAACGATGCTAAAAAAGAAAAAAAATATCTGTCTCTCTGCCAACTGGTCGACCAGCATCCGTTACACCCGACGAAAACTAGAAAACTACTGTAGTGATTTTAAAAAATGTTTGATAAGAAACTGTGAATGTGAAGTAATCTTGATGGTTGGCATCTGTATGTTAAACCAGGAACTTGATTATTATATTATAAGTGTGTCAAAAAAAATCGTTAAGTGTGTCAAAAGAATGATATTCATAAATTTTGTTATAATCGTTTCTTTTTGACAAACTTAAAATGGGAAACATTTTTGACTTGAAACATTTGACACATAAAGGTAATTATTTGGATGACCTGAAATGTGATTGGACATGGAATATAAGTGAATCCAACTTCAACTACTTCCAACTGATAGGAACAGTTGGAAAATATCAGGTAACAACCTGATGCAGATTAAATGCTACTTTTTAACAAAAATTTTAATAACTAGGGAAATATTTTTTTAAAATTTTTTGTGCTCGAAGCTGGGGTTCAGGATATCTATAAAATAGGAACAGTTGGAAAATATCTGGGAGTTATATATTAAAGGTTGTTTTTTTTAAGTTATAATTAATGAATAGAAGTATTAACGCTAAAAGGAAAAGATTTGGTGATTTTTTGATTGATAATAATTAATAATTACAGCTGGAAAATGCTAGTTAATGCTAACTTTTAAAAAGAATTAGAAAGGTGTTCTGCTAAGTTTTCTGAATCAATTTGAACGGTTGGGTTGGAAAATATCAAATCAAGCTAGAATCAAAGGTGTTCTGCACAAAAGTTGTAATTATTGAATAGAAGCCTTTAACTAAATGGAGAGGATTTCTAAAAAGTTTTTTGGACTAATATGAACAGTTGGGTTGGAAAATATCAGGTAATTTTATATGAAATGTCTTTTTCTACAAAAGTTGTAGTTATCAAAAAGAAGCATTTATGCTAAAGAAAACGGTTTTCAGGACCAAAAGAAGCAGTTGGTTTGAAAAATATCAACTCGTGTCGGTTGTAATTATTGAAAAGAAGCATTTATCTAAACGAAAAAGTTTTCTATTAGAATTAGAAAAATTAAATAAATTATTTCTTAATTAATTAATTAATTTTAATTATTAGTATACTAATAAAAAAATTTAGGTATTGGTAAATAATAGGTCGTTTGTTTTTTAAATGTTAAAATTGCTGCACGCTACATGGAGAGGTTTTTGAGTAGTTTGCTAAGTGTATCATCTTTTCACTAAATTATATTTATTTATGATCTATTATAATTTTCTGGCAACGTGTCGATGTATCGTTTTAGTTTTGTAATAATTTTCAAACAGATATAAAATACTTGTACTTTTACAAAGAGTTTTATGTTTAATATACATCGCTGTACAAAACTAAAACCAATATCCTTATAAACACAGACCAAAGTCTTGATATCTCAAAGTCTTGAGATTTCAGTCCCTTCATATTTTTCCTAATTAAAATGGTAAACTATTGCATAAATGGATAAACTAAAGCCGTAACATTAATATCAATCTAAATTTGAGACTTGGTTCGTTGAACTTGAACGTTCGTTGAACTATATGTGTTAGTATGGATTTCCATATTATTCACTGTTTGTGTGTTTTTGTCGTTCGTTGAACGTTCATGCGCTATAAAAAGATCAAATACTAATAAAAATTGAAAATTCTGTCAAAAATCTTATCAAACACCATGGTATATCGCCATTTTGGTATTCAGTATATCGATTTTGAATTTCCGAATCGTAGTTATACGCATCTTAAACTTCGGGTTGCAATGATCACTGATTCTGAGAGTGCAATCATTATCAGAAACATTATTTGAACTGCGTTCCTTGCGATGTTTAATTCTAACTAGCTTCAATCTTGCGTAGTCGAGAAAGCTTAAAAAAACTTTTTAATCAAAAATTTAAGCTAACTTTCATAGCGTTTTCAAACATTTTTATCAACCGAATGACATTTTATTATACATTCGCACCCGCATATATATCAAAAAATTGCGTAAGCACGTGGAAAGAAAACAACAACAACCATCGAACCAATTGTTTATTATGAAGAAGACGAACGATAGAAAATATATCGATAATGTTGAATCGGTAAAACACCCTTTTAAACGTGGGTGACATTATTTCACGAACAAGTGCTTCGTAACAGGGTCTTATGGGATTTATTTT
Source organism: Diogma glabrata (assembly GCA_963693315.1). Lineage (NCBI taxonomy): Eukaryota > Metazoa > Arthropoda > Insecta > Diptera > Cylindrotomidae > Diogma > Diogma glabrata. The sequence goes on along the minus strand of OY856187.1, from coordinate 135,158,950 downwards.
ATTTATCTATTTATTTTATTTATTTTATTTATTTTATTTATTTTATTTATTTTATTTATTTTATTTATTTTATTTATTTTATTTATTTTATTTATTTTATTTATTTTATTTATTTTATTTATTTTATTTATTTTATTTATTTTATTTATTTTATTTATTTTATTTATTTTATTTATTTTATTTATTTTATTTATTTTATTTATTTTATTTATTTTATTTATTTTATTTATTTTATTTATTTTATTTATTTTATTTATTTTATTTATTTTATTTATTTTATTTATTTTATTTATTTTATTTATTTTATTTATTTTATTTATTTTATTTATTTTATTTATTTTATTTATTTTATTTATTTTATTTATTTTATTTATTTTATTTATTTTATTTATTTTATTTATTTTATTTATTTTATTTATTTTATTTATTTTATTTATTTTATTTATTTTATTTATTTTATTTATTTTATTTATTTTATTTATTTTATTTATTTTATTTATTTTATTTATTTTATTTATTTTATTTATTTTATTTATTTTATTTATTTTATTTATTTTATTTATTTTATTTATTTTATTTATTTTATTTATTTTATTTATTTTATTTATTTTATTTATTTTATTTATTTTATTTATTTTATTTATTTTATTTATTTTATTTATTTTATTTATTTTATTTATTTTATTTATTTTATTTATTTTATTTATTTTATTTATTTTATTTATTTTATTTATTTTATTTATTTTATTTATTTTATTTATTTTATTTATTTTATTTATTTTATTTATTTTATTTATTTTATTTATTTTATTTATTTTATTTATTTTATTTATTTTATTTATTTTATTTATTTTATTTATTTTATTTATTTTATTTATTTTATTTATTTTATTTATTTTATTTATTTTATTTATTTTATTTATTTTATTTATTTTATTTATTTTATTTATTTTATTTATTTTATTTATTTTATTTATTTTATTTATTTTATTTATTTTATTTATTTTATTTATTTTATTTATTTTATTTATTTTATTTATTTTATTTATTTTATTTATTTTATTTATTTTATTTATTTTATTTATTTTATTTATTTTATTTATTTTATATATATTATTTATTTTATTTTTTTATTTGTGCGCGTAGCGCACGAGGGAAATTTTAACCTCAAATGACATGAGTGGTAATGTTGAATAATAATCGACTAATAATTTGATGACGAGTTGTATCTAGCAGACAATTTAACGAACAGAAATAGTAACATTATTTCATACAACATAATCCTTTCTTGTCAAACAAAATTAAATATTATTTCATCTTAGTAGGCGCCTAAATGTTATAAATTTGTAATTTATTTTTCACAAATAAACATAAACATGCAATCATTTATGAATGAAAACGGACATTTTTATTATTTGCAAATTGCATTTTTATATAATTTTGTATTATTGAATAATTTGTAGAAAAAATTTTATTTAGAAACTAATAATTATCTTTTAAACAAAATTATAAAAAAAAAAATTATCTCAATATCTCTAATTTTAAATTAATATATTAAGTAGGCCGAATAGTCACTATAATTCGCTGTTCCTTCCCAACAGAGAAAAATAATCGATATAATTCGTTTTGATTTGTTGAAAAATAGTAAATAAAGCGTTTTTATTGGACCTTATCGAAACTTTATTTAGTGAGTTAAATTGTCACCAATATTGTTGAAAATTGGAACCCAGAAAACACGAAAAACCACGGTGCGATGAAAGAAAATAAATTTTATTCGTATAACTAACTCTTTCCGTTCGCTTTTCTGCAAAGTACAAAAATGGGAACATTCGCGACCTTCCATGATTGTTGGCGCAGAACAAGTTATTTGAAATTGCGAAGATGGATATATATATCTGCTTTCACATATGTCGTTTTTACCTAGCTTATTATCTCCTTAATTTTTCTATGAAATATAGTTGAGAACTTTCGATCTGGAGGATATCAACAACTATGTTTTTCTGGTATTATAATTGACTAGATTTCAATCACTCCATTCTATCGTTTTATTTAACGTTGACGCGTGTGATGTCATATGAAAGGTGATTTTGTTCTATTCTGAAGCAATTGTTTTTGTAGTTTTTTACCCAACAAGTTTGGACTTATTTTCAAATATGTGAAATGTTTTTCCTGCCCCTCTCCTTACTAGCTGAAATTACAAAATAGAAAATTAAAAATATTTACGGTTATAAGAAATGTTGTAAAGATTACGTATCGCTATGAATTTGACCCATTCATGAAAATTTGAATTGGGTAAGGAGTTAACCACCCATTTCCGTAAAACACAATTTGTTATGAACCCTGTACTGTACAGTGGCCTCAAATTATTGCAGACTCCTTACAAGAACAACCTCAGCAACTGTACGCAGACTACGATATGAAAATGGGAACCTGAAACATACTAAACATAACAAAATCAGCCAATTTAAAAAACCCATAATCTAACAACATTTAAAAACCAAAATCGGACAAGTGCGAATATAACTCGCTCGTTGAGGGTTTTTTGTATATTGTAATCTTCTACGAGAATAGTTCTTCTCAAAAACAAATTTTTGAAATAAATCAAAAACGTTATTTTCACAAATTACAAAGAAAATTGTTTTGGAATAGAAAAAAATTCACCTTTCTTATAACACCCCTCTCTTCAAGGTCAAACAAAATGTCTACTACCAACCCCCATCAAATAACATTTCAAATGATGAGCTGACCCCTATAGTTTTCGTTTTCCCTCAAGCCTTACAACATTTCCAATAACTGTGAATTTTTTCAAATTTGTTCTTTTTTTATGTTTGAAGTTTAAGGAGGAGGGTTGAAAAACAAACTGACGTTTATGGTAATAAAAAAATCCCAGACCAAGGCTAACTACCTGCTGAATAGAAAACAACTGTCATTATTCCGCTACATAAAAAAGATATCAATATATCGATCATCGGTGACTACCATCGCTATGGTTTTTGTCCCAACCATTCAACCAAAGATCAATATTTTACCTTAAAGGTAATTCTGGGACAAATGTTGGGAGTATAACATCAATGGGTTCCTCTACGCTGATTTCAAGCAAGTATATGATATTATAAACCGCAATAACCTTGGTCCACGTTCATATG
>OY856187.1:135107183-135155604 GCA_963693315.1 Diogma glabrata | reverse complement strand
GATTTCAAGCAAGTATATGATATTATAAACCGCAATAACCTTGGTCCACGTTCATATGGCTTGGTATCTTAAAAAAACTTGAAAACTCACAACATCGGAACAAATTTTAATAAAATGATTAGTTTCTAACTCTTTTGATATAATATGAGGTGTTGGAAACTGTACTCGTCTCGCACCCGTACTGTTTAAATTGGCGCTTGAGTACTGAAAAAACTGACTCGAGACATAAAACTGCATCTTTAACAACTCTAATCAAATTCTTGACTATGCAGATATAAATAAATAAACACAGGAAAAAGAAAACTTATAACAACATTCAGGAACATATCCCCTGACAATCTGCTAACTGGCAACTATGAAGTAGAAAGTGTGGAAATTTTTTAATACCTCGGATCTCTTATAACATGGTCAAATAACATGTAAACAGATAACAAAACCGTCACATAAAGAGTTTACTGTCACATAAAGAGTTTCGTGCGCATACTCAATACTTCTGCGATCAAAATATCTTGCGCGGTCGTGTAACATGTGCTAACTGAAGTGAGAACTGAACTCTGACAATCACTAATTGTAGTATTATATCAACATTCGAGAGGAAAGTCAAACGAGCAATTGATAGTCCTTGTTAAGTTACTGAAAATCAGTATATAATCCGAATGGATCATAAAAAAGGTTTTGTCATGTAGAAAAGATTTATTAGAAAGAATGAGAAAAAATTGTTGCAACAGCAATTAAGTGATGTTCGTCACCGAGGAAGACTCAGACAACGCTGGCGTGAAGATATCATCCAAGACCTTCATGATAAAGCTGTTCGAAACTAGGGTCAAGTAGTCGCGAAACTAGATGAATGGAAGCTGATAGCACAGACGACAGAATTCTTCTATGGGATATGTAAACGGTAAAAGAGAGAGAGAGAGAGAGAGAGAGAGAGAGAGAGAGAGAGAGAGAGAGTGAGAGAGAGAGAGAGAGAGAGAGAGAGAGAGAGAGAGAGAGAGAGAGAGAGAGAGAGAGAGAGAGAGGAGAGAGAGAGAGAGAGAGAGAGAGAGAGAGAGAGAGAGAGATCATAAAGTTGCGAGTGTTAAGGTTTGTTTAGCAATTAGTTTTGTAACTCAGTTACACCGAAAACTAGGAAACTAGGACTGGATTTGTGAGCCTTTGTATCTTAAATTAACTGTTTGAAATCATCTCTGGCTTTCTCTGAAAATCTTTTTAATTATAATCCGTGTGTAAAACACCATTACAAGCCTGACTCCTGAACCAAATATAACTGAAGCGAAAGTATTATTCTGACTGCGCCGACAATTTGGAGTTTAAAAAAAATTTAAATGCTCATGAATTCCTTTCTTTTTTAATTTCCTTTTTCAACAATTGTTAACAGGTTTACAATTCCACCACTTTTTCACCACAAAACTTACAAACGTTTTTATACTGATTCAAAATATTTGTTGGTTTTAATTTGGCCTCTTTCAATAACAGAAATTTTAATTGTTTATGTTTTTTGTTTATCATAACAATGACACCAATAGTTTCAGTATCGATATCACATGTTGTACTGATTTTAACATTTAAATACAGGAAATCGATGCAAACCAATTTCTATTATCGTTTCAATTAAACGAACATAACATTAAAATCATGATACTTTCTTGATGCATAATATAAAATATAAAACCCAACTTCTAAGAAATGTGTTGAGTGGTAGCACGATAGGCTTCGAACATGGAGGACCCGGGTGCGAGTCCCATCTAGGTCAAAGTGTTTTTAAGCAAACCATTAACAACCATCAACACACCGGTTCTCCATTTAACCGATAGTCCAATTACCTTATATAGTTGATAAATTGGCAAAACTATGGGTTAATCACCTATATACTAATCGATTAAATTAAGTCTTCAAGTAAAACCCAACATAAATTGAGTGAATTGATGAATTAATACAGGTGAGGGACATTTTTTGACAGACTACATTCCTGTATGGATATACGGCACAAAAAAACGGTTATTCCAATCAATATGTAATATATGGTCTATCTTTTTCATGTAAAGTTATTCATATGGGATGAGATGTTTTTGTAAGTAATTAAGCTGAAGTCAGCTATTGGAATCATGTGGATTTTTGCAGCTTAACATAATTGTACGTTTCCCTTAGGTAAACTTTTGATATGATTATTGTGGGATTATCAACAAAGACTTATCACTCAAATTAGAAACGCTTAACTCATAAGAAATGTTATATAAACTATTACAAAATGGAATATTTTGCATTAGTAAGTGAAAAAGGAGTGATTTTTTTTGCAATAGGTTTTTGTTTGAAAAATTAAGTTTGCAGATTTTTTAAAACAATAATACCTTTAATGTCACGTTAGATTAACTCCACAACTGTGTTCGTATTTCGAAAAAAATATATTTAAGATTCTGAAGCAGAATTGTCAGTGAACTCATAAAGTTTAGTTATTTTTTATGTATACAGCAACCCTTATGCCCAGTATAGTAAAGTTGTAATGCTATCTTTTGCTTTTGAAATATCTAATTTTTACTTTTTACAGTTTAATGCTGGGGCCACACCTGCGTTATCGTCTATCATATATTATCGCTATAATTAAAGCATTAAGTTGCGCCATAGTTAGCGCGCTAATAAAATATCGCGCTAACATTATCGCATAACAATTTATCGCCATAAAATTCTTGGCGCTAACAAATTATTGCGCTAAAACACTAGCGCGCTAATAAATTAATTTAGTTGTGGCTACACCTGTGTTGAAAATCGTGTGTTTTATAAAAGTTATTTTGAGATGGAAGTTGAAGCTGCTACTATGGTGCATTATATGGCTGTCAATAATTATTTAATAAATTTATTATTTTATAATTTGAATAAACAAAAACCCAAGCTCAAAAGAAGATGATGGATGATAAAAATGCATAGAAAACGAACACGGTAAATTTTATTTCAGTATTAATTAAATGTTTACATTCGGTTAACCATGAAATGAAGCCATAATCAAATTTTGAAACTAATTAGCCATAACTTTAATTCACAGGAAAATAATAGAGAAATAGTAGACTCTTTTATGAGCTTAGAATGAAGGAAATTCTTCACGAGGATGAAGTTTCCCGAAACGAGCGTAGCGAGTGGAGGGAATCATCCGAGTGTAGAATTGCCATCATCCTAAGCGAATACAAGATGCTATTTTATCCACGACTGTAAAATCGTTCGTTTAATTTCCAGTTTTCATGCAAAAATTTGTATCGCCATATTGAAATAAATACATCAAAGATAGCGAAAAACAAAACAAGTTTGTTGTTTAATTTGTTAGGGGAATATTTAATAAACTATAGAACTGTTAAAGAATTTAATCAAATTCACTAGTTGTGGAATGAATACAATTACAATGGAAGACATACGCATGGAAAGCATATATTCTTTAGTAGTCGTGGATAAAGAAATATATATTAATATTATATTATGGGTTTTAAAAACGCATGTGAGGTTTATTTAAAACAAATTTCATATAAAAAAATCAGGTTGCTTTGCATCACCGCTACCAAAGCGTTAATTTATTAATAGTATATTGGGTGAAGTGAATAAAAAGTAGAATATTCTAAATTCTTAAATTTTTAAGTATTTTTTGATAAATCAGTGAATAAAAGACGGGTTATAGAATATACTATAATCCAATGAAAATTTTCCAAATATTCTTGAAATCGAGTGAATAAAACCAAGAATATTCTAATTTTTGACGTTACTGTACTTGATAATTTCAAGTTGCTATTTGTGCAACTTATTTATGAAAATAATTAATTTTAAAGATTATTAAAGTTATATAAATTAAGTTTTAGTAATATTTTGCGAATGAATTTTTGTCGGCTATTGATTTCAATTCAAACTCAAAGAATTTTTCTGTTATTAACTGAAAGGTTTATTAAGCGAAGTTCAACAAAGATTTTGATCTGAAATTATACGCTCGCTTAAATAAAACCATAAAAAAAAACACAAATAGTTGAAAGAAATTTAAGATTTTTGTGCGGTAGCATATTTTTGTAAATAAATAAATAAACTTAAATATAGTATTTAATTTATGATTTATACTTTATAGAAGATTGTTTGGGTTTTTTTTAAATTGAGGAAACAGGCGAAAATTTTAAAGAGAATGGTTCTTCCAATTCTTTACACTACAATTACCGCATTTTTTGAATCCCAAGTTACCGGTAATTTAGACACATAATTATAGAAAAAAAACTGTTTTCAAAACATTAACAAATATCTTCAAATTTAAATTCAAACCCGCAGAAATCGTCTCTTTTTTCACACATTTTGATGTTATTTTCGACTTTGACATTTATAATTTTCAGCATATTCTACAATTTTCTAGCAAATACTAAAAAAGATTAGAATATTCTTATTCACTCGAAATAAGGAATGTGCTAATGCTTACTAGTTTATACTTTTAGTTTATTCTAGTTTTTATTCACTCTGCCCATTATGCTACGATCATGTAATGACGGTTATTAATACACGAGCATTAACCGGGATACGAAACGAGCCGTAGGCGAGTTTCGTATGGTATATGCGAGTGTATTAATAACCATTACATGAAAGTGGCATACGCTATTTTTTTACACCCGGTAAATAACGAAGAACCAAAATTACAACGAAAATTTCAATTTTCAAATTTCAAAGTTCAATTTTTTTCCCATACGAAAATTTCAACAAACGTCAAATGCATAGCATGTTTGATTGAAAAACTATGGAATTCTTTCTATTAATTAAAAATCTGTATCGTAATAAAATCTGTATCGAAATGAGTATCGTTATAAAACGGATTTTGGTCATATAAGAGTATTTTTATAGTACGGGTGTAGAAAAATAATTTTATTTAAAATCCTCAATAATCAAAAAATTTAAAACTTAAGAAATAAAAATATTTTTATAAATCAAGCAACCTTATATATTTTATCTAAATTTTGTTTGTTTTGCCATAGTTAACAAATTTTTAAATCTTTAAAACTTTTTTGGAGTACTTTCACAAAACCTACTTAATTACGGAATACGGAAAGTTCTTCTTACTTTTTGAAGGATTTTATGTATTTATAAAAAGGTTTCAACGATAAGTTGCGCTCTCTGGAATTTTTTAGCGTTTTAGATTAAAAATAATTTAATTAATTGACATGTAAATTTAATTTTACTTACTTTCTTCCATAAATCAAAATGTTTGATTAAACAATTTACAGTAATTAAAATTTGACATAAAAATTGTAAATAAACAATCTAATTTACGTTTACCGATGTAGAGTTGGTGATTATAGTACATAATTTTAATATAAATGCAGTGGCGTAGTTAGCATTGGTGGCCGTTTAGTTAATAACAATCATAACTACACCACTTTTAATCAAAATTTGAAGGCTTTACATTAATGTAGCCAAGGATCTCTAATCGAATCACTTAATGAATTTGAAATTTACAAGGGATTTAAAACCTACAAAATATAATTTTAAATACTAAACTTTCATTTAATTCAAATATTATGTAAATATATAAAACTGAAAACAAACAGTATGAGTATGTATCTACCTAAAAAAATTTGCAAAACTGCAGTAATTGCATAACTGCCATTTTATTCCACAGTATCTATTTTTGTGTCCATTGAAAAGCGATCTATTCAAATTTATTCCTTCAGTTTCAAGATAAAGGCAAAAAAATTTTTTTGAGATCATTTGTTAATCTTGGACTTTTTTTTCACCAAAACTATAGCTAAACAGAATTCATCTCCACGACGACCTTGCGTTTAGAAATCTCTTATGTTCTATAAACCTAACCTAACATTTACACTTAGAAAAATTCGTGATAAAAAAACTGAATAATCAAAGAAAGTGAATTCCACTAGATTTCGGCATAATATATACATATGAAAAAAACCATATACAATTTATTTATAACTCACTCTATGCCTGGATCTTCCGTCTGTGATGACTTCTCCTCCCAATTGAATCCCTTTCTTTCTGCGATCACTAATCAAAAAAATGCTCCTTGACCCAAACAGTTTCATTAATAATAATCTCCCGACAATTCTCCAATACTTTTTGTACTATATTTTCACACAATCAATAGTTGTCCTTGATATTTCCAACCAACCAAAAATGCTCCTTGGCCTAAACAAAAGCGTAATCTTTCGCCAATCCAAAATGAAAATAGAATAAAAGTAAACGATCTAAAGCCATCATATGATTTCTTCACAACCTTTTTTTTATTACAATTTTTTTTCACTGTTTAGATTTTTACAAAACAAATAATTAATATGTATTTTATCATCAAGCATATCCTTTTAGTTTTAGTAGACAAAATTAAACAAATGTGTTCTGTGCTGTTTGACAGTCAAAATTTTAGAGTTTTTAGTTTTTCAAAGACTAAACATGGAATGACCATGTGATAATCTTTTGACAACCATCATGAAAAAAATGTAAAAAGAAGAGTTACCAGAGTTGAAGTTATTTTAATTGTCCTTTGTGGACAATTGTGTTGTGTTTCGTTGTGTTTATGAGTTATTTTGGGAAATTTATCGTTGTTGAGTTTACTTGGGGATTCGATTTTAATTACAGCTATGGGCGACATAACACATTTACAAACACGGTGATTTGATTGCTTATCAGTTTCCTTAGGTGTTTGCAATTAATGTGTTTGAAATGTAAAACATATATTAGGTAGTAAGGTTAAGCAAAAATTAACTTTTAAAAATTTTAAAAAGTAGAATAGATTCTTTTTGAACCAATAACGCATTTAAAGAACACATTTATAAGTTATCAGTATCACAATTTATAATTTAAACTTATATGGATAACCTGGTTAAAATGGTTTCTAAGTGATTTATCGTTGAAAACATTGTGATGGTTTGTTTAAGCTTTTGCGGCCCGCCCCCGCCCCCCTATCTACGCTTCTGTATAAATATTCTACAAACATATTATAGTGCGTTTTTGGGTCTGAATTCTTTGAACCTTGACCGATTAACTTGAAATTTGCTGAATAATTAAGAGATGACTCAAAAATTAAAGGTGACATAGCGATGATTTGCGCTTTTACCATGGGGGAAAATGCCACCCCTTCCCGGGGGTGGATTTTTTTTCACTAAAAATAACCCCGAAAATAGATAAAGAGACATATTTTAAGTGCAAATATTCTAAAACAATTTTTTTTATAGATCGATATTTTTCGAGTTATTCGCAATTGAAAACTTGAATTTTCGTTCAAATAAGCATGTTTTTTGACGGTTTTTCACACATAACTGAAAAACTAACCATTCTATCAAAAAAGTTGAAATTAACAAAAATCAAGCTTAAAACGAAAAAGAGATTAGTTTTGTAGGAGTTTTGTAAGTACTAAACGAAGCCAGTTATAGCTCATTGAAGAGAATTATATTTTTTTAATAACTTGGTTCGAAGTATTCAACGTTAAGAAATGGAAAGCGTTGCATTTTTTGGAGAAATCTTCTAAAATATTTTTATGATGCTTAGCAATACCTTTTAGTTCAGCTTTGAAAAATTTAAAACGATTCGAACAAGGCACTGAAACGAAAGTTTCGAATTCATCCAAAACACGTAAAATAAGAAGTGGAGTTTTTATCTGAGAAACTTCCAACCGTACCTTTGAATTGAAAAATTACAATGCCTACCTTTTTTGCCTACTTTTGCCTACCAATGCCTACCTACCTTATTTTGTTTTCCCGTCTCCGCTTAGCATAAATAGTCGTTTGACACCAAAATTTTTCAGAAATTCCGAGATGACGCACATTGCAATAGGTAGATTTTTATATGAAATCTACCTAAAATCAAGGTGTTGTTACATTCTAATCACTGGTCAGTGGTTGAATCTTTAACATATACGGAATTTGGAACAAGGTTAACTCGACGGGTGAACAAAATGCAAAATACTGTTAAAAGCAATAAAATTTAGTTTTCATTATTATTGTTTTTCCTATTCTTATAATTTTCATTACATGAATGTTATTTAATGCCTTTAAACTAAACTCAAAATTATAAACAAAAAACATAAATTATTTTCTTTAAAAACATTCTCCATAATTATCACGCTAACTTTTATTATCGGCATTCGAGCTATCGTCTAAATTAGCGCGTTAACCACTTATTACGCTAAAATTATCGGATTAAAATTATGCCGCTAAAATTAACACAATAAAATTATAGCGCTAAAATTATGGCCATAAAATTATCGCGCTAACATATAAATGCGATAAATTGTGGCTACACTTGCGTTTATTTTCAATTATCGCGTTAATTATTGCGATAACACGCAGGTGTGGCCCCAGCATAAGATTCGCATTAATGAAACAGTCATTGGTTTTTTACTAACCTTCAACCGATTGAAAAATTATTTTAATATTCTAAGAATACCGGTTATAGTGGGATACATATTTCAAAGCAAATTAATTTGACTCCATTGAATTGTCATACATAATTAGTTATAAATGCATTTCCTTCCCCCAAATAAACTTTATTTAACATTAGCTTAAACTTCTCAGTCAAGCTTTTGTTTAATTTGATTAATTTTTTTTCAGAACCAAGTAATATTAGTGTTTTCTATAAGTGAACCGTAATATTTTTTAATATGATAAATAAAATTCAATGTATTTTATTGAAATATGTTCCTTAATTGTTTACATTTTGTTGATGACACCATTAAGCAGTTTTTTCTGATAGTAAAAACGCTGGTTCACACCAATTTGTATTGGATATGTGTTCCATAAAATAACATAAATAATTCGCTGTCTGAAACTGTATTTCTATTTAACTGAACCTCATATTTTATTGCTTTAGTTTATTAACTCTTTTATTATTATTGAATAACTGTCCCAAGTATGACATTTAAGAGGATTTCACCACACTTTTATTTAAGAATAAAAAACTATAAAGTTTGAGCTAATTTTTAAAACTGGTTTATGTGCTAATTTCAACTACATTGATTTATATTGGTCAGCATTTAGAATTCATGCCAAACAACATGGATGGTTTAAACAGTGTATGTATTATAACTATAAGAGAACCTTATAACAAGTAAACTGTATCCCGACCACTTATCTCAATTCATCTGGTTAAATTTAATTGTTCAAATAAACAATATTGTTTTCTTTAATTTCACTGACTAAGAATTTGCTTTTATTTTTCAAACTTGTTCTATACCAAAAATTATAACAATCGATTAATTTACGTCGAATTGGTTATGACTATATCGCTAATCCACTAAAATCAAACATTTAACAAATTCTATGAAAAATCATCAAACAAGAAGGTGTGGTTGGTTGAATGTGAAATAAACGAAAACCACTCAACAACAAAACATAAAATTTGTATTGAAACTGTTGTCCTTTTATTTATTCAACAAAATACAACTATTATTAATATTTCTTGCTTAAAGCTGTACAAATTTTTTATGTAAAACACGTCCTGTCTGTATTATTTTTATTTATTATGCATATAAAAAAAAGTTAAGTTTGATTATTTTGGATAAAATCAAAATTTTAAGCGACATCAATCTTACGTAGAAAAACAAACAAGAATCTGGTACGGTCTATTGTGGTTTATTGGTTCTTATGAATTAAAAAAAAGTATAGTCGATGTCTTGTTATTTTTTTTTTTATATTATATTTCTTGGTGAAAAATCTTGGTTGATGGTATATTATGAGATATGGATTTTAATTTATTGAAAAGTGTAGGTTATTGAAAAAGTGTTTATAAATTTTATGATTTTAATCCCATTTTTGGAATCAAAAGAAAAATTATTTAAACTTTATTAGGGCGGATGCTTAACTCCTTCATGCTATAAATTATAATCGATGTCAGTATCCCGCCTATATAATGTCATCTATGCCTTTTATTTCAGTTTGGTTTTTTACTATACTGCGTATTAGACCATTGGCACAAAGTTAACAAGAATATACATTTTATGAAGCGTTAGAGTACTGATTTAGTCAACAATTGTTTATTGTTACGATGGCACCGACACGAATTAATTATTTAAGAAATGCAAGACACATCTGCTTTGCTAATCTTTCTCTGGAGCGGAGAAAAGACAAATGGTTTTAGTGGTTTTAGTGGAAATAGCCTTAGTGTATTTAAAGCCATACGAAATATTCGTAGGGGTAAAAAAAAATCATTTTGAATTGTACGGTTGATGGATGATCTAATCATTTTATTAACCTTGTTTGTCTGAACATATGATTATACTATTCAACACGTCAGAAAACTTCGTATTCACACATACATCAACTACAAAAGAAACTGAATCAAAATCATTATTATTAAAATAAAACCCAGAGCAAACCTATCAATTACGGGGTTAATCCTCTTAATTTTTTCTTAACGTTTCTATCACATATCATATTTTCTTGTATGAATATTAAAAAAAATTGATTAATAGGCGCCATTTGAGCCTAGTTTAATACAGACATTAAATGTATAATGAAAGAATGAATATCTGTTCGTTAAAATAAGAATAAAAATTCCTGTTCCTCCCATCCCTATTCAAAAAGAAGACTATGTATAAAACAATGTGTGTTTATAGTTATAATATGCTAGTTTACCCACTGTTAGATAACAAAGATAAAGAGATTTGTTTCTTTAATTTTATGTTAATTGCTTTCGATCAATTTCAAGGGCATAAGTTGTTATAATTGGAAAAATATTGCTTGTTGTACGGTCTTTACGTTATTTTAAACATATTAACGGTTTTACGTTGTTCGCGATCTTTTGTCGAATCTAAATCAACCTACAGCATAACAACTTGGTAAATTTTTAATTTTTGTCAAAAATAAATTTATGAGAAATTAAAAGAGATATGTAAATTTAATGTTCGTATATTAGTCCCTGGGCCGGCGCCGATTTCATGTGATGATTACCACATATTTTATACTTCGTGAGGCGCCTGTCCGTGACGAGTCCAAAAACTTTTGTTCTGCCATTTTCTTCAAATCGACCGCTTTTTCGTTCGGCAAGCTCCGAAAAATTCCGATTGCCCGCGATCTTGTAAATTTGCAACCACATTTTTTTTTTAACTGTGGGGGTTGGAAATTTGTTTTAGAACTCGAGGGTTAGCTTGTACGACCAAAATGTGTCTGCTATTGTCGAGTCCGGCAACTGACATTTTGGATGTTTGGGTTGTCGGACTAGACAATAACGGACAAATTTTGGTCAGACAAGGTTACCCTCCTGTTCTAAAACAAATTTCCAACCATCACAGCTAACAACAAGATCCCGGGCAGTCGGCATTTTTTGGAGCATGCCGAAAAATGGCAGAACAAAAGTTTTCAGTGTCATCAAGGACAGGCGCCTCATGAAGTATAAAATATGTGGTAACACATGAAATCGGCGCCGGCCCAGGGACTATACGCTATTTTATTTTTTATTTTTAAATAAAATACAATAATTAAATTTATTAACTTTTGATTCGAATTTTATGTAAACGACATATTATGTAGAGATGACCTTCAAAACCAACTCCTCAAATATTTTACAAACAAAAAGTTGACAACAATGACATATTTTGAATTTTTGTAGTTTTTTCGATTTGCATTTAAGAGTTGTTTTCTTTTATTTGCAGGTAAGCCAGTAACCAAGAATTTGAGACGCATAAAAAAGCTTATGCGTATGCCTACATTTACAGGTAACCTATCTTAATTCTGTATAAGTTTTATATTTGTTTTTAAAATACAACGTAGACTAGTATATTAAAAAATTTATCAAATAGTCTACAAAATTACAAAAGAAAATAGTAATTGATGGAAAATCGAATCAAGACGCCCATAACATAAAAAATTTGACCCCAAGTTCCATTAAGTATCTCCCAAACCAAAAAAATATTCAAACCGGTGAACCCGTTCAAGCTAAATTTAACTTTAATCTTTGCATATCTCATAATTTCTTACAAATTTCGGATCACCCTGTATCAAAACTAGTGAAAAATAAAAAACAAATATTAATTTTACATACATAAACATAAACATATTAAATATCATTAAAATATTGAAATTACAACAATGCACAACTACCAAACCCCAACTGACCAATATTCCACAACCAACCAACTTGTCGTACCGTAAAAACTTCAAGTCTCACGATAATAAACATTTAGTTGCATTTTCTTGCATTATTTGTGGAACGCAAAAGAAACACGAGAAAATTGTGTTTTACTAGCAACATAAACGTTTTAAATGACAAATGTACTTAAAAATTTAACAAGTTGTAAAAAGACGGGATGAAAAGTCTATGAAAATATGGATAAACAAATTTTCGAATAATGCGGATAGTATTTTACTATCTGCGAGGAAGATGGAAAGTACAATAAATTTATCGTACTATTGAGCGGCGGATATAGGACAGGACGAAAGGAGGAAGTCCGGATGACTAAATTCGTCCTGAGAATCATTAAAGAATTAAGAAACGAAATGGGAGCCTGACTCAAACCCAAACCCCGAGATATAGACTCTCAGGCTCTACCGACTGAGCTAGTCGGGCCAGACAAAAAAATTTAGTAAAACCAAAAAAACATAAAGAGCAAAATAAAACAAAAATAAGGTCAAACACAAAAAAAAATATATGCTCATAAAGAAATCCAAAAAAAAAACCTTAAGGAGGAAACGAGAAAACCATAGGGATGAGTGGCCGCAGAACAATCAAACTAAGTCCTAACAAAAACAATATCCAAAAAAACAATTTAACTAAAACATATAATGAACAAAGGGGCTTTTGGAAGGTTGCTTCGGTGAAGTCGTCAGATAACCAGAAGACAGAGGCGGTTTAGCTATGGCTCACCGTTTTTTTTGAGAGCCAAAAACAGCAATGGAACACCCTGTGTTGAGAATAAGAGGTTGGTGTAGGTGGAGAGAGAATTTTCAATCACATGACCCGAACGACAGGCGATCCTTATCCGCTCTAACGAAAAGAATTTTCGAAAACCATGGCAGTTAAACTAGTTAATAGCGTAATACCTTGTGGTCATGACCCCATAATAAAATTTCAGGTACAATTTTTTCTATCTAGTTTTCATAAAAATTAAGAATTCTTTTTTAGTCAAGCAAGTTTATTAAAAATTTAAAAAATTAATTTTGGTTGTCAATTAAAACTTGTGTTTTAATTTTATGCATAATATAATTTATTTATACAGTAAATAAATTTAAAAAAAATGATAATGTTGTGTAATATTATTTAAATGATCGCTGATTGAAATAAGTTTAATGGATAGAAATAGCAGAAATGCAAATAATTATTTTCAACGTTTTTTCATTGATTATTGCAGAAGTATCACTATCCTTTCAATTTAAATTGATGAAATTAAGGATTTTATGAATGAGGAAATATATTTGCTAGAATCAAGAAATATATAAATTTGCTGAAATTAAATATCAGTGCAGTGACAGAAGGGCAAAGAAGAATCAAATATAGCGAGAATGACTAGCTATTAGGACACGCAGCAAATACAATATAGTGCAGACATTTATCAGCTATATTATTGGTGATCCCGACGATCAACGAGTTTCTAAATCTTGAAGGATCATCAAAACATCCCAAAAACTATTAAATTTTATTGACCGGTGTTTTGAAAATTTTAAACAAAATATTACTTCCAGTGCTGTCTAGTAGGATATTTTTGATTTTTGTGTTCTCACTGTCGTCGAACACTGTCGCAATTCTTTTCCTAGCTGTATTAAATTGGCAGCAATGCTCTTTTTTTCTATTTTTTTTTTGTTGTACCAAATCTTTTCACAGTTAAACCCCACTTTTTAAACTGTTAATTTACTAGTTTCTCTCGTTCTTCTGATGAATCACTGGTGAGGGAGTGTTATGTGGTGACTTTTTATTTAATCGTTTGCGTTTAATTTAAATTCTTCTTTAAATTCGTTTCAATCTTTACAAGAACGGGATGATGTTTTAATATTCTGTAATGTTATCACTTATAAATAAGAAGGTTTTATTCAATTGATTTGTAGAAAGATTTATCTGAATTAGAGTATACAGGATTCTGGACTAAAAGGAAGAAATCATAATATTTTGAACACGCAGCATAATCACTATAATCTTCTTATCACAGAATAATTAAAGAAACTATCAATTAGCTAACAGAGAAAATAATTTAGCAGTACCAAAAATAAATTAACACAAATTATATAAAATAAAATACAAAAAGGCTTACATTAATTTATTTCTTGAATGTTGTCTTCTTCCAAAAACCAGTCCTGTGGAACAAGTGTTGATTGTAGGCTGGTAATTCATTTTACTAAACATAATTTTATTAAAAGCATCAAGAAATGATAAAACCAAACTAGATCTGTCGATTTAAAATATATCCCTCATAGTTTGATCGAATTTATTTACAAGCCAATAAATCCGTATTTCAAAGCTCAGCAATATCATAAACTTTTTAAGCCGCTTGCTGACATCAAATTTTTGAATATTTGCATTTAACATGTAACGGCTTGGAATGAAGCGTCACCGTAACCGTTGAGTATAAAAAGTGTGTTGAATGGTTTGGTTATTGCTTCACCTGAATAACTATTTTCACGTTTTTGTATTTGAACTTGTGTTTTTTTAGATTCCTTTTTTTTCATTTTGTTTACTAAATGATTTATCAAACATTTTTTCACCAAAAGCTCATTACATCAAAAACAAACAAATAAAAAAACTTCGATATCACAATCAAAATAAATAATTTAATCTTTTGTAATAAAAATTTACATTTTTTTACATTTACATAATAACAGTTTTTGTTTTATTTTAATCAAATGCTGATCTCGATTTAAATTTATATACTAATAGATTTAAATTTATACTAAATAACTTTCGATCAAAACAATTTGATCGCTTATATACACATATTATTAGATTTCCTGTTTCCCTCTGCAAGCAATTTTCAATAATAGAGACATCCATTCTATTTTTTTTTTAAATTAAACAATGGTTTATGTAAAACATGTATTATTAACATTGAAATTGTGTGACGTAGCTAAACCGTCAACAGAAGTACAAACAAATGTCCCTACGCTTATTACAATTGAAGAGAATAAATTACAAAATTATTAGCGAATTTCTATGAATATGAATACTATTATTTTAGAGTAAAAATTGAAAATAGTCCGTCGTTACACTTGTCATTTTAAAAAACTTGAAAAAATGCAAATAATTCTACAAGCTATACAGAACTAGTCTAAAAATTCAAAGATGTTGAAAGCACACTTGTTTTGTGAACTATCGCAAGTTTTCCTCTACGAAATTCCTAACTTTTTATAGATTTTACAAAATTTCTATAGAATTTAAAGCAACACACTTAATTATAATACTTGTTCACATCTTGCATCAAAGTTCTCTGAAGACTTTTGTATGAAAGACACATTCATTTTTATGCTATTTCTCGAAGTTTTGGGTTATAACCGAACTCAACGAAAACTTGAAAACTGTTTGGCTGATTTCAGAAACGAAAATGTTTTGGCTTGATGCATAGAGCTGAATTTTTTGGCAAAAATGAACAAAGTATTATTGGAGAAAGGCACCCAAACAACTGTTAAAAACTCAAATTTCATTTACTTCAATTACTTTTAATTCAATCACAAAAAATGTGCCTATTTTGTACCTATTTTATACCATTGTTCAAAAAAAAAAAAGAATTTAAATTTAAATTACTTAAATTTTATTATAATAAAAAGGCTTTCATAAGCTTTAATCCAACGTAAAACTTCATTAATAATAGTAGTTTATTGAGTAAGTGTTTAATGATATATTTTAGTCTCGAGTAAAAGTTTACGTTGCGAACAATCTACGAGCATGAAAATTCAATTCAAATAAAATCATTGTAAGTATTTGACTTTTTATTCAAAAAAAAAACATTCGCATTAGTTTGAATTTATTATTTTTAATGTAATTTTATATGAGAGCGAAGCGTTTTTAGATTTTTTTTTAAAAATAGAATAAAAATGTTTCTAAAAAAAATATTTCAGAATTCAATAAATTGTTCTACTGTTGATTCAAATAAATTGTTTTAATGTATTGTTTGATTAAAAAAAAATTGCGCAACAGAATAAAAAAAAGCCTGTTTGTTTTATGGTTGTAAGAACACTGTTAGTACTGTCTTAAACTTATGTCCTTTTTTGATACGCAAAACCGCTCAGCGAACGTATTTTATTCCTACTTGACCGAAATTTGTTGTATTTGACAATTAAATTTAAAACGTTAAACTTCCATTTCTACAGGAATAAATTATATTCATTTACCATATATGTCTATTCTTTTATTAAAATGCAGATAATATTTGCACAAAAATTCCAAATAAGTCTATAATTTTTGTTTTGACTATCAAATAATTATTAGTAGTAATCAAATAATCATCATTGCAACAAACATTTTGTTAAATATACAAAACAACTTTAAATTAAACCATTCGCTGCAATCATTGTAAAAAAAAACAAAAGATCTAAAAAACTCATGGTTATTTTTACAAAGAAAATTGTAATACGGAATCTTTCTATTTATTAAATCTTACAAAACAACGGTTAGACTGATGAGTATACTATTCTACATTTGTGTTTAAAACATATTATTTATATCAATGGGCTCTAGACATTTAGTAGCTTCAATTGGAATTTATTAATAATTAATGTGTTATTTAGTTTTAAGTTTAGTCCCAGTTTACATCTAGTTTTTGGTTTATCGAATGTTACCAAATATATAATGAAAATGTCAACTAAAATATCGTATTTCAAACGAGGCATGACATTTTCGTGGGTGGAATTGAAAAAAAGGATCAATAATATATTGAGTATAAACAGGGGCGTCAATTGGGTAGGGCTGGGGGGGCATTGGCCCCCCCCAAGGATCTGATACTATCAATACATCGATTCAATAAAACCATCCAATCGTGATAGAATTATACACTATAAAAATTTCAATGCACTGTTATTTTGTAAATTCGTCTAATTTTTAGAAGATTTACTTAACTAATATACCAATTTTATCGCATACTATTAATTGAAATATATCTGATAATATAATTATTACGTTACATATTATTTTGGCCCGACTAAAGTACAGTTCACCGCAATATTCAAACCGTTATCGTTCTTTGTATCAAGGACTAGAGCACCACCGATATGAAAGGCGGTCATATTGCTTCTAATCTTCTGATGAAATCAGTTTTATAAACAAAACACGATCGTTCTTCCAAAAACGCCGTGGGTGCGTATTGTGACAAAATTCTATCGTACTATAAGGTGCGCGGCATCACCGCTTTTAGAAGAACGATTGTGTTTTGTTTATAAGATATTCGTGTCTGAGCCACGATTTCATTAGTATAGCGTTCCTCGAGAGTTCATAGTGCAGTATTTAACATTCAAATTTCAATTGTTATTGGCCATTGGTAATTTATATAAACTTAAAAGTAAGTACATGCAGGGGAACACAACCTAATTATACCCCACTTATTTGGAGAACCCTGACTGTTTGGCCCTGTTTTTTATCTATATCAGATTGTTCAAACTTTACAAGACTTTTTTAAAAACAATAAATTAAAAACAATTCTAAAATGTAAAATCCTATAACATATCAAAAGTTTTCTTGATAGTTGTGCTAATTTTTATAAAATGAATGAAAATAATTACGGGAGTAATTTAAATTTATTGGGTTATTTCCAGTGATTTTATGATAGTGAATGTTTTATAATGGACAAGCAATATTTTCTAACGACACGAACAAATATTTAAGTTATGTCAAAGTATGTTATGAAAACTTGCTGTCAAATTCATTTTATGAATTTTTAATTCATAAAATAGCAAAAATTATATGTTTGGTTGGTTATAATAAAATCCAAAACGTATCCTAAACGTCAATCTTTGTTCATTTTTTTATACAGTCACAGGGAGGGAGAAACTATTATTTTTTTGTGGTAGGTTTTTCTTATAGATTTAAAAGAAGCTCGCTATAATTGTACAACTTTGAATCAAATAAAAAATTTACGCACGTTTATGGGTAGTAAGCTGACCAGACGTCCCACGCTGCGTGGAAATGTCACACATTTTATTGCGTTGTCCCACGGAGAAATCTGTCCCACGAAACAAATATTTCCACCACATTTGCTCGCATTATCGAAATAATCATCTACCTACGTATAGTTTAATATCTTAGTCAAAGCAATGGCTTCACAGTTTTTTCTTGCAGTTTGTATAATGTTATGTATATGTTGATTTAACCATATTGAGAGAACAAACCAGGGCAATATTATTATGAAAAATAAAATACAAAATATTTTACTTAAAAAGATGCAGTTTTGCGTATAAATTCATAAAAATTTAAATTTTTAAACCAGAGTTTTCTAGTCTTTATTCGAGCACTCATTTCAATCCTTTGAAATAATATTCAAAAATTAAAATGTTCATAATTTGAATACCGTTCTTACTCGTAAGAGTAAAATTTTTGTTTTTTCGATTTTACTCCTTTGGAGCAGATTACATTTTCCAGTTCCTTTCATTCGATTTGTAAAAGAAGAAAATTAGTCACTCTTCGTCATCCTTTATATTCATTTTTCTAACAATGCATGAATAATTGAACGAATCAAGCATTTTACGTTAAAAAGCATCAAATTTGACGCAAAAGTAAAAGTTTTGAGTATTTGAAAGAAAATATTTATTTCAATTTAGTAGCAAGAATGATATTTTATTATTTTCACTCCTGTATGTGGGAGTGTTATATTTTTTTTTAAGCTACGCACTGAAAGGACAAAGTAAAAGAGTGATATAAGTAGCGTAAGTAAAAGAGTGATATAACTCTGTTTAAAACACACTTTAACTAGGAAGCTAAAAAGTAAAATTATTATTTTCTAATATATAATTTTTTTTTCTCAATAAAGAACAAACAAAGCAAACAGCATAAAAACTTGATAAATGGTATAGATTTGCAAAAGATAGAACGAGAGGTATACTGTATACCTCTTATACTGACAGAATACAGAAAGGATATTAAATATTTAGTAAAATTAAAATAAATTGTTTCAATTGTTTTACAGAATTAATTGTGTAACAAAAGTTTTAAGCTACTATAAAAGGTAAATTTAAACTAATTTTTAAAATTATATTTAAAAAGTTCTCCTGCAAATCAAGACGGATAGAAAACGTTTACGTAAATTCTTATACGATATTGAATTGGACTATCCTTTTATAAAATAAATCAAAATATAACGACGCAAAAGTTTAGTGTATTACCAGTCGGAGGGAATTTGAAAATTAACAGTGGACATTATGATATTAAAAGACATATAGATACAGATAAACATAAAAAAGCGTTGCTATAAGCCGCCAGCTCCAGTAGCTTGAACAAGTTTTGTTGTTATTTTGTTTTCTTGTTGTTATTTAACATTGACAAAAAGTTAGTTGCAATTTGCGCTGATAACACGAACACCAATTTTAGTGGTGTCACGTCAAGGGGTGAAAATTTAAAAACAAGCTAAACTCGAATTTGAACCAGAGTGTATTGGGTATTGGATTCGCAGCCCATATTCTAAATAATGCAATAAGAAATGCTGCTGCAGGGTTAAAAAAATTTGGATATTTTACTCTCTTTACTGGAGACGTTAAAGGAGTTCTGCGGCAAAAGTAATGTCGAACATAACCAACTTATTGGATACAGTGAAACTCGCTGGCTGGCGGTAATGCCAGCACTAAAAAGAATTTAGAAAATGTACGAACCACTGCAACCACATTTCCTAACGGTTGAATGTCCAATTAAAATAAAAGAATTTTTTGAAGAGTTAAATAGTAAACAAATAGTAAAGGAAAGCATTAAATAGTAAATTTATGCACAATCTAGATAGCACGTTTTCACCGTCCCACTTTCTTGCAATAGAAATTCTAATTAATTAGTATTTGGAAGAATGTTTGCATTTTGTCCCACATTTTAACGATTTGGCTCTGGTCAGTTTAGGGTAGACATAACTCTTTCTCTCTGAGACAAATAAAGGAAAACAAACAAACAAAAAAACGATTCGACATAAGAGGAGTCACGTAGGGGTTGCAATCCCATGGTGTTTTATGGATCCTGGGACTACGTGACTCATAAATTTTAAATCCCGGGATGCCCGGGATTTAAAAAATCGTATAGAAAAACAATCCTTTTTTTTATGCTGCACGATCTGCTGTCGTTTACAAATTCACTCTCTGAACAGTTACAAAGCAAAGATATGATAATTTCTAGCACAAGTGCTTTAATTAAAACTACTTTTTTGATGCATAAACAATCCAGAGATGATACTAAATTTAAAATTATTTTTAACAAATAAAGGGATTTTGCAGAACTTTGCGGCATTCGCTTCGATGAAACAACACCAGAAGACTAGCAGAGTAACCAATGTAGCTCAGAAGCATTTTATTTTTATTTCTAAGTCGATGCATTTAAATGCTTTTAAATATATGTGTGAATAAAAACGTGTATGTTATGTTTTACGAAAAAAATTTTTTTATGTCATTTAAATTCTCGCCCCCCCCAAGATTTTGGTGAAATGACGCCACTGAGTATAAATTAAAAAGGTCAGCCACTGTATCATATTCCATCTTAAAGTTATAATTATTTTAAGATTCGATTTTTATTTTCTTATTCAACAAAACTCAGTTAAACTTGAACTTTAAATTTAAAAATCACTTTGCATTTTTTTACTAAAAGATTGAAAATAGTTTAGAAAACATTTAAAAAAACATGTTTGATGCTAGTATAAATGTTAAACAAAAGCAATAAAAATTGATAACAAATAAGATCGATAACAAAATATAGGTCAAATGATGTACGGAAATTCTGCTTTCAATTCCAGTCTTCGCATGGAATCTAGTCTATTAATATTAGCTTTTACCATTTTGTATTAAGAAACAGATTTATTCACTTTTCTATTGTAATAAATTAATTATATTAATAAAGGCCCAAGTGTCAACAGCAGACTCAATAAATACTTCTATTTATAAGTTTTTACTCTCACTCTGTTGAAAAGGTTACGTTGGAGAGTTACAACTCTAGACCTATTATTTAAAAGGATACAGATGCTCTGGTGTGACGCTAAAGGTTTGCAGATTACGCAAATCTTACGCTAATAAGTGAATCTATTTTAATATAATTTTCGGTACATCTTTTTAATACATTTTAGTTACATCCCAATTCCCATTTTCTATCAACCTGTCAACAGGTTAATAAATTCTGAGAACACCAATTCAAAATAAAAAAAAATAAATCCTAAAATCTTTTATCAAACCATCCTCTTTCGTTCAACCTGAGATTAATCAAATTAAATTATGATCACGTAGGCAAAATATATTAAAGCTTAAGTTTTTTTTTATTTATATTCTTAGAATAAATTAAACTAATAAAGTATGTTACTTCTTACATTCTTTTATTTTATTATCTTAATTTTATTTCTTACTGAAACATAAAAATAATAAAAACAAACTCACTCATCATAATAGCGCAGATTTGAAGACAAAAAAAATTTAAAATTATGGCAATAATTTCGTGCAACTTAGCATTTTTTTTTTGTTAAAAGTAATTTAGAGATGAGAATGTCGGCATGTTAATTGTGATCAAGTACCAAGGCGGGATTATATTTAATTGGTATACTTAATTTCGAAGGAAGAATTTGTATTGCAAAATATTTTGAATTATGTACTAAAAAAACAACTGTTATCATAAAAATTTCAACAGTGACCTCTAATACCATCTTTACGACCGTATTGACCTGAAAATATTTGGAGTATAAGCATACTATTTTAATTAAGATAGTCTATTTCTTTTTCTTAATTGATTTAATTTAATTTTAATTTTAATTTATTTTATTTTATTTTCAACGCATCGAGGGATCAGTTTTTATTGTTTTGTAATTTTTTTTATTTTTGATCTACGGGTGTGACGACCCTGCGTACTCTAGTCCCTACTATTGACATACGAATTAACGTAAGATATCAAATACCACTGGCAATAGCAGTGAGATATCGCTGGGCAAGGTGGTATCTTTGGGGCGGTGGCAGATGAACTGTATTCAGTCAACGGTACCACCTTCAATCTTAGCTGTGGAATATTCTTTGATGGTGACACGCTATTACTTGCTCGAAGAAATGAGCCTTCATATAATTCTATGTTTGGGATTTGATCATTAGAAAAGACAGTGCGTCACAAAATCAAGGAATATGCCACTAGTTGGATTTTTGGCAATCCCATTTTCGTTTTGTTTCAGCAAATTTTTCTAAAAATTTGCTATTTAAATTTTATTTTACCTTTTATTTTCTCTATCCTATCATGAAATATTGGCGTATGTCATATTTTGTATGTGATAGGATTTATTGTTTGGTTATCCATTCTTTAACAAAAAATATTGAAAAAATAAAAAAAAGACAGATCTACGTCCATCAAGACCTTTGAACGTATGTTGTTGTGGGGCCTTGGTCTTATAAGGTTTTTATGGGTTGTTGTGAAACATATTGTAATACACAACACATTTATTATAAAAAAAATACAGAAATCTTTTTTTTATTCAAAGTAATTTAAATTCACCGATAAGATTTTTATTTTTTTTACAAAATTTGTTTTTATTGTAAAATTTATTTTTTAGAATTCATGTCTTTTTCAATGAAAATGCGTTAATTCGAATTTTTTAAATTAATTTATATTATATTTTTTAAACATTAAATATTTTAGCTTCAATTTGCTATTCGATCTACAATTTAATTTGTCGTATTTGTATTTTAATTGTGTTTAATTGTGGTGCACGAGTCTATATGAACATTTCGTGCACTTTTTTATTTTAATAGTTTTTAAGCTCTTTTTTTAAATATTCAGGTGGGTGTTTTAAATTTAATTGAAGTTTAAAAGTATTTTGGTGCTAATGTCATACCCATTTGTTTTAATTTCACATTTTTAAATCACATAAACATGTATTGTATGTGTATAGAACTTTAAAACATAAATAAAATATGTATTTATGCTTGAAATTCAAACAATTTAAATAGCTCACGAATAAAAATAAATGTTAATTTTTTCACAATTTTCCTAATATTTTAACAATATGATTTAAAATATCGGAATCACTAAAAATAATTATTCAGAGTGGCCGTTTGTTATTTGTGCATGTTTTCATTACCATCACAAATAAATTTCTTTCGCACATACATAATTTTAGATGAAAATAAAATTAAAATCATCAATTTATTATTATGAAAGACATGTTATCTCATAAAAAGTTAAATAAATCCAGTAATTTTAGAAAATGTTGAACTACTTTTCCACTCGCCATTTTTTTAATCTGTGTTCATTATTCTTATCATTAAATAAATTTCGTTTTGCTTTGTTTTTTATTAAGGACGATATGCTGCTGAAAATAAATTATTTCCCCCATACAAAATCTATGTAAAAAAAACAAAATAAAAGGAAACGAAAAAATTTTCGGTTTGCATTTCATAAGTAGTATGCAGTTGAAAATAAGAAAAAGTGAAAAACGGTCCTGTCAATAGATGTCATTGACTACCCGTGGAGACTTCTTATTTTCAAATTACGAAGCGAAATAAATGTAGTTCCATTTATTTCGTACGGAAAATGAAAATAAATTGAATGTTTGACAATTTGACAGTGTTATATTTGTTGATAGCGTTGATTTTTTAAGTGTGTATTACAAATGTTCTTCATTTACGTAGATTTTTTTTAACTGTATGTAGATTTTTTTCCATTTTGTAGATTTTAAATTTCGTTCCAAAATGAATACACCTTTTCGAAAATAAAATTTATTTTCAAGTGCATACGCGTCTTTATTCGTGAAGCATGCGGCTAACTTTTGTGTGCACATATGTGCTAAGGCATTTTACGACAGTGCACGGTATGGTGCACATCATGTGCATGACATATATTATGCACAATTTGGTGCAGAGGGATTTTGTAATATGCACAATGAATACACATTTCAAGAACATTTTTCAAAATTGTTTTATGGGAATATTAGATAATTGTTTAACTATAATATTTATTTTTTAATATGTATTATTTGTAGTTAAATTTTAGTTTTCGATATAAAAATTACAAAACATTTATTATGTTTTCAAATATAACTTCAATATATTAGCAAAATCGCTACGAAAAAAGGTGTTAAAAATGTCCATGTATTTTGTTGTAATTATAAAATTTATAAAATTTATAAAATGCAAAAGGTTTAATTTAATTAAGTTTTATCACAAAAACAAGTCAACAGTTATCACAAAAAGTATAAATCGCGTTTCAAACTTGGCACATTTAAAACTTTCCAAGGCCCAGCCATTACTTTAAATGTTCCTTCAGACATGCGTCTTAAATTCGCCTTTTTGAAATCGACGTTGAGAAAGCGAAATGTTCTGATTACATTCCCTATATTGTTGGAAAAACATTCTCCAAAACAAATACTATCCTTCTATTTTACCTTAAATGTTTAGTATTTATTTACTCTTGCTTAAAAGCTTACATTTCACCACTACTACTTCATTTCATAGAATATTGTATAAACTGCTGATCTCTAACATTTGATATGTGCTGTTTAGTTATTCTATTTTGTTTGAAAATGTTAAAGTTTTGATCAAAAAAATTTGACATTCCAAAATGGCAAAACCTTAGACAAATGGGCGGCATTTTGTAGTAAGAAATTTTGAACTATTTCCTACAATTATTTTTGTTTTATTATTTTTATATTATATTATTTGGGCTTTTAAAAGTAATATTTTTATATTTTAACGTTGCTAGGTTTTTTTGGTAGGCAATCTATTTGAAACAATTGCATTTAACTCTCTTATGTCTTACCAATTTATTTAGCTTCAGCTAGCAACGTTTTCTTCTTTCTTGTTACTGGTCTTTCACCATTCTTTTTTCTTGTGAATTCCTAGTTTTCTTAGTAAGTGTCCTATCTATCCTCTTCCTCTTTCTTGTACCCTTAAATTGTATGTTCAGTTTTTATCCGGTTATATAAGATATTAAATGGTTGTATGTTGCTTCATAATATATTTTATTTCTCAAAGGTTTTTGCATTTTTACTTTTTCGATACCAATATATTATAATATAATTTTCTAATTTTGTATATTGAGGTTTCCCGATATGGTTGCATATTTACACTTTGGTCACACTATACAGGAGGACTAACTAAAACTTTTATACAGCAGCTGAAATACAACTATGATCGAGAAAAACAATTAAAGTAATTACAGTAACAATAAAATGGTTAGCACAATCATATACCCTGGTATAAACTTGAACAAGAAGTCAACTTTTACGTATACTACTTAGCTGTTTGGTTTGTAAGAACAATGCTAAACTATTTTTAAGCCAAACTTTTCAGAATTTATTATCGAACTTCAATGTTCAGCATGTTAGAACTACTCAGAGCATGTTAGAGCTCCTCAGTATGTTATAACTCCCATTTCTCCTCAGAGTAACGCATAGAGTTAATAGATCGGCCCTCGCTGCTATACAATCATATGCAAGAATCAACACATAACATGGAATTCTTATCTGGGGTAGATAGCTTATGCTTTGCGAGCCGCGGTACATGGTACATTCTACTCAAAACTCACAGTATTATTTGTTGTTTGATCAACATCCACTTTCAGAAGGGAAAACGTATCAACTTGTAAAATCCCGTCACATCCTCATTGAAGTCGGGACTCCACTTAGGAGTCGTGTTCAATTAAGTGGATTAGGACATTATCGATTGTGAAACTTAGTGTTCCGTGTCATAGTTTATAGATTAAAGGTGCGCTGAGATTTACCTTCGATTTGTTTGTCAGTTGCTGTTCGATTCCTGATCCGAGGTATTCTCGTTGTTTAAAACTAATTCAGTGGATCTCGCATTCAACTTTCTGAGTTGAATTACAGATAAAGTAAGTTGTACTCCATTTCTTGTATTTGACTCAGTTGGTTGTAACGACACAAAATCGAAAAATTGCCACTTAAAATAAAATACAATATCACCCTCTGTTGATTGAAAAAAAAGAAACTCGTGAAAAAGACGAAAAGAAACGAAAAATAATGCATTTGATACCAGAAAGTATCTAAAATTAGTTATTAGATCATGGTTGGATATTCAATCAAATAGGTTTAAAAACACAAAAATCAAATTAATTGAAAATTCTTTATTTAATCAAGTTAAAATCGTTAAAAATTTTTTCATTTGCTTTCTATATTCTTTTGGATTTAATTATATAAAATTATATAATTCTTTTAATTATCGTCGGCTTTAAAGCATTTACGTGTAACTACATTTTAGAAAAAAAGACATGAAGCGCAAAAAACGATTTATTGCGAATCTAAACCAGCTTGAAAATAAAATTTTTTTATCAATAAATAAAAAAAAACTATTTCTTTTTATTAATTGGTAGTAATTTTTTTTTAAAGCTTGTTTAGAATCGCAATAAATCATTTTATGAGCTTCCTTTCCATTTTTCTAAAATGTAGTTACACGTAAATGCTTTGTAGCCGACGTTATATTGAGTTCTATTTGTAATTCATTTCATTTTTTTTATATTTGATTTATAGAATTGTTATGCATCTCATTAGTCTTTTAATAATTTTTTGAATTCTTTTTCTTAATATTGCACTTCTTTTTCTTAATATTTGTTTGTGTATAAGTGAGAAATTTGCAAAAATTTGGAGTCGCTTGGTTTAGGAATCTAAGCAGCATTTTGTTTTTATATTGCATTCGTGTACAAAAATTCACTACACAGCATTAAGTATATCCCAACAGCTATTTTGCCCTCAAAGGAACATATTTCTCTATAGGCTTTTCTTCTTAAGGACAATAATACTTAAAACATTATAGAATAACTGGAAAACTGTATTGAGTGGTCTAGTGGCTATGAAACTGACTGAAGATCAACTCGGCGATCAAGCGTTTGACTCCCATCTAGGTTAAATTGTTTTTAAGCCTTAAAAACAACAAACGCCAACACACAAGTTTGCCATATTAACCAGCCATTAGTCAGCCACCATGGTTGATCAACTAGAAAAATTCATGGGCTGACCACCCTTTTATATGGGTTGATTAAATTGATACTCTAAGCTAAACTCGACTATTTAATTGAGTTAAATTAAAAATATATGCAGCGAATTGTTGCCAGTCTACGTTCCTCTTTGATGCATTAATGGCGTACAAAAAACGTCATGGTTTAATCTGCTTTTTCTAAATTTTACATTCTCGTGTCGTTATCAAAAATGTCACTTTGCTTAAGTATCCAAGAGTATTTTTGAAATATTGATTATAATAAAATTAATTAATTATTCTAATTATGACAAAACTCCGCCCATTTGTGTAATATTTTGTCAGTTTGGAACTTCTTTCGCATTTTTTCTTTTAAAACAAAAAAATAATTTATACTTAGAGATTATCTTTTCGTAGAATATTCATATATAATATCACGAGTCATCAAATAATAGTCGATTATTTTTCATAATCATTATTACGAATGTCATTTGAGGTCCCGAGTGCGCGTAGCGAACGAGGGAAATTTTTAAACTCAAATGATATGAGTGGTAATGTTGAAAAATAATTGACTAATAATTTGGTGACGAGTTGTATTTAGCAGACAATTTAACGAACAGAAATAGTAACATTATTTCATACAACATAATTCTTTGTTGTCATTTTATCTTCTAATAAAATTAAATATTATTTCATCTTAGTAGGCGCATAAATGTTATAAATTTGTAATTTATTTTTGACAAATAAACATAAACATGCAATCATTTATGAATGAAAACGGACATTTTTAATATTTGCAAATTGCATTTTTACATAATTTTGTATTATTGAATAATTTGTAGAAAAAATTTTATTTAGAAACTAATAATTATCTTTTAAACAAAATTATAAATAAAAAAAAAATATTTCATTAAGAAAAAAAAAATATCTCATTAAGGAAAAAAAATTATCTCAATATCTCTAGTTTTAAACTAATATATTAAGTAGGCCGAAAATAGTCACTATTATTCGCTGTTCCTTCCTACCAGAGAAAAATAATCGATATAATTCGTTTTGATTTGTTAAAAAATAGTAAATGAAGCGTTTTTATTGGACCTTATCGAAACTTTATTTAGTGAGTTGAATTGTCAGTTAAATTTCAGTCAAAAGATAATTTGTCTAAATGAGTAGAATCAATACAAAAAAAAACATTTATAATAAAAACGACAAATTTTCGACAAATGGATGGAGTTTTGTTGTAACTTTTAGAATAAACAGCAGTCCAAGCAGTGCTATAAATCCTAACGAGAATTTTTATTATTTATCTTTTATTTAAAAATGTTGTTTTACTTAAAAAATTGTAATATAATAACACGCAAAAATGTGTGGTTTTACAACGGTGAGAACAAAGCTCTACCCATTTATCTAAGAATTTGACACTTTAGAGTTTAGAATGTATAAATATTTAGTATTTACCATTCCCATTTCAAAGTTTTTAGACGAAAAATGTAAAATTAAGGTGCACAAAAAGGAAGAAATCCGCTATCCATAAAATATTTAGATAAATTTATATCAAAAAATAGCTGAAATCGTCGCTTTAATAATGAAATGACGTATACGCAAAAGTATAGTTTCGAGATATTTGAGTTTAAAGTTTGATGTGCGCATGCATTTGCATGGACGTTAATTTATAATTTATTAATTCTTACCCCCAGTCATAAAATAATTCGAAAATGTAAAAATGCCAATTCAAAGATACCCTTATGGGGAATGCAGCGCACCTATTATATAAAAACAACGTATAAATAGCATACGTTGTTTCATTATTAAAGCGACGAAATAGCCTAATTAAAATTAAAAAAATGTTTATGTACCACCAAATTATCGACAAACAAATGGGTGGAATTTTGTTGTAATTTATGTAGTCGAAAATAAGCTAAATATTAAAAATCGGGACATGTGTGCAATTCACATGTGGGAGAAGTGAAACCTTCAAAAATTTTGGCTTCAAGATAATGAGACGAATGTAAAATTTCGGGAAGAGGATAATTGCAGATTTTAGTCATGATCATAGTAGTACAAAGTTTGATAATTATTTTACATTTTATTCGTATATATTACATAAATTTATTCAGACTCAGAGCATACATTTTTAATAAATGATACAAGAGGCTTATGGCAACTAAAATATGAAATAAATACTTTGGTCTTAATATGGTCAATATATCTTTGGAATACAGTATTTAATCAATCAACCAATCAATCAAAAAATCAATCAATAATTCGCACTGTATCAACAACAAGATCAAAAACAGTAATTGACGCAGTATTCCAAAGATATATTGACCATATTAAGACCAAAGTATTGATTTCATACTTTAGTTACCATAAGCTTCTTGTATCATTTATCGAAAATATAAGCTCTGAGTCTGAATAAATCTATGTAATATATACGAATAAAATGTAAAATAATTATCAAACTTTGTATCATTATAATCATGACTAAAACCTGCAATTATCCTTTTCTCGAAATTTTACATTCGTCTCATTATCTTGAAGCCAACATTTTTGAAGGTTTCACTTCTACCACGTGTGAATTGTTTTTCCTGTTCCTGCATTTTAATCATCAATAATCATCAAAAACAATTTCATGTTTGTAAAAATTTATTTGCATAATTAATAATCTATTTAACATAAAATCGACATCAATCCATTTCTTTATTAGAATACATACGGTTACACCGAAATTGCGTAAAATTTATACTATAAATAAAATTCTAAACATAAAATATTTTCTTTCATACAAAAATTAAACAGTTTTTCAATACTCACCTTATCAACTAATAACGTTTTTTTTATAAATTATTAAATATTATCTATTTTTCCTAATAAAATTACAAAAACAATACAAAAATAAATGTATTGTCTTCTAAACATAAACATAACCATTTCATAATAAATTTTTTTTCAACATAATGACATACATAATACAATACCACCAAAATAATAAGTAAAAAAAGGAAAATATTAAAAAATATTCACTGTCCCTTTTTACTGTTAAAATTTCGTTTCATCCAGTTTTAAATCACAACGATACTAAAGAAGTTTTCACTTCAAAAAACAATATATTGAGTTTCGTTTTGGAGTAAAAAAATTTCTTTTATTTTTATTGTTACTATGATTTTTCTAGTAATTGAATAACTCACCTTGAACTTTTAAGACATTAAAATTTTTAAAAATTACGCTGTTTCATCTTCAAGTTTGGTTATAATAACCTAATTTTCGAAAATATAATTAGAATACAAAAATAAGAAAGAAAATCGGTATTTCAGTCGTCATTTTTTAGATAGATTCAAACTCACCATTTGTTATTCAATGAATTAACAGTTATTAAAAGATTTAATATTTTACATTCTCAAGAACATCATGATCATTTCATCGAAAATGTTTAAGACAACAAACACCGTCCTTAACACAACTGTAAGATCACAATCAATAACAAACTAAAAGTAATAACATTTGACCTCCTAATCCATATTTAAAAATCATCATAAGTAACTTCACTTTTTTCTTGTTATTATATTGTTCTTAACTTCACATAACCCTGGTTGACTATAATTGTTGGTATTATAAGTTATATTTCAGTTTTGAACCATAATATTATAGTTAATCGGTGTTATGTCCATTTATAGTATAGTGCAAATTTAGTATGCAAAACATGAACCATTAAACAGTTTTTTGTTAAAGTATTTCAAGGTTTAATTATATTTTGTACTTTTATTTTTTATTAAAATTATTATCGAATTATAAAGATAAAAGAAACACGACAAACATTAAGAAAAAAATTCATATTATTAGACTTTAATCATAATCTTAGGAATTTTCTTTCTTGTTGAAAATATAATTTAAAAATTAAAATTAAATTATGTTATTTTTGTTATCTAATTATTTTAATGGAAAGGGGTGGGAGGACTAAACGTTATGTGAGAAATAATTTCAAGTGTAATCAAGTGTTCTTAAGCTTTTATTTAGGTTTATGGTTAATTGTTAATTTACTTTGTTTTTCTTTTTTTTGTTGGGTTGTCACATTCGAAGATCAAAAATTCCCCATACATAATTATTAATGTCATTTTATCTTCTTCTAATAATTTTTCTCAACTTTTCTGCATTTTTCTCAATCCTTAATTATTTCGATAACATTATTTCGATAATATGTCATTTTATTTTAAATCTAGAAATGATTAAGAAAATGTTAGTAACAAGGATGTTACAATTGTTTTATGTTTAAATAATACACTTTTATTAATAAACATAAAAATATGGTTTTATTAGACTACGATCTTAAATGTGTCATGTTCCATATGATGTCTAATTTTCAATGACATTTCTTTTTCTAGTCTCGTATGACATGAAGCTAGTTACATAATACAACATCCACTCTTTTCTCTTCCAATTCAAAAAATACTTGATTAATTCACAAACAAAAATTTTACCGATAATTATATAAACAAAAATACTTAATTAATTCACGAATAAAATCTACCGATAATTATATAAAACAAATTATTAATTTATCTACATGAGAGATACTGGAAATCTAGTTTGTCTCCTTGGCTTTTGTGATACTTCAATTTCTTCTTGATCAGATATACCCACAGATGAAGTATTACCATTGCTCAATGAATCTTCCAACTGAATTGAGCCTGGAACTTCTAGGATTGGTTTCAGTAGTACACGACTTCATCTGTATGCACCGTTATCCGTTTTAACAACACTAGATCTTGGACTCAGATTTTCAACCACAGTTCCTTCCACCCAATTTTTCGATTCTGGTTGCATTTTCACCATTACACTTCTACCCTCTTTAATATTTGGTAACAATGAAGTTTTTTTTATCATAAAACTTTTTGGAGTAATTTCTTTGGTCTTTTATCCTTTCTTTAACATCTTGTTGAATGGACGGAACTAAATTCTGTTTAATAGTAGGAATTCTGCTCTTTGTTCTCCTAGTATAAACAATCGCTGTACTGGATTATAGCTCACCTTATTTGGCGTGTTTCTCCACTGTAGTAAATTAATTAAAAAATCGGTTCCTGATTGCACGCTTTTCTTGTGTAAACTTTTAACTATTTTCACCGCTGTTTCACTTTTGCCATTGCCTTGTTGATGGTATGGACTCGATGAGATGTGTTTAAAATTCCAATCTTGTAAAAACGTATAGAATAAAAAACCTGAATAATGGTCGACCGTTATCAGATAGTTTTTCTTTCTGCCACTAATATCTAATTCAACAATATCCATACTCACTCTTTCCCAAGGAAGGTTTGGAATTTCGTGTGAAATCATTGGTGGTTGACGTTGAGCGGAAGCAAACATAAGACTTAAACCTTGATATGATATGTTTGATATCATTGTTAACATTTGGCCAAAATACAGAAAATAAATAAATAATATCGCTATTATAATATCGCATTATTATAATATCGCTTTTCCAACACAAATATTAATCAAATCGTTGACATGCAAATACAATAGCTAGCGTTTCTTTTTCTATCTGCGCATAGTTACGCTCTATGGCAGACAAAATTCTGGATGCATAGGCAATAGGATAATTATCCTGGAACAAAACACACCCAATGGCATATGATGAGGCATCCGTTTGGATTTTCACCGGTTGATTTACGTCAAAAAATTTCAACGCTGGTGCATCTTTTAATGTGCGTTTAAGTTCACAAAACTTCTTCTGATGATCTGATGTCCATACAAATTCAACTGAATCTTTCGTCAATACTCGCAATTGTTCTGTTGTATCTGACAGTTTAGGAACAAAGCGACTCAAATAAGTTGTCATAATGCCAAGAAATCGCTTAAGACCCTCTTCATTAGTCGGTACTTCAATATTCAACATGGCTTCCACTTTCGCAGCATCCGGTCGGATACTTTCCGGAGTCAGCATATGTCCAAAAAACTTTATTTCACTCCGGCATAATTTCATTTTATCTCGATTCAGTTTTAAATTGCTTTCTCGCAATCGCTTCATAAGTTGGATCAAATTCCTATTGTGGTTCACTAGTGGCCTCCTCGTACGTTTCGCCCTTTCCATAACATAGAATATCATCTGCTAAATTGATTATTCCATTTAATCCATTTAATATTTCCAATAGCTTCATTTCAAAGATTTCCATGGGTGGACCAATGCCAAAAGGAACTCTTAGCCATCTAAACCGCCCAAAAGGCATCCAGAATGTTGTTAGACGACTGCTTTCATTATCTAAACATAGCTGCCAAAACCCTCGTTTTGCATCAAATGTCGAAAAGACTTTTGCCCTACTTAGCTCTGGTAGCATTGTTTCTATAGTGTTGATAACTGAAATTTAAAACTTTTCAATGCATTATTTAAATCACAGGGATCCAGACAAATGCGAAACTTGTTTTCTTTGTCGACAATTAACATATTACTAATCCATTCACTGTGATCCTCTTGCTTTTCGATTATGCCCTGTTTCACCATGTTTTCTAGTTCCTCTTTTAATTTCTTCCTAATACCGACAGGAATTCTTCGAGGTGCCTGAACTGTCGGATTCACCGCCTCATCTACTTGCAAATGTATTTCTCCATCTAGCTTTCCAATTCCTTCATATACATCCGAAAACTCATGGACAATCTTTTGTGCTTCTGACTTTATCTCATCTTGTGCAAACTTATAACAAACTTTTATCAGGTTTAAACGCTCACAAGTTTTCGCTGACAATAGTGGATGATGGGTTCCTTGGACAACCTGAAATTTGAGACAATAATTCTTCTTTTCTTTCCAACACAACAACCTAATTCTCCCCAACGGCTTAACTATCCTTCCTCCAAAACCTTTCAATTTTGTGGTCGAATCTTTTAGGCGTATGTTATTCTCATTTATTAGCTCTTTAATTTTCGTGTATCCGATCACGTTACAAGAAGCTGATATTCGATATTTTTGTGCTTTTCTTCCGTGTCTGTTTCAAACTCCATCTGAACAAATATGCTGTTGTTGTTCTTAAACGAAATTTTGTAACAAATTTCTTCAGTGCTATCGCTCTCTTTATTATTATATTTCGCGTCCTGATTAATTTTTTTGACTTTGTTGTAGTTTCCATATGCTCTACATACATTCGAAAAATGATCTCTTTTTCCACACTCAAAACATGTTTTCCCTTTTGCTGTGCATTTGCTCTGGTCTGATTTATGATTGAAACCACAATATTTGCATTTTGCTATGCTTCTTTCATTCTGAACCTGCTCTGGACCTCTATCGCGGTTCGTCTTACCAAATTTATTCACTTCAACTAGTGCGCCTGCACTTAAATTCAAAAATTTCCATTAGCTCCTCACCTTGGCATTTGTTTATTGCTTGCTCTAATGTTACGTCCTTATCTGACCATAAACATTTCCGTAACTTCACCGTTTTTATAGACACTACCAATCTATCTAATAACAATTCGTCTTTCATTTCTCCATATTCGCAGTTCTTGATTAGACCTCTCAATTTATTTATGTACATATCGATTCCTTCATCTTCTCCCTGAAAAGTAGTATTAAATATTGCACGTTCGTACCTTTTATATGTTGCAGGAACTCAATTAGATTCGATTGCAGTCATTACAGCTTCGTTCGTTCGAAGGATCAAGATTTTGATAAATCTTGAAACAATCTTCTCCTATTGCTGTTAATAGTATTGCTATTTTATCCTCTTCTGGAATGGCTTTTATTTTGCTAGCGACGCAATAAAATTTTCATGCTTCTTTTAAAAATTTTATATTTTCCTTTAAATCTCCCTCATGGACTATCAATGGTTTCGGTAACAAACATGTATCATGAATAGAAAATAAAAATAGTTTAAGTTTTACTTCTCGGAGTGACAGTGAGGGTGAAAATCTCCAACCACAAATACTAAAATATGTCTACACATGTGCATGAGTGAATTGTGGTCGATTTTAATTGTAATATACAGGAAAACTGCTGACACAACAACATTAGTATAAAATCATATCATCATATGTCGATTTTATCTTGAAATCGAAACTTTCTTTCCTATTGTAAAAAATTTAAACAAGTTCTCAGCTATACGACATGCATATATTAAAATCTTAAAGTATTACTTGAAACTAAGCATCTTCAACATCTCACTTTTTATTTTTGTAATTTTTGAAGACATAAATGGCAATCATAAACAATCAAACCCCCTTTAAGTAATTTAAACTTGAATTTTAATTTCATTATTTAACACCATCGTAACTTTTCGGCATGATTTATTAGTTCCTTTCGAATAATTATTTGCATTTTGACACTATTTTTTATAACCTCAAATTAAAATTTAAATTATTATTTTAATCTGTGTGACTGTGTTAAATATAATTTGATTTTTAAAAGTTTCATCACCTTAGCTTACAAAATCAAAGTAAATATATATTTTAATTAGGTTTATATGATGAGAATCAAATGTGGTTAGTCTTTCGCTTTTTTCATAAAAATTACTTTGCAATTTTAAAGTTTATGCAATGAACAGAAGAAGATTAGTTTAAGTTTCGTTGTTGCTGGAAACTTTAAAGTTAATAAATTAAAAATTCACATGGAATCAAAATAATCGTTTAGAAAAGTTTTGCAATATATTTTGCATCATTAATTCTATCAATAAAATGTATAATAATTTATAAAATAGAAATATGTACAATACTGATTCTGTTAACTTGTAAAACGGTTGTTTTACCAGTCGTTTGAAACCGATTCACAGCTTTATGCTTTGTCTATTGCTTGTCCTCACATTTGTGTGTAATGTTGTTTTTGCTAGATGCCTTTGAAAAAGTCTGCAAGTCCGGACGGCTTCAGCAAAAATGTTTAACAGATGTAGTAAACGTAGTTTAATGCTTAAGCACTGTGCCAAACTCGAACGAAATTATCTAAAAATATTGCGACGTTGACACATAAACTAGCTTCACCACAGTTCTGAGAACAAAATCTGCATATATAGTGTGCTAATATCCATCAAATACTGCAATTAATAGCTAACCGATGTTAATAGATCTCGCGTAGTTCTGATTATAAATACATTAAAGAAAGCTGTAGTATCCCAACAGACACAAATTCTGTTGTACGAATAGAAAAGTAAAAAAAAAATTTTACCGGAAGTGACAAACCGGAAGTTGGAAGTACGAACTGTTAATTATACTGAATTATACGCAAAACATAGTTACCAATTTGAATCAAAATCAATTATCATAAACTGATGTTATTGAAGTTTCAAATAAATTGGTGCTCGGGAGACCCCTTACAACTTATTCCAATGT
The DNA here is from genome assembly GCA_963693315.1 of Diogma glabrata. Classification (NCBI taxonomy): domain Eukaryota; kingdom Metazoa; phylum Arthropoda; class Insecta; order Diptera; family Cylindrotomidae; genus Diogma; species Diogma glabrata. The sequence continues at coordinate 135,119,312 of OY856187.1, read as the reverse complement.
CGTCCAAAAACTAATCAATTTTTTGTCATTCAAATCTTCATCTTTTGCCTAAGTTGCATCAAAATTGATTCTTGTACGAAATTCGTATAGTCCTAACAATCTTTAAAAAAGAGTGAAAGTCAGTAGTTGTATGGTGTAACGGCCCCCTCCCCCTTCCCCAACACCACTTTTATTAATATATCCCAAAAGTCTAAATCTAACCACATTAATTGAAACCTTTTTTATAAGTTTCATCATAATCACTTCATTATTGTAGGCTGTAATTTAAACAAAGACACTGAAAAAAATGCAATAACAATTTTTTACCGGAAGTGATAAACCGGAACTTGGGATGCAGATCTGTTGTGAACCATACTAAACAATTATTTAACAATTTTCATCCAATTCGATTATCAGGCACAGATGTTATTGAGCTTTCAAAAAACAGGTGCTCGTGGAACCCTCACCACTTTGTTGAATATCACTCGAAATCATCTGGAGGAGATTTTGTATGCCGATAAACTTTTGCACGTTGGCAATTTATACAAGACTGTGCCCAAAAACAGATCGATATTCATATTAAGCCAGAAAAACTTTGAAGAAATCATTTTTCTCGTTGTTCGAACTGCAGTGTGGGATAATGAATGCTGAGCATCAAATTAGACTTTTCTAAACAACAGCCTTAAATGCTGATGATGTTCAGTCTCATTTGTACTGGCAACCAATATGTCATCGATATAGACAAATAAAAAGTCTAGACCTTTGGTTACTTCATCCATGAACCGTTGAAATGTTTGAGCGGCATTGCGTTATCAGTATGGCATGCAGGTAAACTCAAACAGATTGAAAGGTGTAGTAGAAGCACTTTTATAAACGTCTTCTGAAGCAACGAGTATTTGATTGTAGGCGCGGATTAAGTCCTCCTTCGAAAATAGACTGCAATCGTGAATATTGATTAATGGTAGTATACCATTCGGCGCGGATAATATTATTTCGTTATTAATTGACTATGAGGATTAAATATCGAGCGAGGACTAAAAGATATATCTGCCTCGGTTTCTTATAAGATACTAAGATAGGTCAGATTAGTATTTATGCAATGTTAAAATAGGTGGCGCTTATCCGAATATGTTTTGGCTGATTTCGGATGTTATAACAATGAGTTGTTTTATTCTAGTCACCAGGCCCTCGTGCCTTTCATTTGATGATTACCACATATTTTATACTTCATGAGGCGCTTGTCCTTGGCGAGTCCAACAACTTTTTTATCTGACATTTTCCTCGAAACAATTTTGATCTTTATGAATGGGGGTGGTAATTTGTTTTAAAAAACAAGGGTAACCTTGACATTTGTCTGCTATTGTTGAGTTTCTGTTTGACAGTTGACTTTTTTTTCATGTTTGAGTTGTCGAACTGTCGGAATTTCCACTGTCGGACACGATAGTGGAAATAACACATTCGTGTTTCGTTTGGGCCCCTTTCCCAGAGATAATTGTTAGTATTCCATCAATTGACGTTTGGTCTTCGACTGGATCTGATGTGAAATCTTAAATGTGAATAACGTGAATAATTTCGTTGTTGGTTTCCGAATTCCCGTTTAATATTTTTAGTTACCTTTTGGTAATAGTTTCGATTGTGTGGTTGATATTTAATTGACATTCTGGTGTTCCAATAGCGTTGCTTTAGGTGCTATCATTTTTTTTTTTTTTTTTTACACAACAACACATAGATACCTTTTAAGACGTAGGTCCCACAACAACATGCGTCTTGAGGTATAGGTGGACGCTTTTTTTAAATCTTTGTGGATTGAAATCACTCGAGACTATTGATTCGGGCAAAGCATTCCTTGTGTACGATGTACGCACAAAGAAATCTCTTATGTCGTATGTCTTATCTGTCGCAGTCATCAGTTTTTTAAATACTGATATTCAATAATTCAAATAATTGCTTTGATATAAGTTGGTAATGCTCTCAACTATATACGTTTTTTGTAACAGTCTCGTCAGTAATTGAACATGGCCGAGCTACATCACAAGCTTCCCTAAAATAGGCTGAGGGTTTCCGATCGTCCATCGGTGTCGTGTTTGTTCGTAGTTGCATTCATTATCATCTCGTTCTACTATAATGTCTAAAATTAGTTTTAAATGTTGATTCGATTTCTTTAAACACTATTATTAAAATATTCGTCATTCGTTGCGATAGTCAAATCAAAATTTAAATAGAAACTTGATGTATAAACACTTTTGTAAAATAACTAGATTAATTTATAATTAATAATTATATAATTGTATTAAATTTATTGAAAAAATTTAATTTATTGAAACTCGAATTGACTTAATTAAAGTAAAGTTGAAAAGGAATAGCATATCGTCACTGTTATGCCAGAGTCACGAATGTGCGAAATTGTAGTTTTGAGATAATTGCATTTTAAAGTTGGCAAACGCTACTAAAATTCAGTTTTTTTGTTGTTTTTTATTATTCCAGCAAATTTTTTATTCAAAATGTATACTGTGTAATATCTGATGCGTCCCCATTCTTTGAAAATTATAATTCGTCCTTAAACGAACTTTCGTGCCTCTGGCAAAGAAACGAATAATCAATAGTGCACATTCGCGAAAACGCCGCCCGTAAAAATTAATGATCTTAACAACAAATTATAAGGTAAAATAATGTTATACAACATTTCAAAAAGTTATTTTAATTATAATAGTAACCCGAGCAGAAATTAGTTAGGGAAAACCTGAATACAGTCAGGGCGTGATCAGGGCCTGGTCAGTCCTACAAGGGCAATCCCTACTAGGGCGTTTTGATGTGGGCCTTATTTAAAATACCCTTTTGGAGTTAACCTTATTGGAATATATCAGGCAATGATCAGGTTTTTCGTATTAGACCCCTAGATGAAATTTCAATTGGTTAAAATTCACTAGAGTATTATCTATTTTCCGGGTATGATACCACCTTCTGGTATGTATGTTTTAATTTTTTTCATTGTAATTTTTTTATTTTAATTTAATTAATTTATGTATATAATATATAAATATATGTATATCAGGGTCTGGTCCGGATATCCCAATCAGGGCCTGATACGGTAACTGGTAAGCCCACTCAAGCCGCCCTACCAATGCCTGATCTGGATTAGGGCAAACCTGATCAGGACCTTACTTGAGCTCTGACAAATTTCTGCTCGGGAAGTAATAACCTAATAATCACAAAAAACTATCCACAAATAGTAAATTATAAAAATTAACAACTTGACGTTTGTTATTGTTTTTATACGTGTGTGTTCGTATTAGTTTTTGCTGGAAGACGAATTTATCAAAAATCTCATTTTCATAAAATTGGTTTATATCAGAAAAAACATCAAAAATTTTATCTGAAAGAACGCGCCCAATTGATTTACATCAATTTTTTTTGATGTGCATCACTTTTTTTGGCTGAAAGAACTCCACATTAATCTTTCAGTAGCATTATCAATAGACTGATAAGCCGCTATCCGAAAACACTATATCGATCGCTCAGGCGACTATTTCACGAATGATTAAAACACAATCCTCAAGAGCGAGCCAAAGACACGAATGTGGTACATTAGTGTCTTTGGCATTTTATAAAAAATTATATTCACACTTTGGTGATTTTAGAAGTTCACGTTTGACCATGAAGCACTTTTCCTATCACATTCGTGTTTCTGGCACTGAATTCCACGACAAAAATAAGCCATATTATCATATTAGTGAAAAACTTGAAATTTTGCACATTCGTGACTCTGGGATAACAGTGACGATATGTTAATGCGTCCCGTCCAGTCCCGTGTTTTATTTTGTTGTTATTTGTTTTTAGTGTTAGCTGATTAAAATATAAATAAAAATATTGTTGTGATTTTTATTATAGTGTTATACTACCATCCTTTAATATTAATCAATCCTAAGACGAAGTTCTTTATGTTTTCATGTAAAATGATGTTGACGTATTGCTACATACGAATATTGCACCAATTATCCACAGTTATCGAAAACGTTTCTCCTAGAACGCTTAGTTTGAAACCCAAATTCCAAATCAACAAAAACTGAACCGTCAATGCGTCTAATGTACTAAATTTCATCAAAATCGCATAAATTAGAGCGTAAAGTTAAAGAGCTTTTTCGGAAGACCGCGCATCACTTTCTTCAATGTCGCTCAAAAACTAGAATGCACATTTTAAAGTCTTGCATAATTACGTTGCTACTTACTCCTGCTTACATATCGCTTAAACTTTTTGATCAAACCTAACTATTTTCAAATTAAAATTAAAATCATAAAACTCTATAGCTAGATTATTACTTTTGATATAACCACAAAAACTAATAACAATAATTAGATCGATACCAATTAAATAAACTCATTACCAAGAATACAAAGCAGGTTAACTTAAATTACACTAAACAACATAAAAAAACTATCAACCTGACTGACAATCATGATGTAATTTTTCTATAATTCACTTAAAATAATAAAAACCAAAAATTAGGTTATGTCAATAGTTCACTTACTTTTAGTTTTTTTTATTATTATACTTTGGCAATTCTGTAATAATTTTATTAAGTAAAATAAAATTAAATTAAACTAAGGAGAGGCAAAAGCTTAAACAAAAGAGTGAGTTTTGTAAATTAAAATTAATGAATTTATTGGTGTGGTTACATCCTGTTTAACACCAATTTGACTTTATTGAATGTTAACGAACTAATTTTGTTGTTTTTAATTTAATTTTTAGTAAATCGTGTATTAATTAAAATTAATATGATTTACATATAAGACTTTAATTTTTGAAAGGAGAACTTTCACGTGATCAAATTATAAAATAAGATCATATTCCGATTAATCTTTTGAAGTATGCTAATACATAATAATAAGATTTAAAATTCAAATGTTTTATGGTTATATTTTAACATTTTCCCTGTTCTTGTTACGTTATCATCATCGCCCAACGTGAAATGCTAACGAACTTTTATCATAAAAAACATTTTAATTATGATTCCATCTAATTTACCAATTATTTATTATGGATAAAATGTTTTCATTATAATTTAAAACTAAAGTTTCGAATGAAATTAAGTATCGATTAAATCTAGAATCCATTCAAAACATAAATTGGCAATCGAAAACTGAGTATAATTTTACAAAAAAATAAAAAAAAATGTCGATATAAATCAAGACGCCAGTAGGGTAATTCTATCCCAAAACAAACTATAAATTCCATATGATAATATATCACTCACCACTATTCAGCATGTCACTTTAATTTATATTTTGTTTTTCTTTTTTGCATCTTTTGTAAAAAAAAATATATGAATGAAATATTTGACATTGTTTAAAGGCATTCAAGGTAAACACAATGTTACATAAATAAATTATTATTTATAAGTATATTTCATAAAAATTTTCATGTGGTTGGATTTGATTTAAATTTAATATTGTTTGATGAATAATTTCGGTGCCGCAAATTCCTTTAGAAATTCATAGATATTTGAGTTTTTGAATATAGTTTTAGCATCTACGCACATATAATCTTGCATATTGATTGTTGGGGGATAAACTGTGTTCTTTAGGTTGCCACATCTAATTCCATAACTATATCGCTGTCGGAACTACGCTTTCTTCATTTCTCTTTTAGCTAGATTTCATATAAAGTACTACTAACCGTATATTTCAGCAAGGACCAACTGATTTTTATTTTCAATTTTTTCGTGTTACTATGATAAAAAAATGTATATGTGATTTTTGTGTTATTTGCTTTTTTCCTAGTTTTGACACAGGGTGGCTCGAAATTTGTTAAAAAATTTAGAGACAGAGATAGGTAAAAAAAGCTAAATTGTGCTCGAACGGGTTAACGGATTTTACCAATTTGTATTTGCTTAAAAAGTACTAAGTAAGGCTTTATAAAAATTTTACACTGATACACCGAAAAAAAAACGTTGGTAGAATCAACTATAAAGCTTGTTTGATTTTGCGTCTAATACGAACGTGGTTATTTTAACCAATATAGCATTGTCAATTTATTTTAAAAAACGTAACAATTTTCATTATTTAAATCAACCACGGCGTGATCAATTTTTCTTGTTCATATTTTTCAGTTCGTTTGTTCATGTTTTTGTTTGAAAATTATTGTGTTCGTTAAAATAAAAAACTAAGAGAAAAGAAACTAATAAATAAAATAAAGAAAAATAATGGCATAGAAAAATAAAAAGTTTTTATATATTTTAACATGGCTGGTTTTATTTAACATTTTACTTTAGGAAATAATTTAGATGTGTTTAATTAATTTAAATAATTTCCATATTATTTGCATATAAAATTATGTGCGAAAGAAATTTTTCAGTCAATGTTATAACAAAAATATCGTTAATGAAACAGGCCCTTTCTATAATTAATTTTGGTGATTTAAAAAACTTATTATATTTTTTTAATATTTTTTATTTGTCTTGTTTCATGTCCATTTATCGATATTTTAATTTAATTTTTCATAATAATGAGAAAATTATAGAAAATTAGTATAATTTTCAACATAATTCAAATATTTAAATTTTTTGATTTCTGGAATTTTGGGCTTTTGAATCGTATCATTAAAAAAATGGCGAAAAAATGGACGCATCCTTCACAAACAAAATCACACTCATACATTTCCTATTTAGAACGTAAATATACGAACGCTAGCTTTATGCATAAAAATGTTTGTCGGGATTGATGCGAAATACATACTTCTAATATAAAAAATTTCAAATATTATATTTACGAAAAAAACGAACCCATACAAACATCGATAGCAGCAAAAACAAAACAAAGATGTACCAAACCAAAAGATTTAATACGGCGTATTGCTTGATTCTATCACAAACGTATTCAATATCACTATTTTTAGTCTAATTTTTAATTTACCACGTTTGTAGTCAATTGAAAATTAAATCATAATTGACTCAACTACAAACATGGTTAAGTCAAATATGTTTGTGATACTTATAAAAAAATATATCAACAACGGTTAAATTGTTAATTTAAATACGGAGCGTTGGTTGATACAATCACAAACGTATTTAGTTCCCCAATTTTCACTTAATTTTTGATTAACAATGCAACATGTTTGAATCAAGCAAGATTTTTTCTTTCGGTGTAAAAAGTTTTTATTTTCATATAACTTTTTTTAATTTAAATTTTTCAAACATGGTAATTTCAAATGGGGCTCCGTTTTTTTCTTTTAACTTTTATATTTTAAAAATTTATTTTTTTTGCTAAATATACTAAAATTAGAGACAAGCGTTATTTTTGATTCCGAGAAAAAGCATTTGAATATATTGTTACGTTTTTCCAAACTTCCTTTGAATTGGCCTCACTCTCAATTCGATATACGCAATTCCCAAATCTCTTCAGAGTTCGATCACTGATTAGTAAGCACAAACACCAGGTTTTTAGTATTCAACAACTTAATTGTTCCACAACAATAGGAAAACAATACAGCAAACAATATTCCTAACTAGAATATTCTTTTAACAGCTTCAGAAACTCCAACGGTTGATTGTAGAAATTTCCAGTAATACAACGTTTAAAATAATACACAAATTATTTCTACTTAATAACACTTTAAACTTTATTTACAAAAACTAATTTAAATATCACTTTTATAATTTTAACTTCACTATCGTAGGTTTAAAATAACACTAATTAAAAACTACACCAGACAATTTGCTTATATACCTTCTGCAATACTTCTAGATAATTCGAGGTCACTTTTTAGAAACCTTGAGAAAATATTAGAATATTCGATTATTTTACGTTATGTTAATTTCATTGATAAAATCATTCAATTTTATTTATTGGACCCAAGTTCTAAGAAGTACAACAACAACACTATTAATTTCATTAATTTGTTGTGTTTTGTAGTGATTGGATTTTTTCTGGAAGGGACTGTAATCGTCTAGATTTTTCTGTAATCGTAACAATATTGTTTGAAATTTGTTGTACTTTATGTCATTTACTAAGAAAAGCTTCCTGATTCAATTTTTTGGTATTAGATAATTCTTTATAAAAAAAATTACACTGAAAACATTTTTACTTGTTAAAATAACGAATCCCAAAAGTACTTTGAGATAGAGAGATAGTATAAGTCCCATGTAAATGGGTCATTCTTTTACCGCCACATTTTTGATTTGCTGAAATTTTTTTTATGCGTTTTATATCGAAAAAAAAGATGTGGGTGTTCGAGGATTTTTACTTCACCACAATTTTAAATTGTGTGAAGTAATGCAATCTATCGTGAAAAAAAAAATCTTACATACCCCAAATTTTATTTTATCTTTTGTTTTGGACCATCCTCTATCTAAATAGCCAAAAAAAATTTTGGTGTACGTCTGTGTGTGGGTGGGTGGGTGGGTGGGTGGGTGGGTGTTTGGGTGGGTGGGTGAGTTTTCTGCATAGGATCTTGATGAAACTTTGGCAAATGATACAGGTTCATTTGAAAATGGAAGATCTGGATTCATTTCAAATTTGGACAAAATGGCGGGGGGTCTCCCGAACACCTCTAAGTTTACATCTTGAATAACTTCTGATCCCGGGTTATGATCTTATTGAAACTTAGTATATAAGGTTTTAGTACTGTTTCCAATATTTCTGCATACCAACTTCCGGTTTGTCACTTCCGGTTAAAAAGTTTTTTTTCATGTGTTTATCCCTACTGTAGCCTCCAATTACCGATCGATTTTCATGAAACGTTGCGAAAAGCTTTTAAATAACATGAGAAAGATTTTATCAGCTTTTGGAGCACATTGGATAAAGGGTTGGGGGGTCCACCATACAACAGGTGGTTTTTTCCACAAAGTTTTTAAGTTTGTTGGGAGCATAAAACATTCATTCGTGAATGAATTTTGATGACACTTTGGAAAAAGACGCAAACATGTATGACAAAGAATTGATTAGTTTTTGAGCGATAGTGAACAAAGTGGTGGGGGGTCCCTGGAGCACCTGTTTTTTTGAATGATCTATAACTTCTGTACCTGATAAGCGAATTGGATGAAACTTGGTACCTGAGTATGTAGTACGGTTTACAATAGTTCTGCATCCAAGCTTCCGGTTTTTCACTTCCGGTAAAAAAAATTTTTTTGTACTTTTTTGAAGTTTTTTCAGTGTCTTTATGCACATTACAGCCCACAATAATGAAGTGATTATGATGAAACTTATGGAATAGGGTTCCAATTAATGTAAAAAGATAATTATCATGTTTTGGGACACATTGATCAAAGTGGTGGGGAGTCTACCATACAAATGCTGACTTTTCACACTTTGTTTTTAAAGTTTGTTGGGAGCATACAGACTTCATTCATTAATTTATTTTAATGAAACTTTAGAAAAAGATGGAGACTTAAGTAACAAAGAACTGATTAGTTTTTGGATAATATTGGAATGAGTGGTGGGGGTCCTCCCGAACACCTGTTTAATGTGTCACACTTTTTTCAATGTTTGTTGGGAGCACACAGCATTCGTTCGTGAACGAATTTTGATGACACTTTGGAAAAAGATGCAAACATGTATGGCAAAGAACTGATTAGTTTTTGAGCGATAGTGAACAAAGTGGTGGGGGGTCCCTGGAGCACCTGTTTTTTTGAAAGATCTATAGCTTCTGTACCTGATAAGCGAATTGGATGAAACTTGGTACCTGAGTATGTAGTACGGTTTACAATAGTTCTGCATCCAAACTTCCGGTTTTTTACTTCCGGTAAAAAATTTTTTTTTGTACTTTTTTGAAGTTTTTTCAGTGTCTTTATGCACACTACAGCCTACAATAATGAAGTGATTATGATGAAACTTATGGAATAGGGTTCCAATTAGTGTAAGAAGATAATTATCATCTTTTAGGACACATTGATCAAAGTGGCGGGGGTCTACCATACAACTGCTGACTTTTCACACTTTGTTTTTAAAGTTTGTTGGGAGCATACAGACTTCATTCATTAATCAATTCTAATGACACTTTGGAAAAAGATGGGAACTTAAATGACAAGGAACTGATTAGTTTTTGGATAATATTGGGATAAGTGGTACGGGGTCTCCCGAACACCTGTTTACTGTGTCATCATTTTTTCAATGTTTTTTGGGAGCACACAGCATTCGTTCGTGAACCAATTTTGATGACACTTTGGAAAAAAATGCAAACATGTATGGCAAAGAACTGATTAGTTTTTGAGCGATAGTGAACAAAGTGGTGGGGGGTGTCCCATACACCTGTTTTTTTTAAAGCTCAATAACATCTGTACCTGATAAACGAATTGGATGAAACTTTGTACATAAGCATTTAGAATGATTTACAACAGTTCTGCATCCCAACTTCCAGTTTTTTACTTCCGGTAAAAAAATTTTTTTTTTAATTGTTGGCAGTTTTTTCAGTATCTTTTTGCACACTACAGCTTACAATACTGAAGTGATTATGATAAAACTTATGGAAAGGTTTCAATTAGTGTAAGAAGATAATTATCATCTTTTGGGACACATTGATCAAAGTGGCGGGGGATCTACCATACAACTGCCGACTTATCACACTTTTTTTTAAAGTTTGTTGGGAGCATACAGATTTCATTCATCAATCAATTTTAATGGCACTTTGAAAAAAGATAAAGACTTTATTGACAAAGAGTTGACTAGTTTTTGGACAATATTGGGATAAGTGGTGGGGTCCTCCCGAACACCTGTTTATTGTTTCAATGTTTGTTGGAAGCATACAACATTCGTTCGTTAAGTAATTTTGATTACACTTTGCAAAAAGATGCAAATATGTATGGCAAGGAACTGATTAGTTTTTTAGCGATAGTGAACAAAGTGGTAGGGGGTCCTCCAAGCACCTATTATTTTGGAAGCTCAATAACTTCTGTACCTGATAATCGAGTTGGATGAAATTTGGTACCTACACATTTAGTACGGTTTACAACAGTTCTGCATCCTTACTTCTGCTTTTTCACTTCCGATAAAAAATTTTTTACTTTTTCTCGTACAACAGAATTTATGTTTGTTGGGATACTAGTGCCTGCTTCATTATTTTTATTATTAGAACTACGAAGTCCATAATATTGGTTAGCTTTTAATTAAAGTATTTTATGGATATTAGCTCATTATATATCCAGAACACTATGTTTCCAGAGCTGTGGTGAAGTCAGCCTATGCATCAGCGTCGCAATATTTTTTTTTTTTGGAAAATATAGCGGTTCTAAATTTCTTGATGAGTTTTTTTCAAAAATTCATAACTTCGGTTCTATTCTAATAAAGATAGAAACTTCTGTTTTGTTTTATTTTAAAGTTGAAAGATGCTAGTTTAAAAAAAAATAAAATTAACAAAAGTTATTCTATTGATATAAACAAATAAAACTTTGAAATCGATCTTTAGCCATTTCTCACCCACGCTCCATCCCAAATCGGGCTCTATTGAAGGTATCATTATATATATATATATATATATATATATATATATATATATATATATATATATATATATATATATATATATATATATATATATATATATATATATATATATACATATATATATATATATATATATATATATATATATATATATATATATATATATATATATATATATATATATATATATATATATATATATATATATATATATATATATATATATATATATATATATATATATATATATATATATATATATATATATATATATATATATTTATATATATATATATATATATATATATATATATATATATATATATATATATATATATATATATATATATAATATTATATATATATATATATATATATATATATATATATATATATATATATATATATATATATATATAAATATATATATATATATATATATATATATATATATATATATATATATATATATATATATATATATATATATATATATATATATATATATATATATATATATATATATATATATATATATATATATATATATATATATATATATATATATATATATATATATATATATATATATATATATATATATATATATATATAATATATATATATATATATATATATATATATATATATATATATATATATATATATATATATATATATATATATATATATATATATATATATATATATATATAT
>OY856187.1:134950833-135106983 GCA_963693315.1 Diogma glabrata | reverse complement strand
CAACAAAACCCCTCAACTTTAAGGTGCCGGAGGCACCCCTTAGAGTTGACCGATTGATTTCAAATTTTACAAATAATATTTTTATGGGTATCGACACCAAATGGAAGGGTGTCGTACAAAAAATTTAAATTTTTCTTTGTAATAGCCACAACCAAACCTTTCAACTCTAAGTGGCCGGGGGAACCCCTTAGAGTTGACCGATGGATTTCAAATTTTACACATAGAATTTTTATGGGTATCGACACCAAATCGGAGGGTGTGGTACAAAAAATTTAAATTTTTCTTTATAATGGCCACAACAAAACCTCTCAACTCCAAGTGGCCGGGGGCACCCCTTAGAGTTGACCGATTGATTTCAAATTTTACACATAATATTTTTATGGGTATTGACACCAAATGGGAGGGTCTCGTACAATAATTTAAATTTTTCTTTATAATGGCCACAACCAAACCTCTCAACTTTAAGTGGCCGGGGGCACCCCTTAGAGTTGAACGATTGATTTCAATTTTTACACATAATTTTTTTATGGGTATTGTCACGAAATGAGAGTGTGTCGCACAAAAAAAAAAAATTTTTTTTTTTATTGTCCAGAACAAAATTTCTCAACTTTACGTGGTCGGAGGCACGTCTTAGAATTGGCCGATTGATATCAGATTTTGCAAATAATATTTTAATGAGTATTCACACGAAATGGGAGGGTGCCGCAAACTGTACAATGAAAAAAAAAATTCTAGTGTAATCTAAGGGCCACCCTAATATATATATATATATATATATATATATATATATATATATATATATATATATATATATATATATATATATATATATATATATATATATATATATATATATATAATATATATATATATATATATATATATATATATATATATATATATATATATATTATATATATATATATATATATATATATATATATATATATATATATATATATATATATATATATATATATATATATATATATATGTATATATATATATATATATATATATATATATATATATATATATATATATATATATATATACATATATATATATATATATATGTATATATATATATTTATATATATATATATATATATATATATATATATATATATATATATATATATATATATATATATATATATATATATATATATATATATATAAAACGAGGCCATCATTATCTTTCTAAAACTACCACTAAGTCAATTTTTTCCAAAAGTGGACTTATACCACTTTTAAAAAAAACGGTTCATATCGATAGATGAAGCTGAGTTAATTACATTCAAATAATCAACAATCCTTGTGTATGTCCTGTCCCGTTTCGATACCATCAGGTGACCGACCCGCAGGTGTACCGCATTAAAATAAAAAAAAAATATTTCAAAATTCAGAAGCAATAACAATATAATAAGACAAATGTTTCTTACAAGACGTAAGGAAAAAATAAATATATATTTATTGATCACGTTTTAGTTTATTTTATTTTTTTTGTGACATATTTTTATATATGTAGTATGTACTTTATTTCTATATTTCTTGTAAACGACCATTTATATTTTGTTTTTTAAATTAAAACGTAAGAAACAAATCTTAATTGAAAATCGTAATCTTTTTATTAAATTAATTTTTTTTCTTGCATATTTAAATCTTTTATTTGGATGTAAATTATATAAAAATAAAGAACTAAAATCAAAGAAAAAGTTATAGATGTGAATAAGACAAAATTGTCGTTGTTTCTTTTGTAATGTTTTAACTTTTAAGTACCTCTGGACGACCTTGATTTATACTTTATATATTTATTAAGATGATAAAGAATAACAAGTTATTTATAAATCTAAGTGTATATAATTTTTTAATGGATTTATAAATATGTTTTTTTTTATTTTTTCTTAATCAAATCAGTAGAAAAATTTGTGTAAAATTAACACAGAAATTACAAAAGAAAAAACTTTTATTTTTTTTCTACAAATTAGCGTATGAACTAGGAAATTAATTAAGATTCTTGGGAATTTTAAGATTATTTATTCGAATGAATTTATATTTATGGATGTTGAAGAGAAAAATGTACATATATGTAATTCGATTGGTGGAGTGATAGGATTGGTATTAAAACCGGATCCTTGAATCAAGTCTTAATTCGTCGTAGACAATACGGCAGACAAATTGTTAAGTTTAATGGATAATGATATTGAAAAAATCAGATTCGATTTTAAGGTTTTTTATGAGTTTTTAATTTTGCTTTCATTTCTGACTTTTATGTAGGTAGAGGATTTGACTGCAGGAAATGATTATAAAAAAATTAAAAAATAACAAGTTTTTAATTCGTATCTAATTTTGACTTTTCATCTTAATCATAAACTAATATTTCAACGGGTTTGCGGTAATTATTTTACAAAGGTGATTTACGCCATTTTTTTTTTAAATTGCTGATATTTTTATTTAATTTGTGGTAACGTCAGACTTACGCACCAAAAATCAAAAATAAAAAGCGACAGCTAATAGAAATTTAATTAGTTTGAATTAGTTTATTAAAAACAACCTTATATAATTCTTTGTTGATTCAAGCAATTTTCAATCATAAAATAATTGAGTTTTTTTACTTTTTCAGGTATGTTTTCAATATTATTCTACTAAATCTGTCAACGTAGATGTAAGTGTATTTTTCAGAGATAGAAGATTATCATTTTTCTAAAGATTTAAATTTATCATGAAAAAGCAAAATCGAAACTATTTTGAATATACAATTTATTTGAGTGAAGAAATTTTTTTTTTTGTTGAATTCTTTTTTCATTTCTTCCTTCCACTCAATTCGTCAAAGATCAACCATAATTTCAGATAAACGATGATCACTCATTTTTTCGTTTCTTTTCAAGATTGATGTTCGTTTTGTAGTAAAAACAAAATAAAAAAAGATAAAGTGAACTCTTTTTTCTCAAATTTATCTCGTCAAATTGAGGATCCGTTTTCATTTGAGACTCAAAAGAGTTCAATTTTGATACTCAAATGATGATGAATGAAGAAAAAATCGATATAACATTTTTGAGGATGATTTGATTTGTATGGAAAGCGAAAAAAACATTTGTAAGAATGATATTATATATGGATACTTTGATAAAATTACTGAATAAATTTAATTTATGGTACTGAGCTTGAAATATGTAAATTTGGTTTTGATAAAGAATTATTTCGATGTTTATTTTGCGCTGTGAATTTTATATATTTTTTAATTAATTGGATATGTTTAGCATGCTAAACGTAAAATATTCTTTACTTAAACTATTTTAATAGCCAAAAATACAATGTCAATTTGAATAGCAAAGAATTTGGGCAAATGAAAAGAAGATATTTTTAGTTAGAATAGTTAGGCTAATTGTTTTACATGGTGATGGACATTTTTTGATAATGATTAATGTCTAATAATAAAATTTGAATGAATCAGGAAAAACGGATATGGTCAATGAATTCCACTTAACATTCCTATTAAAATAATCATGTTGAAAAGAAATTCTTCTACAAAGGGATATTTGAACCGATTATTGGTGTGACAATCTTTATGTTCTCCAGCAATGAAAGACGACATAATTTGGTTTTGGTTGGATTGAACTCAACAAGAATGCATTCCAGCATTATACACTTTATGGTAAATGATAAAAATATTGAAGAACTTTCAATCATTGCAATTATTGGTTTCTGCTGCATGTGATCGAAGATTAGGAGATCCCTGAGAGCCATGGAAGTCACTGGCATCCGCAAAACGGTGGAAAGGTGTCGTCAGTAAGGCTGTAAAGGTTCAATATTTCATAGGATAGAAGTTTAGTATCAATTGAAATATTTTGATGCCAAACGCCATATAATTAAATATTTACTACTGTATTAAATTGATGAAATTATTCCTTTATATTTAATTTATTATCGGTACCAATACCAATTGTTTTATAGTGAATTCTTTTCTACCTGTTCGGTACAAGTTCCAACACAGAACTAACGAAATTTGTATTCTTTTGTAAAAAAAGCAATGCAAAAAAAACAAATTTGGATAATTCGGAGTCGAAACTTGTACCGAACAAGTAGAAAAGAATTCACTATTAGTTGTTTTTATCAAAGATGTTCAACTAATTTGAAAAGTTCATTGTTTTAACGATTCCAAAAGGATGTGTTTGTCAAAAATTCTTCTTAATATTTTGCATGAATTGTATGTGCTTGATGAAGACTCAAAAGACTAAATTTTTAATTGCTTTTTTATGGTATACTAGCAGGACCCGGCGTGCTTTGCTACGCTTATAAATAAAGTTTGTGCGCAGACATTTTGTTGACGTAGTAGCAATGATTTCAAAAAAGTGGTAATGAGAAATGATAGCATAATTCTTAATTGTACTTTTTGAAAATATGAATGAAAAATAATCAGCACTCTAGCTAAGTTCGGATATATGAAAAATTGGCGATCAAATAAGTTTTCAAGTAAGCAATAAAAAAATTTAAATGACTTGTTGAATTAGTAGAGGTGTGTCATCTCTATATAGAACATTATACAGAATATAAAAAAAATCACAAATGTTCACAGTGCTCATGAATTGTATTTGTTCCCGACACGAAACACACAAAAATCTCTCAAATCACTCACACAATTTCCCAAACTTTTATTTTTTACACCAAATAGTGTAAAAGTTTTGTTTATTTAACATTATGCTCGTCGCATAGTGCCACTATGTCATAAGAAAGAAAATTCGAAAAAACTCGTTATGATAACATTCAATTTCCATTGTGTCATTTTTATTTTTATTAACTTATTTTAATATGGATAGAATTTCAAAATGTCGTTTTAATTCTATTTATTTATTCGATTACTTATGGGTACATTTTACTTTTTGTTTTTCCCTTTAACGGAATGGTTTTCCTAACGCGTTAGCCACATACAGTTGCCTTGTGAGAAGCACGGATTCTCCAAATCTAGTCCACATACTTGCTGTAACTGTCCTAGTGATTTGTTGATGGTCATTGTAAAAGTCAGTTGCACTGGAAACGAAACGTTTGGGTTCAAATGCCATATCTGTTGGAATTGTGGCAACACTACATCTTCCGGTTCAAATTTACCATTTAAAATTGTGGCTTCAATGACATTGTTCATCATCTTTTTCACCGAACATTTCAAAAAAATTTGTGCAACTTCAAAGTATTTGACATATTTAGAATTACAATGTATGTCACAAAACACATAAAAACCTTTTAAAACCTAGGTTCTACACCATCATGTTTTTTAAGACGTTGATGGACGCAAATTTAATTTTTTTTGGTTTTTTATGATCTTTTTAAAGAATGGAAAACCAAATAATAAATCCTTTCACATAATAATGTACGACGTAGAGCATCTGACCAATAGTCCAAAAATTCTTAAAAATTCAAACTTTTTCCAAAATTCTAAAAATATTGTAAAAATTATAACAATATCGAAAATTGAAACTTTTTTTCTAAATTCCAAAAATTATAATAAAATCAAACATTTTAAATTTTTCAAAATTCTAAATTTAAATTTAAATTCTAAATCCAAAATCTAAAAATACTCCGAAAATTCTTAAAAATCAAAAATTTAAACTTCTTTCAAAATTCTTAAAAATACATATAAAATTAAAAAATTCTACCTTTTTCCAAAATTCTAAAAACATTGCAAAAATTATTACAAAATCAAAAATACAATCTTTTTTCAAAATTCCAAAAATATTTCAAAACTAAAACAAATTCAAAAATGTCCATGTTCAATTTCATGTTCAATTGCATTTCCTTCATAAAAACAGCTAAATTTTTTTCTAAAAATTGGGTAAAAAAAAATAAAAATCTTTCTTTTGACACACTTGACAAAATTTTTTTGACAAACTTCTAATGCAATGATCTAGTTTTTGATCTCACATACCAATCCCTACCATCAAGATTTTTCCAAATTCAATGTTCCTACTCGAAATCAGTAATTACTTAAAATGAACGTTTTTTGAAAAATATGAAAATTTGCTATTTTTGACACACTTAATGATTTTTTGACACACTTCCGGTACAGTATCGAACACAGTGTCCTTTCGGACCTGTCTCTTGAGTATACCTAATTTTAGAAAAAAAATGTTTGAAATCCCTTCAGTGGTTTTCTAGATTTCGTTAATGACGGCCGGCAGACAGACATACATTTTTTTTGCTTTTTTAGAATCAGTAGGTCCTAAAACGTCGAGAAATACCAAAAAAGTGGGGGTAAGAATTTCACTTTTGGCTCATGAATGCAATACTTAGGTCTTTCAGACCGAAGTAAAATTGCCAAAACCAAAACCACATTTTAAAAATTATCAAACTGTAACCGATATCACATTCTAAAAATCATCAAGCCAAAGCCAAATTCGAAAAAAATAGTAAAAAAACCTCGGTAGAAAACTTCATATCCGTCTTGCCATTGGTTCTTTAAATGTACTTGGCGCTACGCGATGAAATGAAATACTTTCTACTCATTATTAATTGACTCGGCATTTTTTCTTAAACATGGGAATGGTTTAAATTCTAAAAGAAATAGTGTAATTTTTAATAAATTGTCTGACGAAAACCCAAACAATAAGATTTCGGTTTTTAAAAGTGAAAACCGAAACTTATCATTTATAAAAACCAAAACCGAACCCAAACTCAAAACTTGTCCTAAAATTGAAACCAAACCAATATTTATTGTTTCGAAAAATCAAACCAAAACTTATCATTTAGGAAAACCAAAACCATAATTGAATATTAACAAAATCTCAAACCAAATCATTAAAAATAATTAATGATTTTGTAGTCCTGTATATACTCACAAAGGTCCATTTATTCTAATAAACTAAATAATAAGATTAATAAACAACAAACAGAAACAACCATAAACCTAAATTTTTATTCTATAAAATATTTTCTATTTTACTAAACAACAATCATCAATATCTGAATAAGAAAAAATTCAATTTGATGAAACTCATTCTTTTTCTTCAACAAAATGTATGAAAAAAGATCCGATGAGCATCAATTTGAAAAAAGATGTAAGATCCTCAATTCAAAATCAAAACAAAACAAAAAATGAGTGATAATACTCAATCTTTTTCAATTACGATCAACTTTTTGAACATCTTTTCTCAAACGAAAATATGATTAAAAATGATTATGAACAAAGATATTCAAAAAAGGACAAGAAAAAAATATTCATGGATTTGCTTTATTTTTTTTTTTCATTGAATATGAATATTCAAAACTAAGAAAAAGCAAAAGATGATGATCAAAAAATGAGGAGTTACGATCTCTGGTATTTTTATCCATATTTTAAAAAAAAAAAGTTTATTTGAACTAAATAAATTATTTTGGAGATATATTACACATTAATTAACTAACGATTAATGTTAAAACTTGGTTTATCCAAGTTTTATTACTAAAGTTGTTTTGAAAGCTGCAAGTTAATTGTTACTTCCCTCATTTTATAACTGGTAGAGTGATAGAAGCCCAGTGATTAAAAAATTTATGTTTCCGTCTGACAATCTCTAGATTTAAAGCTTTAGATGACTAAATAAACCATTTTAAGAAGTCCAAATCCCTCCACTGTCACAAACCGAAACTGAACAGGACAACATCTAAATAATGCTGGGTATTGTAATTCTTATGTGTCTCGGAGGAAGCGGGTTCGAGTCCCATCTAGCGTTTTTAAGCAAAATAATAAAAACCATCAACACACCGATTTTCCAATTAACCAATAGACAACCAGTATGGCTGATTAATTGGAAAACCCTATATAGGCAGATCACACATAAAAAACTAATCGATTAAATTAAGTCTTTAAGTAAAATGAAACCATAAACAAATTCAGTGAATTGATGAAATTAATACAGGTGAGATACACTTGGTTACAGGCTACGTTCCTATATGGAACAAATATGGCACCCAAAAAATTGTGCTTTTTCAAAACACTTTCAACATTTGCATGGGTAAATTACTATAGATAGAAATATGGATCGAAACTTTATAAAAGGAAGGTTTCAAAGACTTTCATTTTGCAATATTTGTGTTTATTTTTTAACTATATTCGCAGACCGTTACCCTCTTTATCCGATGATGCTTTTTTGATTGATACAGAAGACTTTTCGTGTGTTATTTTTCTTTAAGTTGCTAAACACTACTAACTGATCTGTTTATTTCCAATCCTCGTTGTAGTCTTTTCATTGAATAGTAACGTTAACTTGACAATGCATAGGTTCATAACAGCGTACCATCCACAGTCACGGTTCTAAACATAGTTTAGCACATTTTCTAAATTTAATCTTGTTGCTAGTTCTTTGCCTATATTCAATGTGACTGTAAGTAGACATTGCCTTTGATGCCTCCCAATACCACCGATCCTACCTTGGTTTGGAGACAGTCTTAAAAATTTATATTTTAAATTCTCTAATTTGACCAATCCTTATTTCACGTTATTTAGGAGAAGACAATCTATATTTGTTTCTAGTCTAGACCCGTCACATATCTAGCTCTTAGCGTTTAATGCTCTTTTAAAACTTTTTTGACTTATTTTACAAATTTCTATCAGTGACATAAGACTTTTAGTTTTGTGCATGATGTTAAGTCTATGACTCAAATTTTACATTTCGTAAAATTGTGAAACCTATTGAATAATGAATTTGACCTATTGCATTATGAAAATTTTCTTATAAAATAGTATTTTATCCAATCAGTATTTAATGTATTAGTTTATTCTTAAGCAATAGTTTAAAATTCGAGTGAGACACGAGCGAGAGTTTTTAATGGGCGAGAGAATAAAACATTAAACACGAGTTGAATATATTACTTTATTCTCTGACAAAAATTATGTATTATATAAAATAGAAACGTTTTCTTGAATTAAAACAATAAATCTTTATTTTTAAATTTCTGATTAAAAAAAACCCTTATGATAAAAAAAACCTTCCTTGAATCAACCAAATTCAACTAAAAGAAATAAGAGAATTTAACTTAAAATGTGATTTTTGAACAAAACTTATCAAAGCTATTGTGAATATAATTTAATGAAATTGAAAATGATTTTAATACAATCAAAACAATTTGAACAATTCCCAAGCAGGGTTTGCCAGGCTTTGAAATACAACCAAGCACCGGCCCATTAATGGTTAACAGTACTTATCCATTGTTATTGGGCCAGTACTAGAACCATTCATCGGCCAAATATAGTTGCCTTAGAATAAACAAGCACTGGCCCATGAATGGTAGATATCAGTTGGCCTAGTCATGGTTGCCAGTACTTGTCCATTGATAAAATACTGATCATCATTATTGGTTCATTACTAGGGCAACTGTACTAACTTCTATGGGCCATTGCAGTTGTTTTCCTCTGTCCTACGAATGGCAGTCATTTATTGTCCGAAGCTATCATCCAGTAAAATTATGTTAATGGCCCAGTCATGGCAGCCAGTACTCGGCCATTACTGCGTTACTGGTTGCCATTAATAGACCATTACTGGCCTAGTTGTACAACCTTGTATGGGTTGGAAGCATACCAATTGAATAATGATAATTTTTTATAGGAAAATTTTCATTAAACAATAGGTTAAGTTCATTAGGCTATAGATTAGAAAACAGCACAATAATACCTACTATTATGGAAAAAACATATAAATAAAGCTGATATTAATAAATGGAAGAGAATAAGTGATCATTATTTGATACTTTATGATTTTATTAATCAAATGGTTTTGATTGTATTAAAATTATTTTTTAACTACTAACTTGAGATATCGTCATTATTTGCTCGACCCAAGCCCCAATGAGAATTAATTTTTTTCAACCTAGGTCAATAATAATAACAAAAGATTACCTAGGTTAATAATGACAAATTTTCTTTTATTTTTAATTGAAATGAACAAAAAAGCACAAACAAATAATAATTGCATTTCTTTGTTTCGTTTTATTTGTATGAAACTAAATTTCCAGGCTACTTGATATTTTAAGATATTTAAAAAATAAAATGGAAAATGACTATATTATCAAAATCTAATCAAAACAATAATGATAATTAGTGTTAGTAGTTATAAAAATTCTGTATATACATCGGTTGAGAAGACTATAAATATAGACCTCGAACATTATATCCCTCAGCGCTACGCGCCTCAGGATCTAAAACTTCTCGCTCAGTAATAGCCTACATCTCAACCTTGTTATATAATGTACTATTATTCTCTCGTAAATTAAAAGTTCTCGCTCGTGGCTCGCTCGAATTTTAAACTTTTACTTGAGAATAAACTATAACACTAAACACTTATTGATTAAAATAATACTATTTGTATGTTTTTCCATAATAATAGCATGCATATTGTATTATTACATGCATATTGTATTGAATAATGAACTTAACCTATTGAATTATGACATTTTTCATATAAAAAATTATCATTATTCGATGCAGTCTTATTTGCTTGTATGGAATGGGATGCAATTTCAAAATAAACCAAAAATATAGATGCCATAATTTTCTTTCCGTTAGTTTTTTCATCATATGTAAAATAGAAATTTTTTGATCCAAAAACAAAAAAGATTTATTGTTTCGATGAATTGAGAAAAAAAAGTTAATATTTTAAATAATGCATCCTCTTCTGCCGGAGGTTAAAGTATTGTAATCGATTCGTGTTTAATGAATTTTATTCTCTCGCAAACTTTTGCTTGAGAATACACTATGTCATTAAACACTTATTGATTAAACTACTATTCAGAAACCAAAAATTACAAAGTGGCAAAAAAACAACAACACCTGTAAAAATTATAGACCAGGGCCAATCAGTTTTGAAACAAAAAAAATTCTTTCAGTTTTCGGTAGGAAAATTTGGAATAAATTATAAGAAAATTAAGGAAAATCAACTCAACTCAACTCGGTAAAAGTTCCGGAAAGGGGGTAGGGGTAGCTAAATATACGTTAGAGTTTAAGATTGGTTTTATACGATTTGTGGCTGTAATATGCATCCTATCAAAAAAAAAAATTATAAAACTAATATGAAAGTTGTAGATCATTAAAAAATCAACTACTTTTGTTTCGATCATTTTTCAGCATAACCTCATATTATGGAAAAAAACGCTTAAAACGCTTATCTACCGCAAAAGATATTTTTTTTATGAAACTTCGTAAAAACGTACGTTCTTGTGTGTTAAATAAGCTTTAATTTGTTTTAAAGCAAAATAATTATTTTTCGATTTTATACGAATTTAAATTACAAACAACCGAAGTAAAAAAGCCTAATTTTCAATCGAAAAAGTTGGCTAGGAAGTTTTCAATATTTTAACTTTTTCAACTTGAACATTGATAGGATGCATATTTCAGCCACAAATCGTATAAAACCAACCACAAATCCTCAAAACGTATATTAAGCCCTATTCAGAGCTTTTACCGAGTTAAGTTGATTTTCCTTAATATAAACTTAACTTATAACTTTTTTTTTTTTAAATAATAGGGTTTACAATATGTGTCACAAACACATAAATACCTTTTAAGGTCCCACAACAACTTGCGCTCTAAGGCGTTGATGAACGCTTTTTTTAAACTTCTGCGGATTGAAACCACCTGAGACTATGGATTCCGGCAAACTATTCCATTTGTATGCAGTTCGGACAAAGAAGACTTTCTGCAATCTGCCAGTATAAGAGCGCGGGATCTCGACCGTTTGACTGGTTGCGTTAGCCGATAGCCAAGTGAAACGGGGGTAAGAATAAGTTTGAGGCATGATGCTGCTGATTTCATCTGAGCACTGTTGATGACGATATTTGTAAAAAACAACGAGGTCAGCAACAGTGCGAGATGAAAACAGAAGCAGCACCCAAAGCTTGACAACAGTACTCCATACAGGGACGAAAATAGGACTTATAATGGAGCAATTGGTATGAAATGAAAACCCCTAAATTTTTTGACTATCTAAATACTGCAAAGAATTTTTCATGAATTCGGGTGTTTAATATCGGTTTAGCTCTGGTCTATTAACATAAGCTCGGTATTAAGAAAACGCAAAAGTAAACTTACACAAACATGCATCAACAAACGTTACCAATTATTTCAAAAGCTTCAAATATTCTAATATTCAAAATATTCTAAGTTTCAAATGTTCACAAACGCATAGAATTTAGCGCCAGATTATGTCAATCTCAGAACTAATTCTGACCAAAAAAACAACGATAAAAACAACCAAAATTTCTGACAGATATTTTGGTTGCATTTATCGATGTTTTTTGGTCAGCATAGTTTTGAGATTGGCATATAATCTGGCGCAGCATTCTATACGTTTTTGTATGGAGAAAACAATAGCCAAAATGAAAAATTAACTTAAATTTTTTAATTAAATTAATTAATTAAAAAAAATCATGTTTCAAATGTTTCAAATGTTTTAAAATGTTTCAAATGTTTCAATTGTTTCAAATGTTTCAAATATTCAAGTTTCAAATGTTTCAAAAGTTTCATATGTTTAAATGTTTTTAATGGTTCAAATGTTCTAAATGTTTCAAATGTTTCAAATATTTCAAATGTTTCAAGTTTCAAAAGATTTAAATATTTCATATGTTTCAAATGTTTTAAATGTTTCAAATGCTTCAAATATTTCAAGTGTTGCAAATGTTTAAATGTTTTTAATGGTTTAAATGTTCTAAATGTTTCAAATATTTCAAATATTTCAAATATTTCAAATATTTCAAATGTTTCCAATGTTTCAAAAGTTTCAACTGTTTCAAATGTTTTAAATGTTTCAAATGCTTCAAATGTTTCAAAAGTTTCATATGTTTAAATGTTTTTAATGGTTCAAATGTTCTAAATGTTTCAAATGTTTCAAATATTTCAAATATTTCAAATGTTTTAAATGTTTCAAATGTTTCAAATGTTTCAAATGTTACAAATGTTTCAAATGTTTCTAATGTTTCAAATAATTCAAATGTTTCAAATATTTCAAATAATTCAAATGTTTCAAATGTTTCAAATGTTTCAAACGTTTCAAATGTTACAAATGTTTCAAATGTTTCAAATGTTTCAAATGTTTCAAATGTTTCAAATGTTTCAAATTTTTCAAATTTTTTAAATGTTTCAAATGTTTCAAATGTTTCAAATATTTCAAATGTTTCAAGTGTTTCAAATGTTTCATAAGTTTTAATTGTTTTACGAGCTTGAATAGTCTCAAATGTTTTAATTATTTCAAATGTTTCAAATAATTCAAATGTTGAAAATGTTTCAAAAGTTTTAAATGTTTCTAATGTTTTAAATGTTTCAAATGTTTCAAATATTTCAAATATTTCAAAAATTTGAAAATGTTTCAAATGTGTTAATTATTTCAGTTGTTTCATATCTGTTAACAGTTACAATGCTTTTAGAATATTTTACAAAACAAAATTAGTTCTAGAAACTTTGAAGCCGAATCCTACCTAGCAGCAGTTTATAAAATTTAGCTCGGGCCGAATTGTAAAAATTTTAAGATTTTCACAATACCGTTGATTTGTAAAAGTAAACAATAAGTGTCAGATTTGATTGGAACCGAGGTATTTATGACTTACCATTGTATAACACGAAATCGATTTACATAAAAGTTCAAAAGTAATTAGTGTTAAAAATGCATATTTATTTAAAAAGTTTATCTCAAAAGAAATAGTTAACTAAAATACTACAACGAAGTGATAATTATTACTTTTGTTCAACATAAGATTACATTTTTTATTGTCATTTTCTTACAAAAAACAAATTTTTTTTTTTTTCAAAAAACTTATTCAACAAAACGATGAATATTAATGTAATCAAGAATATAAACCAGTTAATCACTTCGAATTAATAAATCGCCTAAGTAATTAAAGCATTTTTGTTTTTAAAAATAATTGCCTTTCCTAAAGCCCCATTTTGAATCTAAGGTGTTTATTCTTAACTTGTTTTTATTATAAATATGGTTGTTTGTGATCCTCATTCAAGTAAAGATAAAATGAATTTATTACAACAAATTAAATAATTTAATGATCGTGAGAGATCAATGATCTCTGACTCTTAAAAGAGTCAATCAAATTGTAATAAATAATAAACAGAAACGCCAAAATATTAAGAAGAAAAAAAAGAACAATGAGATTAATAAGATCGTTGACTTATTAATAAGAAAAAATAATTTAGATATTGTAGAAGGTAGGTATCCTTATTTCATTTCAACCATTTTTCATTCTGATACTATTATTTATTTCAGAATGAATGAGTGATTATGAAACTCAAACGTAATTTATCATAACACTGATGATTCGATTGTTGATGTTGGTTTCAAGTTTAAATTGAATTTCATTTGTTACGATTCCGTGTAATTGGGTTTATTTTAATTAGATCAAAAGTAGATGTATAGAATTGATCAGTTTTTTCTTTCAATAACTCTCTGTTGATAACTACAAAATATCCCTAGAGTTCATTCAGAATCATTTAATTTGTCGACATATAACAACATTAAAATTATGATAATATCCACCTTGTCTGTTGTAAGCCAAGAATGAAGAACAAAATATAATTGACCTAGGTTCAAAACAAAAAACTATTAAAATATTAGTAAAAATTTAAAAAGTCAGTAGTAGGCTGAACAATTTAACCGAATTAAGAGATAGGCTAATTCGGAGAGAAAATTTGTAAGAATCATATATTAAATTACCATATTTCTTAATAAATCAACCTTTCATGACACTCATCTCAACCTTATTACATTGCTTTTGTTTACCACAACTTGCTTTTTCCAAGTTGAGTGTCGAATGTTGAATGCTGAATGTTGAATGTTGTTGAATGTTGAATGTCCAATATTGAATGTTGAATGTTGACTGTTGAATGTTGAATGTTGAATGTTGAATGTTGAATGTTGAATGTTGAATGTTGAATGTTGAATGTTGAATGTTGAATGTTGAATGTTGAATGTTGAATGTTGAATGTTGAATGTTGAATGTTGAATGTTGAATGTTGAATGTTGAATGTTGAATGTTGAATGTTGAATGTTGAATGTTGAATGTTGAATGTTGAATGTTAAATGTTGAATGTTGAATGTTGAATGTTGAATGTTGAATGTTGAATGTTGAATGTTGAATGTTGAATGTTGAATGTTGAATGTTGAATGTTGAATGTTGAATGTTGAATGTTGAATATTGAGTATTGAATGTTAAATGTTGAATGTTGGATGTTGATTGTTAATTGTGGAACGTTGAGCATCAAATTCTAAATTTGCTTATTGCCACAAAGAGAACTTTCAACCTTAACAAAATTCTACTTAGAATATGATATGTTATACTGGAACGGCATGTGGTAATAGGTACAACTTTTTAATGAACTGTTTGAAAGGTTTTTTCACATTTAGATTTGATTCATTCATATAAAAAAAATTTAATCTGATTATTTATACTTTCAATCACACTTTTGGCAACAGGTGTATCCAAATATTTAAATTTGTTGCAACAAAAACACTTCACTCTGCATTTATATTTTTATAAGTTACCATTAATTGAAATTTAAAAAAAAAAATCAACCCGACACAGATAAAATTATAATTTTTTGGACATACAATTTTCTCTTTTCCATATAACAAAAATCATAAAAATTTATAAGAAATAATTTACCACATCAACGATCTGTTAAAATTAAAATGATGAATGAATTAAGTATAAGACAACAACATTCAATACTTATGAACTTTTAAGAAAAACAAATCATAATATTATTTCAACATTTTAATTGGATTTTTGATTTAATGAAAATTATGATGAGAAACAAAAAATAAATTATTTTTATTGATTTAACATCAGATAGTTCCATACAAGGTGAATCATAACTCGATTCATGATTTAATAATGAATATGTCATTTGTAATATGTATCAACCTTCATAATGTTACCAACTTAACTATCATCGTTGCGTATCTTACAGGTTTTTTTTTTAATTTTTCTTATCCGCATAATGGAGCTTGATGGTTATTGGTTATCTTAGCCTTTTGATCTTCTGTATTTATTTTTATGAAATATTCTGAGAATTAGGTTAGGTATGAATAATCTTTAACTTATAAAACATTCTGTACAAACCATAAAATATTCACATGTACTTGCGGCAAGGTAAAGAGATAGATGGTGAATTAATTATTATAATTTGATTACTTTCGATTTTTTTTTGAAATTATAAATCTATATTAAGAAAAATTGGAAGACCTTTTATTTGAATATGCTTATAATTGATTAATCCTTTTATGGTTATGGAATTTACGTTATGTAATTTCAATTTTATTGTGATAATTAGTAGACCATATTTATATTAATATTTTTATAATTTTGGGTTGCTAGACGCGATTTCATTAATCATTTCGTTGATGATTTAATTTTTATGAATTTAAAAATATCTCTGAAATTTGATTACAAATATAAACAAAAGTTTAATGAAATAAATGTTAATTTTTTTTTAAATAGTGAGAAAAGTAAAGTGTGATAATATTAATATTTATAAACATTTTAAACGGATGATGATTATAATCATTTATGCAAAGTAGTTAGAGATACATGTTTTTAGTTATTAATTATACAGGATTGCATAACGGTTGTTTAATTTTGTATTTTTTTCAGATTTACTATAAAAATTAACAATTATTGGAAGTGTGATAAAATTTTTTTATGATCCTGTCGATTTGGTTGTCATATGGGGTTTCTTTAACAATATTACCAGTTTTATATTGTTTAAGCACGCATGAAAATTGCTCGGATCAAGGGTGGATCACTAAAGGTATCATTGTAAGCTTTTAGATTTGACACAGAAAGTGTTCTGTCTTGATAGACCAAGCTCCCACGAGTCACGACACTTTAGTCTACCTCACATGTAAGTTGTAACCTCTGTGAAATTGGGTTTAACTAATAGAACCTATATCAGAAAATATCTATCCATTGGTCGACTTTCTCATTCACGTTAATTAATATTTTTAATTAATTTTTGTAATTACTAATTACAATTATAGACAATACACAAAAAGTCACTTTACCTCCGAATTAAATACACTATTTTTTCGGCAAACGTTTAAATTTTTTATAAATATGAAATTAATACATCAACATTTTTATAAATATGAATTTTTATCGTCATAATTACTTCCAAAAAAGAGAAAAAAACATTTAAATTTGTATGAATAAAATTTTTTTATCTTTTCGCCTTTTCGAAATTTCATAATCCAATTGAAACAGTTGTTATTTTGTTGTCATAGTTATACAATAATCCAAAATTTCATTATCCACTATTTGTTATGTTTTGTTGTCATAGTAACACACAATAATTCAAAATATCATAATCCAATGAGAATCAACTTATTTTTTGTTGTCATAGTTATACGATTTGTTTGAAAAAGTAACAAAATAACAAATAACAAATGCTACTTTACAGCCGCCGTAGTATAAAATAAAAATGGCGTTACTTTTGCAGCTGCAATCAAAAAAGTAAGACTTTAACTAACTCCCTAGCGGCAGTAAAGTTAAACTTTACAGCTGTTTGCCGAAAATAGAACTTACATGCTTTCATCAGACAGAGTTTTTACTATGTATCATTTTTATATATCTGCTGTATAAAGCAGGGTATACACTATGCAATTTGACTTAAACATTAAGTCATGTCTACACATCTCCCTTTTAACATTTGAGGATTTCTTTTATTATTTGAATTCTATAATTTTTAATTAGACATTATTATAATTTATAACCAATTCCAAATATTCAAGTATTTCTTTGATTATCTTAATTCTATAATTTTTAATAGAAATTTAAATAAACATTATTATATTTTATAACAAATTTCAATTATTGTTTTATTTTTAATACCTATCATAACATTGCAAATAACTTGGTGGTTTGGAAATTCGACCAGCTCTAGTTACGTATGCAGAATGGTCTATATTCCTCGGAAATGATTTATTTACCTGATGATTATTAGATTCGGTAATATTTAAATTCGAATTATTACAATTGTGCACACTATTCCTCCTTTCCCCGATTAAATTGTTATTCGGATCTCATTATAATGAAAATCAGGTTCATTGTGTGATTTCCTTAAATTTAGAATTCCTACGCAATACGTTCTGATCTTCATTTTGTATCAAATAAGACCTTGAAATGGAATGTCTACTTACTATTTTTGCTGGTCTCCAGATATTTTTATATTGATATAACACATTTTGACCTGGATAAAATTCTGGTTTAAATTTTGCTGTTTTGTCATACTGATTTTTTACGTCTTTTTGACTATTTATTAATTGCTCTCTTATCGAGGTTTCAACTTTTGACTCCAGTAATGAATCTTTAATTGGGATTTTTGTTCGGGTAGTTCGATTAAACAAAATTTGTGATGGGGACGGCTTGTCCATTGGATTGTGGATATCTCGGACTAAACGTTCTAAATTGGAAATTCCACTCGGCACTAAACTTGGTGCATTCTCTAGATGAAAACGGTACATTGTCTGATATCACTACCTTTGGTATGCCATGAGTAGCAAATATTGTTTTGACCTTTTTAATTATTTCGCATGATTGTTTATTATTATTTTCAAGTGGTCTCAATTCTCTACCGTCTTAATGCAGATTATCACAACATATTTTCTCAAACGGTAGTGGTACTTCGTGTGGAATAAGAGGTTCTTTCAGTAGGGTAAGTATTGGGTAAGTAGGGTAAGTATTTCTCTCATATACAACACTTACTTATAACATTTTCAATATCTGTGTCTATTCCCGGCCAGTACAAGATATTTCGAGCTTTTTGTTTGCATTTTGTCATACCAATGTGACTTTCATGCAGCTTGTTTAGCATGTCATTTATGAGAACTCGTGGAACCATCACACAACTTCCTAGATTTTTTTATAGCACGGTTTAGTTCCTGTGGATCAAGGCATAACCGTATGATCAGTACGCTTACCGTATTATCAGGTTTTTCAACTACAACGAGGTTGCTAACCCATTTACTAGGTTCAAGGACAGGTTCAATAATTTTCCGTTCCTCTAATTGATCAAGTTTTGATTTGACAATTTCTCTAAGTTTCACTGAAATTCTTCTTGCAGGTCTTGAAACCAGATTAACATTGTCTTTTAAATGAATTTTTAAGGCATCGGGAAATTCTCCGGAGTACTTCAAAAAGTTCTTTATTTTTCTCAATAAAAATTTGTTTCTCCGTTTTCAAGGAATGAATTCGTTGAATTAATTTTAATTTTTGACACACGCGTAAACTTATTACAGGAGTAGTTTCACAATCTACTATAATTAATTCTTCATTAAATATTTTATTTTCACAATTTACATGACTTATTTAATTTTTACCGAACCTGCTGGTCGAATTTTCGTTCCATCATATGCTATCAGCGAGTTCGAGTCTTTTCCATTTAATTATTTAAATTTAGTTTTTAAATACCAAAATTGGAATAACATTGGCCTCAGCACCTGTATGCAATTTAAATCTTACCCTAACGTTATTTGATTCTACAACCTCATACCAACTTTTATTCTCATCATTATCATAATATAATTTTATTCAGAGATTCAATTCTTCTAAAATCATATGCCTCATTGTTACAATCATTAAATCACTAGCACAAATTTGTTGAATGTCTAATGTTGTATAATGTTTTACAACATTTTGTAAAGTGGTGTAAATAATTACATCTCTCACAACGATGTCCATATGCAGGACAGTTCTTTTTTCTACAAAAGACATGGTTAATTGGAGCTTTATTGTGACTAACACTTAATTTTTTTAATTTACCCTGCATTGTTACTAAATTTATGTGAATTTTGATTAAATTTAGAATTATGATTATCAAATTTATTGTTATTATTAAATTTTGTACCTTGTATATGTTTAACTTCAAATATCTGTATCCGCCTGCTGTACTTGGGTTACTTGTTTTTTTTTTTGCTCTCTCCGCCACTCTGCACGTTTCAATCGTCTTTTCCAAATCTGGGTCTCCTAATTTAATTAAGGCTTCTTGTTTTGATAAATCTTGGATTCCAAAAAATATTTTGTCCCGTATGGCTGTATTCTCCATTGTGTTAAATTTACTGGATCTAACTAATTGATATCCAACAGAAAGTAACCAAATTTTTCTCCCTCCTTTTGTTTACTACTGTAAAATTGATGACGTTCGAACAAAATATTACTTTTTGGCGAACAATATTTTTCGAGCGCTTTGATGATTTCTTCATATAAGTCTTTCTGCTTCTCAGACAGGTGAAAAGATTCGTAAATTTCCACGGCTGCTTCTCCGATAATGTTCAAAAGAATGGCTGGTTTAATATCCTCGTCCTTTTTATCACCACCTGATGCTTTCATAAATATATTTAGTTGATTGTTGAATTTTCGGAAATTTTCTGTCAAAT
Source organism: Diogma glabrata (assembly GCA_963693315.1). NCBI lineage: Eukaryota > Metazoa > Arthropoda > Insecta > Diptera > Cylindrotomidae > Diogma > Diogma glabrata. The sequence goes on along the minus strand of OY856187.1, from coordinate 135,086,587 downwards.
TTCCCTCTATTTTTAAATCCGATGGCGTTTTCAATTCCATTTTGGTCGCAATTATATAAATGAATTCCAATTTAATGCGAATTAATTCAATTCGCTATGAAGTTTTATAAATGGCGTCACGGCGTCACAAAAATGTTTTAATTTCACTTAAACTTTGATTTAATGTTTTTATTTTCTTAGAATTATTTAATCGCGTTTCAACTGCGCCATGTTCTGTGTTGATGTATTTTGATATAGATAAACTAGCATTAAACTTAACATATTTAGTTTTTATTATTTAATATAATGTACAATAGAATTTACATGCTTTCATCAGACAGAGTTTTTACTATATATCGTTTTTATATATCTGCTGTATAAAGCAGGGTATACACTATGCAATATGACTTAAACATTAAGTAAAGGTTAAGTAAATTAAGTATAACATTAAGTAAACAGAAGTAAACAGAAAGTAAAGATGAAAATACGTTTTTTGTATTGACCTATAGGCACAAAGAGATTTTGAAGTCTTGTTTGAATTATAAGTGTTTAACTCATGGTTTAACAAGTGGTCAACTCATGGTTGGAGTTTCACTGTTCATTACACTTAATGACCAGTGAAACTCGAATTATAGGGTAAATTTAAAAATAAAGCTTTTACACTACAAATATTTCCAAATGTATCAATTCCAAGTATTTACTTGGAACATTGGTTCCTACGCAATTTCATGAAAACCTTGCTGATAGTGTGTTTAGACTTTAGAGTAATCGTTACTCATTAAAATCGCATCATGTTGAGTCCTTCATCCACCAACTCACAGATATACACATTTTTACAAGCATGGATTGGAGTTTTCAGGGTTGTCCAAAATATAAAATCAAATTTGAGTCATTTTCAAGCTAACTGGTATTACTTCACCAATTTTCAATTTTGGTGAAGTAAAATATATAATTCACTTCTCCATGCTTTGTTATGAGATTTATTGACATCGCGTAAAACTAGACACAGATTTATTATATTCTTTATTTAAATTTAATAATATTAAATTATTAATACAGAAAAAAATTCCCAACTAATATTTGTCTTTCGAATTAACCGCAGATTAAAAACTTAAGTAATTAAAACGAATGTAAACTTTAATTATCATAAATTGCATAAAAATCATCGATTTATTTAATCGAAAAAAGTGAACGAAAAGAGCAAAACGGGTGGGCGTTAATTGAAAAATAAAAACATATAAAATCCAAATCATTTTCTATTGAAATTAATAAACAAATATCCGTTGAGATAATAATTTTGAAAATGAATTTTATTTCACAGCAAGACACTAAAATTAATAATTATAAATTAATATCAAGATTGTGACCACAATTTTTTTTTTGTTATGCTGTTGTTATTAAATAAATTATGAAATTTATCACGGTTAAAGTTTATGGTTTAATAAAAATGGATGGAAATAGCCACAATGACTTTAGTAATTTATGGTATGATAAGCACTCAGTAAATATCAATAATTTTAAAAACTATTTCGTAATGAGTTGCAAGGACAGATAAATTTAAATTACTTTTAAGGATCTCCTTCTATTTCTCTTGGTTTATCTTCCTTATTTCTTTTGGCGTCTCCGCCCGCTGGTTAATTATTGTTAATCAATATAAGAGTATATTGTTAATCATTCGTTATTATAGAATTTATCTACATTAACGAATCCGATATTGATATTAGACAAATTTACTCTATAGGTAGAAACACAACACGGACGATAACGTCGGACGATAAAAAACACGTCTACAATTTTGCTGTTGTAACCACAACAAAAGGCGTCAGCATGAAAAGCTGTCAAAAATAAAATTGTATAAACTAAAATACTTTGTTCTTTGTCAAAATGAATTTCACAAATTTCAATTTTAAAAATAACTAATGTTTACTAATAAATTAATAATAATAATTTTTCTACTAATAACTAATTTTAAAAATAAAATACAAAATACAAATTATGAAAATATATAAATGAATAAAACCGAACTTTGAACATAAACTGAAAATTCAGTTGACAACTCAAAAAAAAAACAATTACAACCTTAGAAACGCGAAAAATATCAGAAAATCATATTTTTCAGTTGGCGGCACTGTCTCAATAACACTAAAAATTACCCTTGCAGCCAAATAAAAATAAAATTGATATCTGGCAATAACCATCGCCGACGATAAATTAGAAATAGAATCTAAATTTTCTCCGACGAAAAAAACTTTTTTCTCCGATAGACAGCAAATATAAATTTTGCAGACTTATTTCAGTCAGCAAAGTGGCACTTTTCCTGCCTAGGCAGCAAAGCAAGTACTTTGCTGCCTAGGCAGCAAAATAATTAGACTTCATAGAAATAAACAGATATTGCGATTAAAAAAAAAATTTTTTTAATCGATTTTTTTTTTCATTTTTAAAATTTTGCTTTATTTTTAAAGTAATAATTATTAAATTACATATCATTGTAATTAATCGGAGAAAAAATTATATGTTCAACTCGGCAGCAAAGTAGATTGACTGCCTTAGCTGAATTCCTAGCCTCGCTCGCTCGGCTATGAACTGTCAGCCGCGGCAGTCAATCTACTACTTTGCTGCCTAGTTAAACAAATAACTATTTCGTTTATCGCTGTAGTTATGTTTGAAATGTATGTATCCTGTGTATTCTAATGTTACTAGCGTCGTCGTCGGACGGTTTCGCCCGTGTATGTGTTTCTAGCTTATAACTTTTTCTCGAATGTTAACAGGATTTTACAATTGGTTGTAAAAATAAAAGTACATAAAGTTTACAAGTTTTTGTAAGACACAAACCATTTTAAAAATTCTGTAAGTTCATCGAAAATATTGTAAGTTTAAAGAGTAATTTGTATTTATCAAACGATTATACAATTTACTGCCAAGGTGGTAATTAATACAAAATCAGAAAATTAACTATACAAAATATTCCAGTAATTTTCGTAACATTTATAAGTTTAAACAAACATTTATATTATTGAACTCAAAAAACATTTTTTATTATTTTTATTATTGATGAAAGCGATTTTTTTGTAAAAATAAAAATGTTTTTGTTAAAATTAAAAACATTTTTTTTGTAAATGTGGTGTACATAGAAACATTTTATTACCTAGGTTTCACAACATTCTGAGATGTTGATGGACACAATTCTTTGTTTATGTTCTGTTTAAAGAATAGATAATTAAACAATAAATCATATCACATAGTAAAATATGATATAGGCCAATATTTCATGATAAAATGTGTAATAATAATAAACAATAGACCTGCGAGTGATGTCACTAACAGGAAGCAATTGGCAGACTGCGTGCCCAACGATGTTTTGTTCCAGCGAGCTTCAGCCATGTGTGTCCAAGACGAAATATCTCCCCGTTCAGTACAAACAATCCGATATGCCCGCAAATGAGACTGTGTAAACGGAATTAAACAAACGAAAACAAAGAGCAGGGACTCTGACAACCCCAATGGTCGAAGAAACCGATTGTTGCATAAAATAATCCAAACAAATAGCAATACAAATTGTATATAAAAAATGTTGCGCCTCTGGTCCGGGCGATTGTTAAACAATAGTAATAATATCTTCCAAACCTCAATTAATTTTATTGGTACTCAGATCAAGATGATAACCGTTATGGTGCGATATGATAATAATCTCGATAAAAAATTAAACATAAATCAAAAATTAAACGTCTTGGTTTTTTTATAATAACCTCTCGTTTTCAAGGTAACAGATTACCAACAATAATATTAAAACTACCTGCAATTAACCAATTATTAAATCACTTTCACCAAAATATAACACACCAAAACATGGATTAGTATACCAAGTAACTGCATTCCAACCGAGTTTGTTTTTTTAATTTTTTTTATTTATAAAACTGTTTGAATTGATTTGCGACTTTTAAAATAAAAGCTCTGAATATATTAACAACATTATAAAGATAATATGATTCTTATCACCAAATTATATCAACAATTTAATCTAATTCCGATCGACTGCCTTTTTAATACCAAATGTACATATAACAAAAAAATTACGAATCAACAACATATCAAAATGAGACAGCAATCGATGAAAACAAAATTATTGCAAACAGGGTTGAGAAAGATATGAATAAAAAAGACGATAAGTTGTATTGACATCGTTGATTCAAGCAGAAGAAAGTTGTCTGAACAAATGAATTTTTTACTGTGACAACAGCTTTGTAATAAATGGAAGAAATAAAAATGAAATAAAAGAAAATTGATTCAGTAAATTATTTGTGATATAACATCACCCCGATGGAAAATCTCCCATCAAGAATAATATAAGAACTGAATTTAAAAAATTATGGTGCAAATTATGAAACTCTTTGCAATCCATACAATTTTAGAGCGATCTAGTTTCGAACCAATGAGAAAATTTTAAACTTTAAAAAAGTTTATCATTCTCATCAGGGCTAGCCGACTAGATAAACTCTACCAAAAAATGTCAACGCTAATGTATATAAACCAAAAATTAGGTTACAACTCTAGCGAAGTGTAAAAACAAAAAATTTACATAAACATACATTTAATAAATTCAGGTTTAGTCAATTAATTTCTCTGGTGATCACTGTTTTGTTATACTCTAGACATTCTAGTATTGAATAACAAACTTGTATCGGTGAGAGGAAGATGACTAGTCTTCACTTGTGTCTATTGACACATGATCAACAATTAATTCAGTAAATTATTTGTGATATAACATCACCCCACCTCTACACAATTTATAAAACCTATGTATACAGATTGTAAAATATTGTGTAAAACTTTAAATTATACATTTTATAATTTCTCAGAAAATATCATCTGTACATATTATTGATTACATAAATTTTAACAGTTTCTTTTGAACACACACATTTTAAAATACACAAAAAAATATCAAAATATTTATAATTCTCATATATCACCAAAATGTAAATTATACAAAATATTTTAACAAATTCACAAAATATTGAGAACATTCGGCGTCGGTTGTCAGATTGATACAAAATTAAATAAAATAAATGTTTATTATATTCACAAAAATGTTTTGTAAGCACTTTATAAAACAATTTTGATAATTTGCATGCTGAAATTTGTTTGAGAATATGTTGGTAGGCAGTGTTGGAGTACAATCCAGATCTACGTTCAACAAGCACAATATCAACTACCCTGTATAGCAGTATCAACTACCCTGTATTTGTTGAACATGCAGTTTAACGTTTTATAGTTTAACGTCTTATTGAGGATTATAACGGCTACTCAAACACCTACGGAATGTGTGAGTGGGTAATCCCCAACTTAATTGTGTTTCGATTAAATTGTTTTACAATTAAATTATATTTTAATTCATTTCATTATTTTGCAATTTAGCTTTTATTTTGATTTACAATTATAAATTTAAAACACGTGCCGTTGATCAACCGAGTGCAAGAATATAATTAATTTTTAATCATAATATTAATTTTGTATAAAGATAATTTTTTTATCAATTTCCGATAAATAATGTTTTCGTTATAGAAATTTATGTTTTTACTAATTTCGAAGAGTGTTGTCCCTACAAGTACTCCCCCACCAGATCAAAATTTGTAAATTTTGGTTGATTATATATTAAAGTACACGAGTATTCTGTTGTGTGTTGCTTTTGTAGCGTTTACAACTGTAAACTTCCCTTGCAATTTCTTAATGAACTCAGAAGTATCGGAGTTTGAACTTTGTGAACTCGGAGCGGTCTACTATTGTTGGTATGTAGTTGTATCTGATTGCCGTAGTGGTCCAAAGATGCTGATGTGTATATTTTAAACTCTGCAATTTGGTAATTCAAATTTACCAATCGGAGATTTTGTGTGCCTGTAAATTTTTGATCATTGACTCAATTAGCATGATTTAGTTCATATCTCTGTATCAACATTCGTTTGTGGCTAAAAGCACTTGGATGTAATTGTTAATTTTCGAGTTGCACGTATGCCAGGGTGTGATAAGCCATGTAAGCTACGAAAATCGTTTTTCTGATGCTGTGTGGGAAGCATGGTTGATCATAACCAGATGATGTCTAGCAAAATCACCATCACTATCAAGGTTTGTCAGGTCTGATCAATTTCTTAAGTTGCAATTTTGGTAGATTTTTCAAAGTCCAAATATAATTTTTTATCAACTTCCATTAATTTGAGTTGTCTTTATTGAAATTTGTGTTATGGCAAATTTTTAAATAGCATAGCTGTGTGTTATTGAGGTATAGATCAATGTTAAGTGGTGGTAGTTTATGAGACAGCCAGCTCCAAATTATCCTTTGTTTTACTGAATGCAGATACTACTAGAACGCTGTGATGAACCGAAATAATCGTATACTAAATTGATCAAATGTGTCACTAAATTAAAAATTGCGTTAGGGTTCCAGCGAAAATAAATCCACCATAAAAACAATATAGTTACGTGATAGTGATAGCTAGAAAGTAACAAATTGGATGCGACTAACAACATACACTATAGAAAACGACACCTCATAGAAAGCAAAAGCTAAATAAATCAGCGAACAAGTAGTATTGATGAAATATTAATACAAAAAACTGTGATTTTTACAGTTGAAAATCATAAAAAAATGCGACTATGAAATAAAAGAAACAAATCATGCTTGAATTATACCTGCTTCATTATTTAGAAATGCCAATTTGCCATTTGATAAACTTAATTGGGGTATGAATTTTAATTTTATAAGCTTTAAGTGGCATTTAAGTGTTGTAATAAACTAATAATTGTACAACTTTCAATAAATAAAAGTAATAAAAAAAAATATTATTTAGTTAAAAGTAAACATTTCCAAAATACAAAACAAAAATTTTAATGATAGCAAAGTTTTGGAACATAAGAAATAATCAACTAAAGTGTTTCATAAATATAATAAAAACAAACATAGAATCATTTTACTTAATGATCTTTAAATCAAAACATCATAGCACCATAAAAATGTAAATAAAAATATTACATAATTTCACTATTCCCCGATTACCTATTTTAACGTTAAATTACAGAAAATTATTTAATGAAAACAACAAGTCCATTTCAATCAAAACTCGATTTCTTACATAACATTTATTTCTTATGGGTATTTCGTTTTTTATGCAAAAAATATCACTTCAATTATTTACACCATGCAGAAAAAAAAATCGAATAAAAGTAAAACTTTAAGATGGATGTAATAATTGAACATTTAAAAATTCTATATAAGGAATCTTTCAATCATTTCAACTTCTTGCAGCGATTTGTTTTTTTAATTAAACAAATATATTCATCGCGTTTAATTTCGATATTGATGACTGTCTGGGATAAATAAGACATAAAAACCAAATGGTTTTGGTTTGCAACACATCTCACAGATGCTGGAGGGAGTTTAAATGTTAAATTGCTCAGTTCACTTGCTTAAGAGGTAATGAATTCTCCAAATGGGTCATTAAGAGCAAAACAAGTGCGATGCTAAGCTTAGCCAACGAAACCCGTCATTTATTTACAAATCAAGTTTAAAAATTCGTGTATTATAATTTTTCGGAGAGCAATTATAGTTTTTCATGTCCAAGAAAAAAATGAAGATAAAACTTTTTCCCAAGTTTTGAAACAGGATGATGCAAAATTTATTAAAAAATTTAGAAACAAAAGAAGTTTAAAGTTAAATTGTGTTCGAACTTGTAAACTTGTTTTTAGTAAATTTATAGTATGAGGTTTGGCAGACCGTGAAATTCAAACAGTTGGTTATATGTACATGCAAAATATACCCTGCCGCCAGGTCACTTGAGCGAAGGTTTTTCCGACCAACGTCTTTATAGAATTTAGAATACAAAACGAAACGAATGCCTCAACCCACTATCCAGGTTCTTCAGAAGGGATATCTGCCATGCCACCACTCTACCCTAAAACTTTACACTACCAATTGATTTTATTTTAATTTAACTGTAATAGAATTAATCACTTTTCCTTGAGTCCTTTCTTGGTGGTTATTATTCCAAACGAGTTAGAGTTTGTTTCAAAAATGTCTTTATTATTTCTTCATTACATTAGTTTGTCTATTATCAACCATTTGAATAGCGGTGGTTGGTTTTTCATTTGACCTTGATGGTCATTTCGATTATTTTTAACAACATTCGTTTTTTTTCTTGTTAACGCAGACTTTTATCCCAAAATATTTTCATTCTATTTTGTTAAACCAAAATTTCTCTATATACAATTTTGTGAAGCTCCGTTTCACCACCAAAAAGAACTAACTGATCAAACCAACTAACTAGCTCAATACCTTCAAGCCAGCTCGTTGTCTAACTTGCAAAACCCTCAATTTTTTCTCAAACATAAAAAAAATATTAATTCTTTATGGTATTCCTTATAAAAAGACAAAAATATATGGAAAATAAAAAAAAAATGAAACTTTCTCCCCGGCTATGTCAGATGTACTTGTACAAAATATTTTAAATAATTATGTTTTTTAAAACAAGTGGTTTGAGAAAATGTTAAACATACATTTTTGAATAATGCTATAGTATATTACTATAGGTAAAGACAACGGGGAATGGAAATGCAACTCACACAGAATATCTTGCTCATACAGGACAGGACGATAGGAGGAAGTCTGGATGACTACATTCATTCTGTGAATCATACAAAACAAAGAAACGAAATGGAAGCCGGAATCGAGCCCAAACCCCGAGATAAAACTATCAAGCTCTATCGACTGAGCTAGCCGAACCAGACAAGAAAATTTGAAACAAAAAAAAATAAGGAGCCGAAAAATGTACCCAAAAAATCTATACCCAAAAACTAAATCTCAGTTGTACCCTTCTGTGTATGGTACAAGTGTCTGCAAATTTTGTGCACTTTATTATTTTAATAATTTTTAAGTTTTTTTAAATATTCTAGTATATTTCAAATTAAGTTTAAAAGTATTTGAATGCTAACATCGTAAATATTTGTTTTAACTTAACATTATTAAATCATGTAAGCACAAAATGTGCATAGAACTTTCAGGCGTAAATACATAAATGATTGATACATAAATGGTTGATTATGACTTTTGTTACTTGGATCTTCTAATACGTTATGAATTTTTCCTAGGAAAATATTTTTAGTAACGTGATTACGACAGTTGAAGATTGCGGTCGTATTTTGAAGTGATTGTGATTGTATGTGATTGTGTGTGATTGTATTTGTAAATGAGGCGTCTATTTTTTCACGTTTTTTTTTAAAATTCAGAATTTAAAAAATTTTAATATTTGGCTTGGTTATAAAAAATAATATTATTTTTTCATTATTTTCCAAATATTATAAAAAATAAATTTAAATATCAGTAAACAAACATAAAAAATGACAAACAAAAAATATTTAATAAACATAATAATTTTTGTGAATCACTAAAATTAATTATTTAAAGCCCCTGTTTGTTTTTTATGTGTGTTTTCATCACCTTCACACGAAAATTTCTTTCTCACATAATATTAAATGAAAATAAAATAAAATTCATCAATCGAGTCATATTATTTCATAAAAAGTTAAATTAAACCAGCCATTTTAAAAAATGTTAACTACTTTTCTTTTTTTTATTCTTTGTTTATTACGTTTATTGCGTTGTACAACATGTGACATGTATTATGTACAATTTTTGGACGGAGATTTTGTAACATGCACATTTCATGCACTTTACCCAAAAAATTTTTGGGCATCTTAGTTATTCTTTGATATTGTTTTCCAAATCAAAAGAATAAGTTTCCTCCAAGTTATTTGGCTGTCTATTCTTTGATAAAGTCGTGAGCTTTATAATTGTAAATTCGGTGTAGATATTGCAGATTTATAATGAAACAAAAATTAATAAATCGATTAAAGAAAGTGTAGAATTATTTCATTTAAATCAGATGAATGTCACCCCAGAGATTTGTAAAGATTTCGATTTAAATGATGGTAGCTTTATATTGGACAACCAGCTCATCTGAGACCAGTTTAAAAACAAAAAATCTCACAAACAACAAGGTCTTTCGTTGTCTGAAGAACAGATTGATGCATTCAAAAAAAAACTTATAACGCTTAAAACTGAAATCTTTGGCTGCGCCAAAATTTGTTGTGTTTAACAGTGAAAATTTTATCGAGTAAAATAGTGAACTTTATTACTTATTTCAGCTAGCTTAAACCTTTGAAGTTAGTGTAAGTTATACTAGATGGTTGAACATAACAGTCAATGGTACGTCGTTATCATTAACTCGTATAAATAATTGTATCATCGCTATCCCTAAAGAACTGACTAGATGAACTGAGCTTACATCAAAGAGCAAAATCTAGAAATGTTGCCGAGTAGCACACTTTCGATAGATTTGAGCATTTATTTGAACATGTCTATAAAACAAATCCGAACATATACTAATAACATGTATTAGATTCTTTACGATAATCTTCTCTCTTAATTGGATTATAATTAGGAGTTAGTAGTATTTGCATGACAATACCATGGAAATGTTGTGTTTGAGTAATATACTTTCGATTGTAAATGATACCAAACCAAAAAACAAATAGATAACGTTTAAACCTGTTAAACCGTTCCAATCTGGTTCGAGTATGTCAAAGCTTCGCGTTTAAAATTAAAGTTTATGAGAAAAGATTTATCAAACTAAAATTTGTTTTTAAATTAAAGTCGTTTATTTTTATTTATTTAATTTATTTTATAAAAAATTAAACAAAAATTTTAACCGGAAGGGACAAACCGGTAGTTGTCACAAAGAGTTGAGAACCTTACTAAAATTTTATGTACAATGTATTATGTATATGTATTATATAATCAAAATTAATTATAGGTTGACTTTTATTTTTAGAGCAAAAAATCTCAATCAAAACAACAATAATAAAGCTGCACCCAATAAAACGGTGGAACAACATTCCATACCTGTCTATTTCTGTTCACCAAACATCTGATCCGTAATGATCTCATAAACACAGGAAATCATTTCGTTATTAATTACAATTTATTTTTTTTCAAAATTGACAAATTATATATGTATTTTTTATTGTAAGCCCGATTACGACAAAAATTCACCTTTCTGTTTTAACATCCTCTATTTGTCCTCTAATTTAATATCTAAAGTAAACCAAAAACCACAACAAAACGAATCAAACAATAAGAAATCGTTTTATTTTATGTATTCCTGTTATGAAATAACTTGATCTCGCCAGTAACCAACTATTTAATTTATTTTCATTCCCCAAAAAAAAAATTAAATCGATCAAAATAATTCATTCTCCAATAATTATATCTTATAAGTTTAAAATTTTTCTTTTAAATGATTTATTAAATGTAATAACAAAAATATTATAAGATTATTTTTACATATTGTTTTCTTATTTCAAATCTTTATCTTATATAATGGTCGATCAATATGTTCAAACAGCTATTGAAAATATAAACTTTAACAATCAAAACTTTTTGACAGATTTAAATTATTAAGTTTCCATCCCAAATATATTCAACTGATTTAACTATTTCAAATGCAACTTATCAACTCCCACTCCCTCATATTGTCTATTATTTCACCTTTAATTTCATTATTTATTTATTAAAGTTAAAAGATTTAATATTTATTTTGGATATTTAAACAATGTTAAGGGTCAAGGATACACTGAGATTTATTTGATTTATATCGATTTTATAAGAATTTAATTTTGAAACAGAAATAAAATGCGAAAGTTTGCTAAAATAAACATAGAATAGATTGTTTTTAGACCTTCCCTTTTTTTTAAATGGAAATTTAGAATTTTGAAATATTAGTTTTTAAAAATAAATTGACATTTAATAGTTTGTTTCATCCGGTCGGTGGTGAACGGTTATGTAAACTTTAATTGCTTGGAATTTTTTTTTACCGTTAATGGTTTAAAAACGTTTTAGGATACATAATTATTTAAATATATGTATCAATTATGTTTTTAGCACTTACTTATTAAAGGAAGATTTATATCAGGTTTGTGCAGTAGACAAAATAGATTACTTTATTTACATGCATAGATTACGCATAGATTACGTGTAAATTACGCGAGATATTTTCGTGTAATCTATAATGTAAACTATAATGTAATCTATTTAATTGATATGTGAATTCTAAAATTTTTTAGCAATAAATTAACTTTTTTCAAGATCGCAAGATCTTGTTTTTGACAATATTATTGATCATGTCTTTTACAAAAAAATTTTCAGTAGGGATAATACAATATTTCCACATATTTCTTCTTAAATGAAAATTAATAGATTACGCCAAATTTACATAGATGACATAGATTACATTACATTGATTACATGTAATGTAATCTATTTTAGATTACTCATAAAGGAACAACCCTGATTTATATTTGAAAAAAAAAGTTGTTGTTGTTAATTTTGCTATTAATATTTAAAAATTTATTTTATGATTAAAAAATTTGTTTTAATTGTTTTGAGTTTTAGATAAAAATATTTAAATAGATTGATGTAAAATAGAATCACTCAACACAAATAACAGTAACAGAAAAAGTGAAAACAAAAATTTAAATTTAAATTATTGAAATTTTGGGAAACATATTAGCTAGTACGATAAGACTAATGCGTGGACTTGGAAATTGTAATAAACACTCGACCTGCTGGTGATGTCACTAGCTAACAGGACGTAATCGAAGGGCTGCGTGCCATGCAATGTTTTTTTCCAGCGAGCTTCAGCCATGTGTGTCTGAGAAAGATTTCTCTTAGTTCAGTACAAATAATCAGAAATGCACGCAAATGAAACAGTGTAAATAGGAATTAAATAAGCGAAAACAAAGAGCAGGGGCTCTGACTAAGGGACTCCAACGGCCACAGAAACCGATATCATCACACACACCACTATAACTACAATTATTACATTTAACTGTTCAAATAAATGATTCACCCACCACATCGGATAAAACTCCTCGTGCCCACGTTGATTTAGCCAATAATACTTACTAAAAAATAGGTCTAATTATCACAATAGTGATAAACAATGTTGCAACTCTGATCCGGATTGTTGCAGAAGAATAATAAAATGATATAAATCAATCGTGCACATAACAAAGCTACAAATAATAGCTGAATCCAAAAAAAACAAATACAGGTGGTTTTTGAATAGATGTTTGTTGAATAGAGGAATGTTGAATGCTGTGGTACATCAAATAGTTGTATCAAAAAGTACAACTAGTTGTTGAATTACTGCTGATCAGTAATCAGCAAATTAATTGTGGTTGGTACACAGATCCAAATTCTAACAGTTGCGGTACGAAATGATGTCAGAAATTATCAGCCATCAAACAAACCAAACATTACGAGTGTTGGTTTTCTTATAACAACTTCTCTTTTCCAATGTCAGATTACCACAATTATTATTAAATCTTTTTGTTATTTTATTACATATTTAGTTATGAAATGTTTAGGATTATTAATACTTAAGTTGTATTTAACGTCAGACTTCTAAATTTTGCTCACACACATCACAAAAATATTGATTTTATTTTAATCCATACAAAAAAAAATTTTAATATAATTGTACAACAGAAATTTAAATCAAAATGGCAATCCTTATATTTTTACAGTTAATTCTGTTTTATTATAATTTTATTTTATTTTATTTTATTAAACCTATGTTACATTGTTTTTTTCCCTTATGTAAATTTGGAAGCTTTTCTTTCTTTGCACACAAAAAGTGAATCTCTGCTTATTTTATTAATTTGGATTTTAATCCATTACCAAAGTATAATATATATGTAATTTTTTTTATTTAATTTTAATAACCATGAATTTTATTTTACTTTACTACAGTTGGTCACATACAGTTAAATTTTTCCTAATCATATTTTTATTACATTCATTGCATGTAAATATATAAATTGTGAAGCATTAATATACTATTTGCTATATCATTCGAACTATTAATTTACGAATTTTCTTTTGACTCACAAAAAACTAGTTCTTATTTATGTATGAACTAATCCCATTATCTCAACACCAAAGTAAAAGAAAACTTTTGGATTTTCAAACAAAAAGAAATTACGACGCCATGTTAAATTTTATAACAAAAACAGAATTTTATGTATTCTTACCACTGTACATAGAATATTACCGTACTTTTCTTAAATCCAATCAACAGTTCACAAAACAAAACAAACTATCAACGATCCATATCACTAATTAAAACAAAACTTTCAAACAACAACAAAAAATAATTAATTCAACCACAAGCGTTTGGTTAAAATTTCCGAACCAACTTATTAATCTTATCCCGATCGAAAAAAATATGAATCAATGAAATATCAAAATGAGACAGCAATCGATGAAAACAAAATCGTTGCAAACAGAGTTGAGAAAGATATGAATAAAAAGACGATAAGTTGTATTGATCGCACTGATTCATGTAGAAGATCTTTGTCCGGACAAATAAATGTTTACGGGGACAACAGCTTCGTAACAAAATACATCTAGTTTATCGGAATGAGGATGAATGTTTATATAAAAAATTAAACATTTTTGAAAAGAAATTTATTTTTCAGAATTTAGTTTTTTGATTTTTTGGAAGCTGATATTTTTAAAATTTATGAATACTTTGCAAAAGACAATGAGAAATTGGTGTAAGTGTGATTTTATTACAGTTTTGTTTGTATAAAATGTTCGATGTCATCGGCGTATTAAAACGAAGAATAGCAGAAGCCTATTAGAAGTTTGTCTATAGAGTAATATCTGAAGATCTTGTAAAATTCTTTCAAATCAAAAATTATGTATTAAAAATTCATTGCAATCATAATAATAATTTAACTAAAGTAAAAATAACTTAAACACAACACAAATCAATCTTGACTTGTAAGAATAACAACTATTTTGAGTTTTCGAATCGAAATCAGCTGATCACAACTGTCAATATATTTTCGGTAAAAAGTCTAATGAGATCTACATTTGTAAAAATGCATGAAAACACATTTTTCGATTCTACTATGCGCAGTAAAAGAAAAAATTATAATAATGTTGTTATGACAACCTAAACCCTAACATACATTCCTTACTTAAAAAATTGTTTAAGGAGCAAGCAATAACACCCCATCAGCAAAACATACTCCATAACTAAGAATGAGGATGCTACCGTTAACTGAATAGAGTTTATCCGCCAGCAAGGCAAGTGATATCTCACTATACTAATGCCAGTGGGATGTGATATCTAACGTTAACTCATATATCAATATCAGGGACCTGAGTGCCCGGGTCATCACAGCCATCTTTGATATTTCTGTCGCATTTTTATCAATATCATTGCCATGATATTTATCATGTAAAGAGGATGTGATAACCTTGCCTTTTAACGTTCTTTAAATTGAAATTAGCAACAAATGTTTACCATATGAATCTTATAAATTTAACAATTTTTTAAGATTTAATTTTCTTTTAAACAATCAAATTTCCTGTTCTATTTATTAATTTTATTCAAATACAAGATTCTGTATCAAAATTTAATTACATATATATAAATATATTTACAATTTTTAAAGATTTATCATAAAAATGTTTATTAAACTTAATTTATTTCTTTAATTTTCTTTGAAAACTTTCTCAAAATACGAAATAATAATTAATACAAAAAAAAATTAAATTAAATGAAAATATTTCCCATCAACCTTACTACAAATTTTTTTATGAATTATTTTATTTGTTTTGTTTTAATTAAATTTAACAAAAGGTATATGAATATAAATAAAATTCAAATATTACGTTGACATCTCAAGAAGAAAATGTTTTAAGGTCATGATACTCTTAAGAGTTCTCATTAAAATTGACTTGATTCTTTTTGTTTTTTTTATTATAAACATAAGAATAAGAAGAAAAAAGTATATAATATTGCCCAGTAAATTAATTTGTTGAGTTTGTGTGGTAACTGGAATTTATGAGTTTGAAGGTTGGATTAAATAACGTTAGATTGAGAAATATGTAGGTGAATTTTAAGATGACTGACAATCAGAAACAATATCAAAAAAATTTTCAACAAAATTTTGTTTACATATATGCCAGACCATATAGTGTCGGAAAAAATATCAATATATCGAATAACGACATCGGAATGATAAAATACCTATATATCGATTAGACTATTCGTTAAAAATTAAATTTTCCGAGCCACCTCCTAAACAAATTCTTTATGGTCAAAAAACCACGAGGGCAATTTTTTTTTAAATCAAAAGAACACGTGCCGCAAAATTATCGAAGTTGGTTTTTTTTTAAATCGTTGATTTTTTCAAATATCTCATAAAATATGCAGATTTTAAAAAAAAGTCATATAAACAGAAAATTAAATTCTCTACAAAAAAAGTATAGTTCTCATGATATTTTCAAAAAGAACTTGTAAATTTTCGTAATTTATAAAAAAGATATATAATAAAGATGGCGAAAAAGTCCTAATTTTTTTCTTATGCCAAAACTTTCTTAATCATACCCCTACTGATTCACGCTATTTGCAATAAACAATAAACATTGTCGTTTTTTGAAATTTTTTATATTGAGTTTTGTAGCAGAAGGTCTGGAAGACCGTGAAGGTCTACCAGTTGTTCGTGCCCGCAAACACTATCTTCACCCTGCGCTAGCTCCAACGGGCGTGAATTCTCCGACCAACCTCACTAACAAGAAAATTTAGAATTACAATCAAAACAAAAACATCGCGTGCCTAGGGAGATCCGTTATGTCACCACTCTTCCCTAAATATTTATACTTTAGCAAATCATATTACATTAGTTTTAAAGTGACCTAAAATTATCTTATTAGTCTGATTCGTTCTTAAATTACTCAAAATGACATAGCTTAAAGTATTAACAAATCACTCCATTAATCATACCAATATAAAACAAAAACACAACTTACAGTAAATATCTGTTACAAGGTTTAGCTCCAAATTGCCGAGGTCCCATATCCATTTTTTTTGGTTGTTCCTGTAGTGGGTTGATTAAAACAACCAAGCTTGTCCCCAGGTTGTCTTGTTACTTCTCCAATATTTCAAACTATTTAAGAAATTTATTTGACTCGGTGTTTGGTGGTAATCTTTTCTCACAATCAAGATTAAAACATGATAAATTTTACTTTCATATGTTTATTTAATTGCACATTGATATTTAGCACTACACCACTAGGTTATATAATTTTTATAATAAACTCTTTTTTTTTTATTCATATTTAAGTTTGATAAATCACAAATAAATTTAAATCATAAACGGCATACATTTTTCTTTTCATTATTTTAAAATAACTTATATTCTAGGATTCCAAGACACTCTCCTCTTAACTGCTAAAACCCAACTCAACTCTTAATAATTCTAAGAATCATTCTTTCCAAATAATTGCCCAAGCTCAACTCACTTAATCCGAACAAAGAAAAACTACAGAATTTCAAAAAAAAAAAATAACGAACCTGTCGTTACCATTTGCCGAACGCCAACCGATTCACCGCTCAAAACACATTCATTCAAAAATTTTTTAGCACGAGCTATTTATTTATTACAATTTTTTCTGCTTAATTCTTTTTAGTTGTTTTTATTTTTTAAATAGGTTAAAAAATGCCAAAGAATTTACCGGAAACGGGTCAGATGTATGTTTGCAGAATGTTTGAAATACTTGCGCTGTTACACAATTGGGTTGAAAAGTGAGTTGAAAGTTGGGTTGAAAATATTTTGCTATTTACGAATAAGCCTATAGTATATTACTATAGGATGGAAAAAGGGGGTACATCTGACAAAGTATATCTTGCCCATTACAGTTTTAATTTCAAAATGGCGCTACAAGTTCACGATTTTTACTGTGCGAAAAAATGAAGACGGCTTCTATATAGGGGGTTTCGCTTATGCTATAGAATAAAAAGAATAACAAAATAATCGTGACCAGAAAAATCAAAATTAGTACTTTTTCGTCAAAATTTTCATCATTTCTTTTGACGTGTTTCGAAGAACTTTGAGTTTTATTTCAAAATATCATCAGAAATATACGTTTTAGAAAAAAATTACTTCAACTTCTTTGGTAGAGAATTAAATTTCCTTCAAAAATAATTCTAAGATTTTTTTTAAATCTGCATATTTTATGAAATATTAACGATTTTATCAAAAAATCAACTTCGATTATTTTGCGGCATGTGTTCTTATGATTTAAAAAAAAAACTACCCTCGTGATTTTTGATCACAAAGAATTTTTTAGGGAGCATCTCGCAAAATTTTATTTTTAAACGATCAGTTTAATATCGATATTTATCGATACATATCAATATATGTAGTTAGATGTATCACTTTTATCCACATTTTTTATATCGATATTTTCCATGAATTTTTAAAATAATTTCAAAACTATTAATATGTATCAAAATATACTGGTAAGTATCGATATATCGATATTTACCACCAATAAATCGATATATCGATACTTACCGAGCTATCGGTATTTATCGATGTATCGGTTTTGTCGATTTATTTTTTGACGATAACTTTTTAATATATCCCAGCTCTAATTAATACTGTCAATACTGTATTTCTGAAAAAAACAACAACAATTGCATTCAATTTTTCAGTTGTATCAGTTGCTTCAGTCAAATCGAACATTGCTAATGTTGTAAACTTTATTCAAATGGAAAACTTAAGACAATTGTTTGATTTCCAATTTCCAATTCCAAAGGCTAGGAAGGCCCTAGGCGAACCACTAGGTTAGTTTATTTGAAATTTAAATTAATGTTAAACAGAATTCTGTTGAAATTTAGTTTAGTTGTGAGTTGTAAACTAAAAAAATTCTAAATTTGGCTTATCAAAATTGAATAGATTTTCAATTTAATGTCAAAAATAAATAAAAGCTATATTTTTTAATGCAAACTATATGTGATTTATACCTATATAGTTTTAAGA
Source organism: Diogma glabrata (assembly GCA_963693315.1). Lineage (NCBI taxonomy): Eukaryota > Metazoa > Arthropoda > Insecta > Diptera > Cylindrotomidae > Diogma > Diogma glabrata. Next base: position 135,067,660 of record OY856187.1, on the reverse strand, counting down.
AAATTCATTGAAAATAGAATTCTAACCAAGCAGCCCTGAATAATAAATATCCAAAACGCAATCCAATGATATGATAAACAATGTTTCACCAAATCAACATTTTTAGTTATTCACCATTTGTTTATTAATTGACATTTTCTTTTGTGAATAATTAAGAGTTTTAGTGCATTTTTTATATCAAATAGTAAATAAAATAGCATATAAACCTCGGTGAAGAAAATTTTCTCCATTTCGGTTCTTAATTCGCTCGAAACTTCGTTTCTCGCGAATTAATATTCACTTCAATGTAGAAAATTTACTTCATCACCTCGGTATATAATGCACTATTATTTAAGAAAATTACATCATCAAAAATATATATTTTTTACTACCCAACTTAAAAAATCTTCTTTCGATGTTTGTTCATTGCATCGAAAATTTTTTTTTCGTCACCAGTGATAAAAAACCTATACAAATAACTTTCGTACCTAGTGACGAAAGTAATTTTTTAAAAGTCATCTATTTTCTAATTTCTTAACTAGAAAAACCATCCTAGAACACCCGTTAAGAGAATCAATTGATTGAATGAAATAATTTTGTTATTGTTAATTTATCTCTCTTGGGCAGATGACGGTAATTTATTTTTGAATTATTTACGGACGATTTACATTAAAAATGTAAAAATAATAATAGTTAACTATTTAGCATTCATATATATTCTTTTTAAATAGTATGGTAACAAACAGTTGGTGTTAAGATATTTAAAAAAAAAATTATTTTACCTATTTATTTAAGAAAAACGAAAAAAAATTTTTATTTACATAAAATATTTTACGTTGTTTTAAAATATATCAGGAATTTACGTAACGTCATCCCCATACAAAAACTAAATCAAAACTGTTGTTTTATTATAGAAATAATAATAAAATTTTTAAATTTGATTTTGTTTATTACAAAACCGTGTTTAGTTATAAGCCTACTAGACGCGAAATGCAAAAAACAATAAAGTTATTTCATGATTATAGGGACTTTAGAGCAAATAGAATAAAAATATAGAATTTTGTAGTGTAAATAGAATAAAAATATGTATATGTATAAAGATGACGATTTTTTTGTACGAAAAGACAATCAGGCTTATAACTAAAGACGGTTTTGTTTATGACATAGAAATTGGATAATTTATTCATATTGAGTCATCTATATTTTAATAGCAGACTTACAAATATAAATTTAAAGATTTTAATTGGATGTTTGTATGTTTTGAAATTTGAATTGTATGCACACAATTATAAATGTAAATGTTTAATAATTAATAATAATGTTTAAAAAGTAGTAAAAAAAGTACAGTCTCGCGACTATTACCAACCTCGGCTGATAAACTGTCCTCTCGCTTCAAAATATGTTGTTTTCGGCATCGTTGAAAAATATTCTTATTTTGTATACTATATTAATATATTATACAAGGCAACATTTTTGCACCGTCTCCTGAGAAAAGTCAAAAAATGCAGAAATATTAGATGCAGAATTAAATGCAGAAACTTGCATCAAAATCGAGAAAAAAAACGCAAATTTTTTCAGGTCAAAAATTTTTTCGAGAATCGAACAGAAAAAAAGTGACCTGAAAAAAGTGCAAAAAAGAGTAACATTTTTTTGTAGAATTGAAAACGCTATATACAACAAGCTATATTCACGCTATATACAGCAAGCTATATACACGCTATATAATCAACCAACTGTACATTAGCATTTATTTTTAAAAATTTTTAACTATTCGTATATAATTTAAAACGCCAAACATGAAAGGTTGAATTCACGTTTTACCATAAAATTGATTAACATAAAAATGCGAATATAATGTTGTAAGAAATAATAAACATAACATTCAAAATTCTTCCTAATTGATTAATAAAGTAAATAGATAAAGATGTCACACTTATCTCTGTTAACGACAACAAATTATCAAATCAAATTATTTTTATTGTTATTATTATTATTACTATTTGTCTTCACGTGGCTATGGTGGTGATGTTCTTAGTCTTTTGTTATTTATTTTCCTTAAGTTCATTTTAAAAAAAAAAGAGTCATAAAAATAATACATAAAAATGTTAAAAAGCAATTTGCAAACTGCAACGACATTATTACTATTAAGATGAGATCATCGTACGATCGATTGAACTTAACTCTTATGATCGTATATGTATTTTCGGTTTTATTTTTATTATAGATTCAAATGTTGACTGTTTCGATCAGATTTCTTCCACAATGGAATTTCTGGATTTTTGTTTCATTTTATAAGCATATTTTGGTATGATGGTGATATGGTGATAGATAACTTCGATAAAATTAAAATAAACAAAACAACTTAATTTTATTAACTCTTCTGTTCATCAATTAAGCTTATAAATTTAAGTATTTGTGTTCGTTCCGTTAAGAAGCAAATTATGTTATTTTATATTGTTGAACAAAGCTATAATATCTGTTTTCCAAATTAAAACGTATATGTCAGGGATGATAAACTGTGAATCGGTTTATTGTGAAATTATAATATATAAAAACCACTCACGACTGAAAAAAATATATCAACTCTGACAGAAACGATCATTATTTTAACGTCTAATATTCAAATCGTTGCAATTTTTAATTTTATTGTTATTACATAATTCCAATTAACCTACAAAAGTTTTTTAAACTTTTTGTAAGATTAACTGTATTTAATATTATTCATACGAAATGATAACTTCTTGTATTTTTTATATAAATTAAATGAGGTTGATGTCTTATGTTATTTGATATTTAATTTTATTCCTTTCCAAGATTTCAACAATCAAGCGTTGGCCTTGAAAACTTAAATTCGTTTAAGTACAGTTAATGAAAAGGTATTTAGCTGTCAAAGAAATTGTACCATTATTAACATTAGGTTAAAGGTTTTTTTTCTAACTATATTCGATTAATTAAAGATATCAGTTATTTACGTTACGTAGTCTTTATCGCTAAGAGTTTGTCGCCAGGATATCACAAAAAACAAACTCTTGCTACATCAGTAAATAATATAAAATATTGTCCAATAGCATGAACTGGAGAACGCGAAGTTGTCACATAAGTAGATCAGAAACTAAAAAAGAAATTACAAGTCAACTTTAACTGATCTCTCCTCTTCATACGTCCAATTATATCAAAATAAGATGCATTCGTCGCTGAAATCACTGAATCTTTTTCAAAAGTGCCTAACTAGCTTTGTATTAGGACTCAGATTCAAACCATTATACGTGTCCTACCACTAATCTAATGCCGCAACCCGCAAATGTTGGGGTTCTGATCTGGGCCAGATCCGGCTTTCTGGATACTACAAATACTACGATAGGGATAAGGTTTGACCGACCAAAAGCTAGTCGAATACATTGAAAAAAGATCGTTCGATATATATAAGCCTAGTTTATATCAAATAAACGAAACTTGATCAGATGAAATTAAGCTCCACACTGAAAAAAAATGTTCTATTTCCAATAGAAATGCATTCGCCTCAACTTCGTAAATTGATTCAACAGCTGTACAGGTACAAAACGGTGTAGTTAAGACAACCGCACGTAATGTTTATATGATCATTCTGTTACCAAGGAAATGTTTATTTGTAATTGTTCCAATCACCGTGAAGTTGTTGAAGTTCCTAGTAATTTTTATTTGTTTGAAATATAAACTTCAAGATGAAGATATCATTTTTTTTTCAGTGCATATCAGACCAAATAAGGCATACACTTATAGGTTCATCATATATGATTTCTGATATAAACCGGATGTGAATACGCTATTAATTTTTATCTTAGTTGACCCTGACATTTCCTGGCATTTCCTACTAGGGTTGGGATAGGTTTTAGATGTCCGAGCCGGCTCAGTTCAAATAGGACTTGCTCTTAAACACGGCAGCTCCATTTGTACTGTAATAACACTTAACCTACGAGTGGCTCACTAACAAGGACCAATCGGGGGACTGCGTGCCTGGCAGAGTTGTAATTCGACGAGCTTTAGCCATGTGTGTTCGAACAGTAATATCCCCAGTTCAGTACAAATAACCAAATATGCAAGCAAGAGAAATCAGAAAGCGGAACTAATTGACAACGGAACATCGACTCTGACAGCTCCAACGGCCAAAGAAGCCGAGATCATCACATGCACACTAATACAACTACATAAATTACATATAGAAAATTAAAGGTTTCACTCACCCCTTGATTTGTTCCAGGTCCAAATCCTCAATCTAAAGAAAAACCTTATTCAACGAGTCATCTTGTATGAACCATTATATATAACCAGACGATAGAATATTAGCTGTTGCGCCAAATGACCAGGTGATTGGTGCATTTATATATAAATAACCAGATGATATAATAAGAATTAAATGTTGGGCCAAATGATCAGGTGATTGTTTCATAGGTATATGAATAAACAAACGAATAGCCATACAAGTTATGAACATCAATGTCGCCACCAATGTAATACGAACCACAGTGAACCCACCTGTCAGTTTCGCATATATGCAGAAAATCGTTGTAAGCAGTTTTGAACGAGGATATCCAGCAACGAACATTTCATCATCTTCGTTACCATTAAGAGCATGTCATGTTGGATTCCTCTGTTCACATTCATCCGGAGAAATTTGAATAACAACTGTTTCTTTTTGGTATAAAAAACACAAAAAACACAAAACTACAGTTGAAATTGTATGTGGGATTCTGTTTGAATTATTGTTTGTTCTATGAATTCTTACCTTTAGCAGACCACAACTAAAATATTTAAAGAACAAAAAAATCGTGTGCGTATTAATTTTTTCTTTAGTTCATTGATTTTTGTGTTGTTTATTTGTTTTTGTATTTTCTTTTTTTTAATACCATAAATTCTTTTCACATTAAGTAGAAATTGTTTTATTTGACCTCTAGCCAAAGTTATAAATGTATTAAAGATCTCAGACCACAATTAGTATTTTATCCGCGCTCTCAAAAGCTTTTGAAACTAATGTTCATAAACAGATTGATTGATTTCCATCTAAATGAATTCAAACTTATGTCTAAATTTCAGTTCGGTTTTCGTAAGGGCTTTAGTACCGAACAGTACTTTTTAATGTAACGAATGATACACTCAAAAAAAACTAAGTAAATTTTACAATTTTTTTAAAACACACAACTTTTTTTTAAGTTTACCTAAAATATTGTAGATTACAAAAAAAATTATTTGAAAAAACCAAAAATTTATTTGTTTTACAAATTATTTTTGGATTTGAAGGAAAAAAATTGTAGTTTTATCAAAAAATTTTGTGTGTTATATATATTTATAAAAATTTTGTAAAAGCGAAATTTATTTTTTTGAGTGTATAAGGAATTCTTTAGAAAAAAAAGATATTTGTGTGAATATTATTGTTGATCATAAAATTTTGTTAGACAAACTTTTGAAATACATATTTCAAAATTTTTTTTCGATGAAAATTCAAATTTTCATCAAGTGTTTTGCTATTGATATCATCATATCTAGCATACTCAATGTGTAGTTTAGAATACTATTTGTTCTGATTTTGTCTCAATTATACCTATGGTGTTCCTCCAGGATCTGTACTAGGCCCGTTACTCTTTGCCATGTTTATCAATGATCTGCCCGATGTACTAAAATATTGTCATATGCATCTTTATGCTGATGAGTGTGCAAATTTAAACCGGTGGACTTGCGAATAATATATCCAGTATAGTATCAAAAATAAATCTAGATCTTGATAGTATACTGCAGTGGACTAAGCGAAATGAATTAATGCTGAACTCTTCGAAAACCATTTCACTTCTCTTTAGCTTATTTAACAATGAATACCAGAGCTAATGCACCGCTTTAGTTCGTCTTGGTGATGAAATAACAAAGTACTCTGAATATGCACGGAACCTTGGTAAAATTCTTGACACTAAATTAGGCTGGAAACGTTATGTAGTAACTGTTTGTTCCCAAGTATATGGTTGCCTCCGTGGGCTTTGGGCGACATCTTCTTTTACCTCGCAGTATATTAGAGAAAAATTGTTCAAGTCACTTTTACTTCCTTATTTTACTTATTATTTCACTGTTCTTGGTTCTTTAAGTGCTGGAAATCTTGCTATATTACAAAGAGCATTCAATGGCTGTATCCGATATGTTTACCATCTACCACGCCACGATTTAGCCATCTTTTACGATTTTATAAGTCTCTTTTGGGTTGTAGCCTAAGGACTTATATCAGTTATTTTGTTTGTGTTTTAATTTTTAAAACCATAAAAATTAAGGAACCCAGCTACTTGTTTGAAAAATTAAACCTTGATAATCGACGGACCCAGCGATTAAATCGCATTAGTTTACCCAATAATCGAACAATTATAAAAAAAGAACCGCCCTTTGTGTATGGTCTCACTATTTTTAATGAATTATCTCCTAGTATCAGACAATTGAATTCAATTTTGCAGTTTAAAAAGAAATGTTTTGAAGCTCTTTGTGCACTTGAGAATTGGTGAGTGTTGTATATTAGTTGTAATGAATGAGAAATATTTGAAGAGAGGAAAGGGAAAGGAAAAAGGGAAAAGGAGAAGGAAGGGAGAGAAGGGGAAGGAAAGAAAAAAAGAAAGAAGGAAGAAGGGAAAAAGGAGGGAGAAAAGGGTAAGGGATGAGGGAAAGGGAAGAGGGAGGAAGGAGGAGAGAAAAGGGAAAGGGAGAATTTTAGTTTGTTGTATCATAATTTTACTTAGTAGTTTTTAGTAGTTTTATGCAGGTTTTATAATAAATACTTGTTTTGAATTCTTTTTTTTCTGCTTGTTTTTAAAATACAAATAATTAATGAATTTTGGTAATTGCTTGATGAAATTGAATAAACTATTTACAAAATATATGTAAGATAAAAAATGTATAATTGTTGAATTAAATAAATATGTAAATCCTATCCAACTACTGGTCTTCGTGATCACACGCTGAATCGAGTTTTTTCTGAGACCAATACAATGGTTGCGAGACGACAATAATACCTTTACAAAAACAAAGAACTAAAATTTTTTTCTTTGTTCTATATACAATTATATTCTTCCTTTTTTACATTTGTTGTTAACTACAGTTACGTTGATTCAAAAAAAAATTAATTTGACTCAGCAAAAACAAACAAATACCAATAAAAAATTTTTTCTAATTATTGTAAATTTAATATCTAATAATTTTATTTTCTACGGTTACACTAAACATTCCAAAATGTTGTCTTCTTTAATGTTAGTTTATTCTGCCTTTTATAATTATAACTACACTTTTCCAAAAAAAAAACATAACTGGTTGACATCTCACATTGAAAACTAACAGGTAGTAGTACTGAAACAGCCCAAACGGTGTGGTTGCTCTAACTATATGTTACTAAGTTTCCTCTATTTACCACAACCAACTGTTTCTAAGTTTCATTTTGAGATTCTGTACGAATAATTTGTGACCTGTACTGCGTAAAGTACTATTGACTTGACTCAATCCCTTAACAACCATGCAATGACGAAAGGTTTTTGTAATTGTTCGAGACTTTGATCGATATTTACTTCGACAAGGCGCCCATTCAACTAATCAGTTCCTAAAATATTGAATCAGATTCTGATCTGGTGGGGTAGAACAAGCAGCGTCTGGATAGTTTTCATGATAGATTTAAAAAGAATTCCACAATTCTTCACAAGATAAAAGTTTGAATTAATTAGGAGTTTTGTGAGTATATCTATACAAATAATAGTATATCTATACAAATTTTAGTCTAGTGAATTTTAAATCAAATAATGGTAATATGTTCATTATTTTCCTACGGCTGCGCCGTAAAACTCACGAGAGTAGTAGATGATGTTGAGCTAGAGAATTCTCATTATATATGAAAAGAGAAGACTACCTAAAACATTTTGGAGTATTACAGTCCCTCTAAATTTCTTTATCGTTAAATGTTTTGGTATTGTTTATATTTTGCGTGTCATTTTGTACGAACTCGTCCCCATTTCAAAAAATGGTTCGCGTCAATGAACTTTTTATTGCACCCGTTTTTCTTCAGCTTATATTTTGAGTAAGTCTTTCTTAGAATCTAGTCATCAATTTGTCAACAACTTTTTAAAATAGCATTAGTTTCAAATTTTAAGAACCAAGTTTGATGAACCTGTCTCAACACGTTTCTAAAAATGTAAAACCAAAAAACTTAGTGAACTTTATCAATTTTTGAAATAATTTTTTTACAAATTCTATAAAAACTTCAAAATTTTACTCACATTTGGTATGATAAAAAAATTGATGATCATCAATAATATATTGATTCTAAGTGGCGCAGTCAATATATAAAACCAACAAATGTTTGTATGATCTTGTTTAAGTTAATAGTTAGTATTATTCACACCATTTGCATAGATTTATACCTTTTCTATATATTGATTACGCCACAAACTTCTATATTTGATAAAAAATGGGAACGGAAAATTATTTATCTATTTAAATTACTAATCTAGTCTTTACAGTTAACGTTGGCATTTGTCTTAAGGTATTTTAAATACCTACTATATTTAAGTTTTTTCCTTTATTATAATTTGAAAGATAATATCATTATAAATAATAAAAGACATCACCAAGAGATGAACTCATCTTTCATCAATATATAGAATCGCAATATAATCGCATGCTTTTGTTCTTTTTGGTTCTGAAAAATCGTAGGTCATATCTTCAATAAATTTAAAAATTTAACAAATTTCGGCTAAAAGTTATACATTTCTCCAAATAACATTAAGTTTATTAGTATCAAACCGTTTATTATTTTATTTTGAATTTATGATTCATTACAGCTGAATAATGGAGCCATGTTATTATGATCAAGGAAAATTTGTCACGACCTAAATATTTGTAAACAACAAATGACTCATTTCCATTTGACAATAATGCATAAAATTGTCAACCATGAAATAAGTGACAGACGAATGCCAAAAATTACCTTAAAACAATAATATTATTAATTAATCCCAAACTTTTTTCATTATTCTTAACTTCCTCTATAATCTCTGAATCAATTACAGTTTTGCTACCATCAAAAACCGCACAATGTTTACTATTAATTGGGCGCAAAGTATAAGTCTCTGAAAATCATTTATATTCTAATCCTTTAACACCTATTAATAAAAGACCATGACCAATCAACTATAAACTACAAAACCATCTAATTGAACTTACATAAAATAGCTTTTCAAATTAATAACCCTTGTCTTTATAAATGATTATTACGAATTAATAAATCTTTTAACCTTTCATACCCTCTACGATCCCAAATTTTAAAAATCGTTTTATTTATGATTTATTTATATTTTTAAATTGTGTTGACAACAAATCTTACCATCAAACAAAATCTTCTAAATCAATCTTCCTATCATTAATTCTAAATTCCTAAACATACGTGAAAGATATATTATAGCTTATAAGCTTAGAAAATTCTTAATATTATATTTTTCGTGTTCGCTTTAGGCAGTATAACACCTAATTTATTTCAATTACATCAATGATTAATCGATTTTTTTTTTCTGGTTTTCAATTATTCATTTGTTATATATACAATTTACTATAGGCGAAAAAAAAATTGTAACCTTAATAATTAATATTATCTGTCATCAAATAATTCTAATAAACGTTAAAAGAATAAAAATTTCAAGAATTGGTGTGAACACTATTGATACAAAGGTAGTTGTTGATTGTAACTCCTTTTAATCTCTTTACATATATCATATTTCTGACCTATTTGATATAAACAATAAAAATGCTATGATGATATAGAAATAATTACAAAAATAAATAAACCACACGAACCACAGTTATGCGAAACTCAACAGAATTTATTGAATTTCTATATATAGAAATTTGCAACGATGACATATATATCGAATTGATTTTTTTAACCGTTTTTCTTTTATATTTGAAATCAAAAGATCTTTGACACACATTTCAAAATATTAAAAATATTTAAACAAAAGTCGTATAGTTATTAATAATTCATTTTTTATTTGCTTCTAGATAAACGATATATCAACCCGACGTCGATTGTCAACACCGAAAGCAAGCCCATTACCAAAACGTACATCGTCACAGAAAAGTAGTACAAAAAGTTCAAGTAATGATAGTACTGCACAGAAATTAGGTTGGTTTAAATCAATTGATCGTTTGTCAAGAAAGAAACAAGTTCCCGCTAAGGTAAAAAAAATCGTTGTTGAATTATTTTTTTGTTTATTCAATTTGAAACATTTTAGCTGGAAACAATATCAACAACAACTTCAATTACGCAACCAATCGAAGAAGATGATGATTTTTCATCGACTTTAAAAGCAAAACCAAAGTCTACATCGACGCCATCAAAAAATTTAAGATTTTTTGGTGATACAGATATTGAATCGAATCCAAGTTTATCAAAGGGGGCATGGAAACCAAAGTAAGTTTATTGTTTTTAGTAGTATTTTATTTTACGCACAAACGAATCGTAAAACACATTTTACATCCTAGTTATCGTGGCTGAAAGTTGAACTTTACATCCGTAAAATAAAATCCCGTTGCTATATGAAATAATAATATATTTTTCTACTTTACACGGTGTCTACACTATGCAAATCTACTGATATTTTCTATCATGATAGAAATTTTATCAATGTATGTGTGTGTATGTTATACACATTTTGACACTATTAGCAAATTATCAGGAGGCTATTTCACGTAATTTTATTAGTAAATTATTATGAAATGTCATAAGAAAATAATATTTTAGGTTATGTTTTCTCATTTGGAATTATTCTTTCAAGTTGAAACATCGCGGGATATTAAAAAAACATAGCCTATAAATTTACTTATTTTTAAATTTAAATTTATTGAAAATTTATTAAATTTATTAAAATATTAAATTTAAATTTATTAAATTCAAATTGTTGAAATTTATTAAATATTTATATAAATTCATTAAAATTTAAATTTATTTATTTAATCATAACCTAAAAAAAACCTAAAAAAATAAAGATATTATTATGATAGTGAAATGCACAGCTATGATATTTTTTTAAACAAAAATTTGTCAACACATTGAAAAAAAACATATACAAACATAAAATTGCTGATAGAAAATATCAGTGATTTTGCATAGTGTAGACACCAAGTTACCGTCCGTAAAATAATCACCCGTAAAATATTCATAAAATTACAACAAACAAATAAATTATTGTATGAAGTTTATAGAGAAAATCATGGCATGTTTAGCATAATTTTCAAAATGTCTAGCGAGTTTAAAAAATTCAAAAATTGATTTATACTACAATAAAGTTGTGCAGTTGGGCGTAAAACGTTGTACATCCAGTCAGGCTGAAAGGAAGATTACGCCCTTGGTTCAATAAAAGCCCTCGCTTCGCGTCGGGCTTCAATATGAACCGCTGACGTAATCTTCTACTTTCAGCCCTCGATATGTAAATAACTATTTCCAATCGGCATTCTCAGTTTGAATGAACCAAAGATTTGGATTTGGACATATATTGGTTTCTGGAGGTTGTACTACCAAGAAAGAAAATAAATAGAAAATATGAAAATTAGCACGTTAATTACTTGCCATTTTTATCATCGTTATGCTAGTTTACTAGTCCTGCGTTTTGATTAAAAGCTAAATGTATAAATAAATTTTTAAAGTATATAAAAAACATAAAGAAAATTCCCCACTCTGACAACCTATAGAATACAGTTGAGATGGTGCGAAGTTGGTGATGAATAAGCGAAGTAAAATGCAATTCCAGATTTTCCAAACCAACAATTGACCGAACGAACGAAATTTGTTTTATAAGTTAAATTATGGCAAAAATTCTGTGTGTTGAATTGTGGATCTGTTATTTGAAATTTCATGAATGATAACTCATTGCTTTACCATAACCAGAACTGTTACTGTAATGAGTGGAATGTCAATATCGTGTTGTGACTTTTTATTTAATCGTTTGCGTTTAATTTGAAAGTTTTCGTTAAATTCGTTTCAAACTTTTAGCAATAGAATTCGCAATCTGTCGCAATTCTTTTCCTAGCTGTATTAAATTGGCAGTAATGCTCATATTTTCTATTTTTTTTTTGTTGTACCGAATCTCTTCATTGTTAAATCCCCACTTTTTAAACTGTTAATTTACTAGTTTCTCTCGTTCTTCTGGCGAATCACTAGTGAGGGAGTGTTATGTGGTGACTTTTTATTTAATCGGTTGCGATTAATTTGAAAATTTTCGTTAAATTCGTTTCAAACTTTTAGTAATAGATTAATAAAATTTTAGGTACATTTTTTAATCTAGTTTTCATAAAATTATTTTATCATCAAGTAGTCATTTCAAAATTCATTAAAAAAGTTTTGTTTTTACATTATTCAGATTTTTGTTTTCATAAGATTGAGATTCATATTTTAATTAACCAAAAAAATTAAAACAATTGTTATACGTCTGCCACAAAAACGGTCTAAAAGATATATGTACTTTGTAATTTTAATTAAATAAACATACTTAACTATAAATACATATAAATGTGAAGAATGACTAGCTAATGGTGAACACGTAGCAAAACATTATAGTGCTATTATTAACAGCTATAATCGAACTGTCAGTATCATACAAAATCTAAAACCAATTGAAATTCAGAATCAACAACGGTACACAAGTACACTTGATACACTATAACATAACAAACACTAAAAAAAATTGGTTACTACAACCTCTGTTATACTAACGAATGTTCCCTGTCACAATAACCTAGAATTTGGTTGCCTTGCCTTCAAAAACAAAAGCCACTTATCACAGGTTGTAGTGATCGAATTTATTCTTTCAGTGAAGCTTGTCATGAATTCGGTACATTCCATTAATCAGGAAAGCTTTCTCCGAAGACATCTTAGAAAAATGTGAATTTTAGAATTTCTGTAACATTAGTTAGTAGTATTTTATTTGCCCAGTCGGAATTCGCATTGAACTGCCAAATGCAATTTTCAAATAAAATGAGCCATAGAATTCGATTTGGATATCAAGTGTTTTCTGGAGGTTGGTAGTACTTGTTCAGAAAGTAAATAAAAAATATAAAAATCAGCAAACTTACCTATTTAATTTTTTATTATCGTTATAATTTGATAGTTCTGCGTTTTAATATACTTACATTATTTATACTTATACTTATTATACTTACATTTTTATTAATAAATACTAAAGCCAAATTGTCAAAAATTCAAAATTTTCAAATTCTGACAACTTTTAGAAATAAAAAACGATGGGTAGCGAATTGCGTGTTGAATACGCGAACTAAAATACAGTTCTGACTTTTCAAAACCAACTTTTTTGTCAGATTTGGATTTGGATACATGAAATTGTTAGTGTAATTTGGCAAATAAAATACACCTTAAGCCGGGCATTCACATACAACAGAAACAGAAGCAGATTTTACAAATTTGACAGCAAAAAATTATGTTGCTGTAAATTTTGTATGGCATTCTGTTTCTGTTGTATGTGGTTTTCAGCCTTTATAGCAAAAATTCTGTGTGATGAATTGTGGATCTGTTATTTGAAGTTTCATGAATGATAACTCATTGCTTTACCATAATTTATGAGACATTTTAAAATCTGTTTGTATTCGCTTACTTGTTAAAAAGTTACTTTATTACTGTGATTTGCGGCCTCAAAGTGTCACTTTTTAGCCATATATTTTGTTGTCATAGCCGACTAGCATTATGCTAGCTCAGATCTGGGCAGATACGGCTTTCCTTACTACTGATAGGGACCCTATCAGGCACACTGAAATCCTGAAAAGGAATGTAACGCCTCAAACTATCCAAACTGGATCAAGCAGCCCTGCTAGAAGCGGGCCAGGACCGGATAATTTAAAATAGGGAATTTACTCCAACATACATTAGAAGAATTTAAAAATTTACTACTACATAGATTAGAAAAATATGTTTGTAAAAATAATCTAGCTTTATACTTACCTACATATATGTATTCATAACGCAGAAAAGCGATTACTAAAGCATATGTGAAATTGCGCAAAGATCTCGTATGTATATCTAAAATGGATAATAGTCTAGTGAATTTTAACCAAATGAAACTTATTAAAATGAAATAGGGTTCAGATCAGGACAAATAGGGCATACCTTAATTGGAAGATCAGACAAGATTCTGATCCAGTCCTGGTCCCGCATCTACTACTAGGGATGATATAGGTCTTTGAAATCCGCCCCGGATCAGGACAAATTGTAGTGAAATCAGGTATAATACCCCTTCTGATAGGGGCTGGGTCTAAATGCCCTATTAGGCTTTATTTTATTACACCCTGATCCGGCCCGGATCATAATAAATAAGGCATACCTGAACAAATTGCTAGTCGTGCAGTTACGTTCAAAAAAGTAAAAAACATTTAAATTTGTTTAAATTCTAAAAGAATAGAAATTTTTATCAAAGCAACCTTTTAATTCAATATTTCATAATCCAATTGAAATATTTGTTAGTTTTTGTTGTCATAGTTAGGGCAATGATACATGTAAAAGAAATGTCTTTCAGACATAAAAAATTTGGCATCTAATTGGTTGAGGGGCGGTTACAAGTTTTAAATTTTACGAAAATATTTTTGACTGAAAGACAGAAAAAATATCTTTAAGACATAAAAACATAACCAAAAAAGATATTTTTTGCTTGACAATTAAAACTGATTAACTGAAAAATGAATTTTAAAAGTAAGTTTTACCAATAATCAATTACAATTAACTTAGTTTGATGATTTAATTACAATTAAAATAATTTGTTTACTTTAGGCGATAATCGCAACAAAAAAATAAAAATTTGGTCTAATGTGAAAATGCCTAAATCTATATGAATAAGTAAACAAATTATTTTAATTGTAATTAAATCATCAAATAAAGTTAATTGTAATTGATTATTGGTAAAACTTGCTTTAAAAATCCATTTTTCAGTTAATCAGTTTTAATTGTCAAGCAAAAAATATCTTTTTTGGTTACGTTTTTATGTCTTAAAGATATTTTTTCTGTCTTACAGTCAAAAATATTTTCGTAAAATTTAAAACTTGTAACCGCCCCTCAACCAATTAGATGCCAAATTTTTTATGTCTGAAAGACATATATTTTACATGTATCATTGCCCTTATACGATTTGTTTGAAAGAAAATAACAAATATTTTGGTCAAAGGTTACTTGTTCAACATAATTTTATTTCAAAATTTATAAAATTTAATATAAAATTTAATTTTGATTATTATGCTCGAGATAATTTGGTTGTTGATATCGTTGTTTTTTGGTGAGCTTTAGTTTTGAGATTGACATAATCTGGCGCTACTTTCTATGCGTTTTGAATTGAGAAAACAACAACAACCAAATATGAAAAAAACAACGAGAAAAACAATCATGTGAATATAGACAATGTGAATTTAGATTAAACAATTTTTTCTATGATAGCATATGTAAATTCTATTTTCATCATGCATTAACCCTGTGAAAATGGATTCTTTTTCCACTAGTGTATTGTAGTTGCTATGGTTTTTCATATAATTTTCAACATAGTTTCTTAAGCAACGCAACCATGAAAAAATAGAATATGAATTTTTAATGTTATGTTGTCGATTTCTAATTTTATAATTTATAGTAAATATCGATTATGTATATACTATCATAGAAAAAATTGCATTTCCTACGCGAGATAAAAACGTTTTTCGTTCGTAAACATGTCTCAAACAAATGTTTCCTTACGAAATAACAATGATTTCATCTCTTGTAGGAAAATATACTATTTTTTTAAATATTTTGCTTGCAGCGAATAAAAAATAGTATATGATGCACGGACGTAAGTTATTTTGGACAGTAGCGAATAGAGGCGCCATACTTCACATACGTCCAAAAACCTTGGCTTTACGTCCTTGCATCATAATGTACTATTATAAATTCAAAGTACTTAAATTTTATGAATAGTGAATATGTTCAAGTGGCATTATCCTCACAGAAGATGGCGGTGCTAGGGCCTTGAAGATAAGTGGACAATATAATGATGATTTTTTTCGATGACATAAATGCCATTGAACTGGTTGAAGTAAACATATCTAGATGGCGTTGTTGAAACTATTAATTCAATGAACATAATAGAGCCTTTGCAATAGCGTTGATGCTATTAAGACTATTAAAACAATTCGATGAACTTTTTAAATGATTTTGGTTTAATTCACAATCCAATTATATGTCACTGCGTAGCTTAAATTTAGTTTTGATCCAGACAATTTAATAGCAAAATATGGAGAGGCTGAAAACTCACAGCTCTGCGATATCAAGACTTCGGTCTGGGTTAAGGATTTTGATATAGTTTTCAACAAAAAACTTTTATGAGGACATGGTTTTTAGTTTTTGGCAGCGATGTATATCAAACATAACTTTTTGTTAAAGTATGTATTTTTCATCTCTGTTTAGATATGTATTACAAAACTAACACGAAACATCAATACGTTATCGGAAAACTATAACAGATCATAAATTAACATAATTTAGTGAAAAGATGATACCCTCAAGAAACTACTCAAAAACCTCTCCATTTAGCGTTTCGAGAAAATATTTCAAAATCACAAATTCATATTTCTTTCGAAATTCCAAAAATATTGTAAAAATTAAATAAAATAAAAAATTCAAACTTTTTTCAAACAAAATTCTAAAAATATTTCAAAAATTATTACAAAATCAAAGATTAAAACTTTTTTCAAAAATTCTAAAAATATTGCAAAAATTATAACAAAATCAAAAATTGTAACTTTTCCCAAAATTATAAAAATTATAATAAAATCAAAAATTTTAAATTTTTCAAAATTCTAAAAATATTCCAAAAATTCTTACAAAATCAAAAATACAAACTTTTTCAAAAATCCGAAAATATTTCAAAAACTATAACAAATTCAAAAATTTCCATGTCCAATTTTTTTTCAAATACATTTACGTCATAAAAACAGCTACATTTTTTTGCAAAAAATTGGCAAAAGAAATAAATGAAATCATTTTTTAACACACTTCACATTATTTTTTTGACAAACTTATAATGCCATAATTCTCTATAATAATAAAATTTCATATCATACAAATAATTAATTTTATTTTGTTCCATAAAATTGGGTAAAAAAATAAATAAAAATCTTTCTTTTGACACACTTGACAGCTTTTTTTTGACAAACTTATAATGCCATAATTCTCAATAATAATACTAAAATTTCATTTCAAACAAATAATTAATTTTATTTTTTTTCAAACAAATTGGGTAAAAAAATAAATAAAAAGCTTTCTTTTGACACACTTGACAACATTTTTTTGACAACCTTATAATGCAATAATCTAGTTTTTGATCTCACATACCAATCCCGACCATCCAGATTTCTCCACATTCTTTGTTCCTACTCATTATCGCTTAAAATGAACATTTTTTAAGCAAAAAATATGCATATTTCCTTGTTTTGACACACTTGACGATTTTTTTGACACACTTCCGGTACAATAATCGAACACATCGTCCTTTCGGCTCTTACCATTGAGTGTGCCTATTTTTAGAATTTAAAATTTTTCAAATCCCTTCAGCCATTTTCTAGATTTCGTCGGTTGTGACGGCCGGACGGCCGGCCGACAGACATACATTTTTTTTGCTTTTTTAGATCAGTAGGTCCTAAAACGTCGGGAAATGCCAGAATTTCACTTTTTGCTCATGAATGTAATACTTAGGTCTTTCAGACCGACGTAATTTACATAAGCCTTCGAACACCAGTTCATTTTCCAATTGTATTCCATTTCCAATTATACCAAGACCATTATATTACCATTTTATAAATGGCAACAACACTCATGTTCTAAATAACGTGGATAGTTGTACAAATAAACTCACGATTGATTCTCTGTAGCTTTAATTTCCAATTCGGTGTCTCAAAATGATAGTTAAAATAAATTTTTTATTTACAAATACATATATGGAATCAATGAATTTTCTTTAAAAAATATCATCACTCACAACTAGCGCCGAGGGTCGAGCAAACTAAGAACCCCAACTCGAGATAATAATTCCTTTTTAATATTTGGTCTTTATGTTACCGCCAACCAAAAATGGAGACACCGATCCAAATTGAACCAAAATCAATTTTCGAGGTTGTGGTTTTTTGAATGAATTAATTAATTAATTACTAGCATGACGCTGCAATTTAACTTTTATCGATCATTGTTTAGGTGGTTCGTGTCACGCATAGGCGAACGTCTTTGTCTTCTTCTTAGCGCAAATTTTCACCTCGTTTAGTGGTTGTTTCCTAGGCAAATTATCCGCACGGATTGGCACCAAGGATGTATCTAGCTTTTCTGCTGTTATATAACTGCATTTAAACAGATTTAGTTGAACTCTTAACGTTTCTAATCTGTATCTCTCAAAAACTCTTCGGGTTCTAAATAAACAGGATCCATTTCAATTAAAAAAAATTAATAGAAGAAAATAATTTCAGTTGAATGAGAGTGAAAATTTAAGCAACTCTAGGTAGTAAAGGTTTCATTACACTAAAATTCAAAAAATAACAATCCAACGAAAAAAAAACAATATTTCTGACAAAAAGTAGGTATAACTATAGAAACTAATAAACAAATATTTTATTTATATACAGATCACGCCACTCAATTGCATCTTCATCAAATATATCACAGCCAAATCAGTTCAAAAAATTATATTCAAAAAGCTCATACGAGCTAGATAAATTATCATCACCAAATGTATCCGCCACCAGTAATACATTAACGAAAACAAAAACGAACAAAGTTGGAGATCGTAGTAAAAGTACATCGTTACAACATTTAAACGATCACCATAATCATTATCAAACATCATCATCAAACACATTAAATAACAAACAAAAACGAAATTCAATGAAGAACATAAATGAACGAAGAACACATAAAAGTCAAAGATCTAACTATGATGATGACGATGAAGAGTATAACGACGAAGAAGAAGATGAAAATGAAAGTGATACAGAAGTGAGAAATAGAAAAAATATACAACATCATAATGGTGGTGTTTCTCCAATTTCTGAAACAATGAAATTTAAGCAGAGAAATCACAGTAAATTACAACAACAGCAGCAGCAGCATTCCGGTATAAATCATAAAACAAATAGTTATGCTGAAGATGATGAGAACGAAAGTGAGATTCCATTTGAGAAAAAACGGTATCTATTCGAAGAAAATTATCGACGCGCATCAGAGGAATATCGTAATCGAAGTAAATCAAGAGAAAATTCTCCATCGATCAATGCAACAAATAGTAGTAATAGCAATCCAACGTTACAAAGACGACAAACCGAATATAAAAAACCTCCCCCAGGACCACCACCAAAACCAGCTCGTACTTTAGATCGAAGACGGGGGATGTCGAAAGATCGTTCCGATCGTATACATGATAGTTCTGGCACAGAAGGTGATTCAAGTCAGTTAAGTCAACGTAGTGTTGTTTATTTACATGCAACAACAGTTGGAGAAATACCACAGCCATATATACTTAATTCAAGAAGAAAAGCGGTTTCACGTGATGATCTATCATCTCAACGAACAGCAAACAGTAAACAAATAACACCAATGACAAGAACTGTTTCACGTTCTGTCTCTGTTTTAGCGCCATGGAAACCGAAACATTTACGTGATGGTTATGAAATTAACTATTCACAAAGTAGTGAAAAGGTAAATTAATGATCTGATTTAGTATTTGTTGACACTAAAAATTTTTATTCCACATTTCAGTCGAAAAAATACGCCGCAAATTCACGACACGATGAAACAAATCGAAAGCCAATAACATCATCCCAATCAACATTAACACGAACGAAAAAAGAATTACAGAATAATAATATAAACAACAGTAGTAGCACATTATCACGTTCTCGAAATAAACCAAAACCAAAAGATGAGTTATCGTCTGATAAAAGCTCATCATTATTAAAAGGACCACAACAAAGTACATTATCACGAAATCGTGAACGTGAAAGATTGTCTGAAAGTCGTGACGAACATTATAATAAAGAAAATTCTGGACGTAGAAAATGGAATTAAATCTTATAATCATTATTATTATTATTATTATATATAATTAATTAATTAATATGCTTTATTTTTAATGTAATTTTTTTATCATTTTTAACAAAAGAAAATTGGTTTAAATTACAAATTAAACAAAAAAAAATATAAATATTAACAAGATAATTAATTTTAATTTTTTTTTGTTGGTGCTAACGGTCGTGTTTCGAAAAATTAGAAAAAAATGTTTAAACTATTCATCACATAAGAAATAATGTCGCTGTTATCATATAAAATAAAAAATAATAATAATTATTGTTGACACAAACCTAAAATAATAATAAATTTAAAACAAAAAAAAAATAAATGTAAAATAATTGTTTAACAGTTTTGTTGTTTTCTTTTAATTATTATTTATAAATATTATTATAATGTAAACATTAATTATTAATTAAATATTAACAAAACAAAAATTATTGCCATGTCAAATATATATAAAACATAGAAAGCAAAAACTATCTTGATCGATTAAAATAAAAAATAACAAAAGAATTTTATGTTTTTATTTTATCAAAAGCACAAAGCATTGTACCAGCGATGACCAAAGTCATTCCAATGTAGGTTTCTGCAAATATAGAATAAATAATGTTAGTAGCAATTGGGAAACACTATAGTTAATCGTTATAATAGGGAACTTATGTAGCAATTACTAAGTTTGGACGAGATCGTAAATTCCATTATCTTATATTATCGAAATATACTCAACTCCTTGATGATTTCTGTTCACCTAAAAGTCGTGCCACAATCGCCGTAAAAACAAAACTCAACGAATTTGCTATAGGAACAGCAAGCGATAAATCTGTATTTTGAAGTGTCAAAAAATACAATAGGCTTCCGGATTGGTTGAGTAAAAACGGAAAAATATACTAAAACAAACCGATAATTGTTATTTAGATTATTTGCTTACAAAAATGAATATTTAAAGTCATACCTGCCATCGTGTAACCAAAAATTTCAACTCATATAGTATTTGTTTAATTTTTGAGTCACTGTATTTAATTTCTTCTATACCTTTTGACCCACGCCGTATTAATGGATTTGTTCCACCCCATAACATTGCAACGGCGACTAGTGAAACTATTCGTAAAAGTTGAATATTATTTTAATAATCATCAAAACCCCCGGTATAGAAGCCATCTACATTTTTTAGCACAATAAAAATCGTGAACTTGTAGCGCCATTTTGAAATTAAAACTCAATATAAAAAAAATTCAAAAAATCGCCATAACGCTCATAACGCCATCTGGAAAAATAAAACTCCATATAAAAAAAATTCAAAAATATTTAATCAAAAACACTAATTCAATTTTTTGCATATGGCAATGTTCATTGTTTATTGCAAATGGCGTGAAATGGTATGGCTATGATATATCGGGGGTTTTGTAATCATCAATAAATATCATAGAATCGTGACAACAGAATCGGGAAATCATTTAATTCTTACCAAAATCATTAAAAAACATTGATTATTTTAACACTCACTATAATAATATGTTTTCAGAAATTTGTAATGTTTATCACACAATCCAATAAGAATTGAGATTGTCAAAATGTAGTAGGATTATAATACAAATGTAAATGTCAAAATATTACAAGTGATACTAGAATCTTATTACTTAGCTGTACCGCTATATTATCGTTTTTATGAAATAAAATTATTTAGTTGAAATACATTAATCGTTCTATGGAACAAAAGATATAAAATTATTTATTTTGATGCAGAAACCTACTCTAAATATTAAAACCCACTTTGTTTTGTTTACATTTTTTTTTGGAGATAAATTCTAGTACCGTCCAAACAAACCAATCAAAACTACCAACTAAACAACAATAACATAAAAAAAATATTTCATTTTGACATTTAAAACAAAAATAGCAGGTTCTTGTTGAAAATTAATATTTATATTTTAAATATATAAATATAAATTAAGATTTATAGGTAAAATGTCATCGGATATAAGTATACCATTGAAAATAAAAATTAAACAAGAAAAATTAAGTCCAAAACCACAAAAAAAGCCAGATATTGAAGAATTGGCATCGACCACCATTTCACCAATTCCTGAAGAAAAAAAAGTTATCGAACCAATAAAATCTTCAAATGAAATTTTAGCGGAACTGTTTCAAGTATTCAATGCGGCACCACCTCAATCCGTATTATCGAATAACATCGAAGATTTAATTAAATATGAAAAAATGTCATTAAAAAAACAACAAAAAAAGCATAAGAAGAAGCACAATGATAATTCTGAAGATAAAAGTAATAAAAAACATAAGAAATCTAAAAAATCTGATAAAATTAAAACCGAAAATAATGTATCCGATAAAGAACTTGATAATGACAATGAAACAGAAAACAGTAGCAAGAAAAAACATCATCATCACAAGAAAAGTAAAAAAAGAAAAAAATCACGAACTCGAAATAAATCAGAAGAACGTTCTGAGAAAATGAGTCAAAATTCTCCAACTTCTGAAGAAAAACCTAGTAAACCAGTCGAAAGCACATCAAAAATAATCATAAAAGATTTAAAAAATAGTAAAATTTTGGAGAGTATCGTTTCTAGTAGAACTAGAAGTAATTCTAATACCAGTGAGTATGATGATTTGAGTTCTGAATTATCATTATCCGATGAATTTGAATCATCATCAATGTACTACACCGAAGGTAGTAAAAAATCTAATGAATTTTACCATCGTTCTAAAAAACATCGTAGTCGTTCTCGTGATAATAATCGCCATCTTGGTACCTCTTCAAAACATCGTTCATCCAACGACAGAGATTATAATAAACATAATAGTTACTATACATCATCTTATCGAGATCGGCAGCATTATCACCACAGATCGTTTTCAAGATCACGTTCTAGATCTAGATCGGGTGAACGAATTGATAAAAAAAGACTTCTTGAAATTGCTCGTAAAAACGCAATCACAATGTTAAAAAGTGGAACACTTCCAGGCTCACAATACTTAGCTCTAGAACTTAAAGAAAAAGCTTTAGAGAAAATGCGTTATGGTGGAAAGTCTATAGAAGAATTAACGGAATACTGTAGGAAACTTTCGAATGGAGAAAATTTGGGGGATCTTTCTAGTGTTTCTGGTGAAGATGATAGTGATCACGATAAAGAAGGAAATGAAAAAGCTTTTCATCACCCGTTTGTCTTAAAAGAACGGGGTCCAATTGTGATGAATATTAAGGTATATATTTCCTTTTATCTTATGAAATTTTTCTTCTCAAATTTATTTTCTGTTTTAGAATTCGGTTCCCATTCAACCTAAATCAGCTGAACAAACAAAAGCTATATTAATGCAATATCCCGTTTCATCCGGAACTCAACATCGTTTAAATGAACCAGAATGGATGCCAGTTGAACCCAAAAAGCCAACACCTGTCCCAAAGAGTTCGTTCAAAGTATCCATATAAAATATAATCAAATTATAACGTTATCTTATTTTCCATAGAAAATGTCCCACCAACACGTACACAGCCTTCATCGTGGCCTTTAAATAATAAATCTAAAAATAATCAACAAGGAATACTAACAACAAATCAAAAAATTGTCGAACAGCCAGTTATAATTCCTGAAAATATTCCTATTCAGTATCCAATCGGTCATACATTAAATCAAACAAATTATCCATTAAATCAACAACCTCCTGAAACAGTGTTTCCAGATACATCAGCTGCAGGCAATTTAGATATATCATCAATTATAACTCAACGTTTGAATGCGATGCGAAAACTACAAGAAAATCCACATGATTTTGAAGCACAAGGTTTGATGAACAACGCACAGCAGGATGTAAGATTTTACCATAATTCAGATTTTAATTTGTTGGTTATTAATATATATATTTGTTTTTCTTTTTTTAAGATGTCAATTTGGTTGAATTCTAAACATACACCAGGACAATTTACAGGGAGTACAGGTGCACATATATTATCAGCAAGAGAATTAGCACGTGGTATTCAATCATGGGCTAGAAGAGTAAGCTATTTTATTCTTCATTGAAATGAATTTTCATTAAATAAATCTAAAAACAAACATCAGAGACGCCCTCTTCAAAGTCTTATTTCTACTCATTTCTATTATATTTAGATGAGCTCAAACAAGACTTTGAGATTTACATATTTTTGATTTCAATTAATATATTTTAATGTTTTGTTTCATATTCTCCTCATACACGGTTTGGATAATTATTAGAAAGAAATTAATTTTTTAATTGAAATTAATCATTAAAATATATTTTGCTTTTTTTAATTAGCAGAAAGAATCGGGTATTCTTTTTGCTATTTAAAAAAAATTAATCTATCAATGGATAGATGGCTTCTTGTGAACCTAATATAAAAGAGATAATCTTTTATGAAAATTACGAAATAAGAGGTAATATAATTGTAAATATTTTTTATATAATGATTTTTGAGGTTCCATTTATCAAAAGAAATTTCAAAAGCAAACTCCGAAGTAATAACTGCATCAACATTTTTGAGACATTTAGTATTCGTCAGTCATGAAAAATAACATGAAATCTTATTAATGTGGTCTATTCAGCAAAAAATTCTTTCGAAAATTTCTGCTATTCTTCTATTTTTTGCATGAAATTTTGTAAATTTTATACAAAAAATAGAAGAAGAGCAGTAATTTTCGATAGAAGATTTTACTGAATGGACTCCAGTATAATAAAGTCTTGACATGTTGTTGTAGTGGCGGCTGCAGTACTACTCCTCTGACTGTATATAACATGCGTTCCTTTGGAACAAAATAGCTGCTCAAAGTAGCTTTTGAGTAGATCACCAATGGAACGCCAAAAATTTGAAAATTTTTCAAAAGAAACCACACAATTTTGTTATTGTCAAAATTGTTTATTTTGGGCTGATATTTAGATCTGACTGGTCCATTTTAATATTAAAAATACCAAAATAAGTTTATAACTGCTTTGAATAAAATCGAATAACAAACTGCTTTTCAACTACACAACTTGTTCGAGGTAGAGTAGATCAAAGCAAATTTGAGTAAGTTTGATTTTCAATGGAACGCGCCTATAGATACAGTAATTCTGCTTCTGTTTTAAAACAGTTACACAATATAATTTTGTCTATGTAATCATTGGTAACATTGTATTTTATTGTAGTGAGTGTCGAAGACCTGAGAAATCCACCGACTTCGACCTTATTCTTTCAGTATTTCAAACTTGTTTTTTAACTTCTCGATATGAGCAGTTCTTGTACTTTCACTTTTTATGATATCTACAGGTTTCAAGACCTCTTAAATCTGTTAAGGTTATTACCTAGCTGTCAGTCTGTGTGTTTGTTTTAAGGAGATGGATTTTTTCAAGAAAACGTTCACAATGAAAAACAATTCCTAATTTTTTAATCCTTATAATTTCTTATTTTTGTCCTATATACACATGTAGATGCTTGATTTTCTGATGTTTTTGTGATGGCGACATTTCGATATTCCTCAAATCGTATGGAAAATTGTTTGGTAACTTATTATATGCATTGTGGTAGCGATCTTCAGGTTTTTGGTAAGAAAAGCTGAACGACCAAAATAGTTAATGTTTTCCTAATCATATTGCAACGTCTAAAGGAACAACTTAATTGCACTCACCTTAGAGTATCTCTTCGTTTTTTGTAGTAACATGAATTATGCCACGGACATTCGCCAGTATACCGGCCTCGAACTCGTCCGACTCCATTTTCTTTTGTTAATGGATATGGCAATGAGTCAATATCATCGCCGGCGGTAATGGCGAAATCAAACGCAAAGCCTTCCGAATATCGCCATCCTGCTCCGTTTCTGTCCTGTTTTCCTTCTGTGACGCATGAAATGTACACTGGGTCTTAAAAAATAAAGCAGTAGCTGAGTACATTCATCACCACCGAGATAGTTTTTTGGTTTGCCCATCGATTCCCAATGTTAGGAGTTGGCATATACAATCATCCTGACATCCCAGAACTTTCCGGGTCTTAACCAAGAAGCCCGAGGATTCGATTTCTGATTAGTAAGCAAAATACAACCGGCAAACAATATTCTTAAATTAAAATGTACCTTGAATAGCTTCATAATCTCAAACGGTCGATTATGGGAATTTCCAGTATAAACACAACGTCCAAAATAATACACAAAATATTTCTTTTCAATAACACTGAAGATTTTATTCACAATTAAAATTCCCTTTATTTTTATTTAGACGATTTTATGTTCATGATACAGCTATTCAATTAATTTATTCTGTCCAAAATGACGAAGAATCGATCGCATTCTTAAATTCTTTTATTCGGAATATTCTTTAAAACAAAATCACAAATCATTCGTATTTGCTCTTCTATCTTTTCTAGAAAATCATATTCGTAGAAGTAAGAGTAAACGTTTTCTTTTTTTTTATTTCACTTCTTTTGAAGTCGATTTTATTTTTATTTTATTTGATTCCATATTCAAAAAAGAAAACTAATTCGTTTACGTCATCCTTTTTATTTATTTTAATTAAAAAACTTACATAATTGAACAAAACAAACAGAAAAATAATTTATTCTTCAGTTCTTTCAACATAAAAAATATAATGGTCTCAAATAGAGGAGCTCATAAATCGAAATTAATGTTTTGTTTCAAATACTCACAAATTTAGTTTTTGCTTCAAATTTGATGCTTTACTTCGTATTAAAAATAAAAATAAATTATTTTTCTAAATGTTTTCTTATCGAAATAACAGGCGTAAAAATTTAAAACAACATACACTCAAAAGAAAAAAGGGTCTTTGTGCTTGTTTTCAAAGAAAACAATAAATATGTATTTTAACAGACATGTAATTTATGAAAAAATTTTTGAGCAAACTGTTTTTTAATTCATAGTGTTTTTGGGTTTGTTTGTATATGGCCCATTCCACACTTGTATGCAGTGCAACGCACCACTTCTTCGTTTCTTACCTCTTTGCGTAAAAATTACCTATAATCTAAATTGGAGTTGCCATATTTGAATATAGTTTATAGGCCAAAGAGGTAAGAAACGAAGAAGGGATGCGTTGCACTGCATACCAGTGTAGAAAGAACCATTTAATATAAACATAAAATCAAATAAAGTGGTTGCTATAGAAGGTTAGGGAAAAAATAACAAACAAAAACCTTGGTTTAAACAATTTTCTCGAAAAACCTCTAGTTAAACATATTTTTGAAAATACATATATATGTGCGTATTTTTCTCTGTAAATATTTCAAAATCTTGCTTGTGCACAAACTTTGTATGTAATTCGGACCTTTTTTGCTTCCGAGTGTTTATGGCCTTCCGCTAACGCCTCGAACAACAAATTCACTCTCTAGCTAAAGAGATCCATTTTACGCCCTTAATACATAAATAGCTATTAAAATATTGAGATATATTGTTGTCGTATTCTACAGAGAAAACGTTTTAGAAAACAGGTCTGGCCATAGCCATAGCCATAAAATATCCTGCACTTTAACACATCTAACATGAAATATGTCGCAAGGTCTGCAATAGAATCTTAAAATATTGGTCCGTAGCATGAAATCAGTTGAAAAACACTGATATAGGCTGTTGCCGTGATGTTGCATTTTAATTATATATTTCGTTGCCATTTTGTTATAACCGTAACATTACCCTCCATTTAATTCTGTTCGTCTCAAAATTTAGAACTTTGACCTTCCACGATGTTCTTTTCTAATTCTTTAAACCACATCATTCAACTTGATCATAACGTTGTAAGGTACTTCCCATGCAGATTTGTCATAACTAGGGCAACCAGAAATATGCCCTTGCATGATTTTTTTACAGCACTTAATTAAAAAGTTACTAAGCTTTAAATCTGTTTCAGGTAAAAATACGACTTTTAGGCCCTATTAGTTACAGCATATTTTTGCTTATTTTACTCCAAAATGCATATGGGCATTCTTTTAAAAACCGAACAGATTTGGACAAAATCTGACCGACACGTTTTTGATTTGGTTGAAATCTTTTTTACAGGTTTTATATCGAAAAAAGATATACGTGTTCGAGGATTTTTTTGACGAGTTATTTCCAAATATTCATAACTTCGGTTTTATTAAAGATAGAAACTTTTATTTTGTTTTATTTTTAAGTTAAAATATGCTAGTTTACAAACAAATATTAAAATTAATAAAAGTTATTAACAAATACAGAGTGTTTAGTATGACCATCGTATTCTTCGTTCAATTTTCAATAAAAAACGTATGTTTAGTTAATGCCAATGGAGAAATGAGTTTTACTGTTAGGATAGTACATTTTGATGCTAGGACGTAAAGCTAAAGATTTTGGACGTATGTGGAGCTTGCCCACATTAAGTCCAAAATAGCTTACGTCCGTGCATCATATACTATTTTTTATTCTCCGCAAGCAAAATATTTAAAAAAAAAAATGTTTATTCTAAATTAAAATTATAAAGTTGCATAAATTTTGAAATAAAAATATGTGGAACAAGTTACCTTTGACAAAATATTTGTTATTTTTTCCAAATTATTGTATAACTATGACAACAAATGAAAGAACTATTTTAATTGGATTATGAAATTTTGAATTTAAGGGTTGCTTTGATAGAAATTTCTATTTTTTATAGAATTTAAACAAATGCAAATGTTTTTTACTTTTTTGGACGTAGGTAGCTATGACAACAAAATATATGGTTAAAAAGTAACACTTTAAGGTCGCAAATCACAGTAATAAAGTAACACTTTAATACATAGGCGAATAAAAATAAACTAATTTATCGAGCGCGGGACGACAAAAATTTTTATAAATTTTTGTCGTCTGGCGCTGAAATCATAACTTATTTGTAACAGTAAAACTCATTTCTCCATTAACTAAATATACGTTTTTTATTGTAAATTGAACGTAGAATACGATGGTCATACTAAACACTTTATTTTTGTTAGATAATGACTAAAAATTGATTTTAACATTTTATTTGTTTATAACATTAAAAATTTGTTAATATTTTTTATAAATAACAGTTTTTTTTAAATTCCATCTTTATACTTTAAAATGAAACAGACAAAAAGTGTCTATCTCTACCAGAACAGAAGTTATGAATTTTTGAAATTAAGTCTTCAAGCCAAAAATCACAAAATTCTCGAAATTTAGATCCGCTCTATTTCCCCTAAAAAAAAAAAGAAAAAATCCTCGAACAAGTATATTTTTTTGTTTATATAGAACCCGTAAAAATATTTTCAGCTGAATCAAAAATTTCTTAGTCACATTTTGTCCTAATCTGTTCGGTATGTAAAAGAATGACCCAATATATGGAATTTTTTGTCGTCCCGATAAATTAATTCAATTCTAACATTAAAAATCATTTCTCCATTAATTAAAAATACGTTTTTTATAGGAAATGAAACGTAGAATACGATGGTCATATTAAAAACTCATTTCGTGGGTAGGACAATGACTAAAGATCGATTTGAACATTTTATTTGTTTATAACAATAGGAAATTGTTTATAACTTTTATTAATTTTGATTTTTTTTTTGTAAACTAGCATCTTTTAACTTTAAAATAAAATCAACTTGAAGTTGCTATCTTTAATAAAACCGAAATTATGAATATTTGAAAATAAATCGTCAAACTAAAAATCACGAAATTCTCGAAATTTAGAACCGCTATATTTTAATATATCTTTTTTCTCGATATAAAACCCATCAGAAAAGGTCAGAAAAGTGTTCGGTATGTAAAAGAATGACCCATATTAGTGCATATTTTATCATAATTATGAGTTTTTTCTAGATTTATTGGTAACAATATGCACAAAAATATGAACTTGGAAAAATTGGATCAATTTTACTATTGTCGCAGTAATATTAAGGGTTATGTATTTTGAAAATTGAACCCTAAATATGGAAAATGTTTGTGTGCGTCTCTTCCCCTTAACTTTAGAAAGTGGCCGATAAATAAATTTGGTAAATTTCAAAATTGTAGATGGAATTGGAACTCTGTGTTTTGAGGGGCAAGGAGTAGAAAATGTTAAACAAAATTTTTTTGGAACTGGTAGAGTATGGAAGGTTGAATTTTTTAATGGAAAGTGCAATTCTTTTATTAATTTTTATAATCCTGGGGTTTGGTATATTACGAAAAATTGTTGTTTTTATTCTGTACCAAACTTAACTCAGAACGCAATTAACAAATTAATTTTATAAAATTTACTCTAAAAGTGAATTAAATTTTTTACTTTGTGCTTTGAGGTGCTATAAGTGCTATAAGTGGAAAACGTTATTTTCGTTGACTCATTTATAGCTAGAAACACAACACGGGCGAAATCTTCCGAAGACGACGTTAGTAACATTAGAATACACAGAATACATACATTTCAATTCCGTGTTGTGTTTCTACCTTAGTGTTAAGAATGATTTATTATTTTCAAGATTTCAATTTTGGATTTAATTCTTCGATCCTTAAGTTTTGAAAGAAATATCATTGAAAATATTTTTTTTAATTTATCAAATTATTTTAATTCCGCACAAACATTTTGATGAAATTTGCGACAACTATAAACTACGGGTAATGGGAAAAAATTCTAATAATTTAATTTTTTATAGGTTGCTTCTTTGAGAAGTCCATTTATATGCAGTTCGGACAAAGAAGTCCTCTATTCCGAATTGAATGGTTTCTGTGAAGTTTTGAACAGAAATATTTAAATTGTCATTATAACAACAGTAACGATCAAAAGGGACACCTTGGCAAAATTTTAAAAACTATTGGTGTCAATTTTTGAGAAGAAAAACTTTATGGGATTTTGGCACTTTAGATTTTAGTAAATAAATTTTGAAAACTGATGTAATTAATAATAATTATAAGTGGTCAATTTCCATGTACTACCATTACTGCCACTCGTAATATCTGCGGTCTACAGTCTATAGTAGCGAGCTAAAGCTCAGGTGAGATGATCAAAACACTATTACTTCTAAGGAACCGATTTAAAAAACGAAACTCTAAAAACATATATCTCCATGAAATTTCTCTCGGTTTTTAGAGCATATTTTAAATGCATAAAATAGGTTTTTAGAGCATATTTATTGCGCTTAAAATAGTTTTTTTGTGAATATTTTTGGTTCCCTAATGATAACTCTCTTTTTCGTTATTGTAAGTAAAATAAGTAAATAAAAATAAAAAAAACAAACTTGTGAATATTCTCGAACCTATCCCTGGTTCGGCTTGCGCAGACAATAGTGTTAGTGGGTACCGCCCCATATATGAGATCACTATGAAGTCTTAAGTTGGTTCCAAAAATAGTTTGAGCTGGTGTCATTGCCATGGTCATGTAAAACTACTGATCTTTATTTGATCAAAAATAAAGGAATATGTTGATCATAGCTACGTTGGTTCTTATTAACCTCTTAAGCTAGAAATTCTTCCAATGTCACATTACATTCTGACTGTGGGTGCAAAGGTCCTCGTTTTGTTAATCCCGAACATCTGACAAATTTTCTGGACTACAAAAGACCAAAGTTTCGACCCTGATCGGTGTTGATTTCCATGTGTTGTATCGGTGTTGATCTCCATAGGAAATCTATAGCGGCTAATCCGCTATATTTATCATTATTTATCACAGTTTTAGCGATGGCGTTTTTTGACTGATGGGTATCGCATATACTTCCGGCCACTTAGTGAAGTAGTCCTTAATCACTATAACATATTTGTTTTGGTTATCATTTGTTCGAAATGGTCCAGCTACATCGATTTTGGTACTTTCAAGTGGGGCCCCTACTTTGTATTTCTTTATTTTAACTATTTATTCCTATGACTTCTTTTTGACGATTCCGCATTTATCGACATCACTCTACGACTCGTTGCCGGGTCAGTAAAACCGTTGTCATATTTTTGCAAGAGTTCCGTTGGAGCAACTATCTTAATGCACCTCGATCAGGTCTTATGTGAAATTTCTGGCGATACAGGTATTTATGGAAATGTTTGACATATTTCATAATAGCCTTTGGGGTTGCGCACTTCTTTCTGGCTACGCAGTAATTTTGGACTGGATAGCATTTTAGAAACATACGCTAACACATTTTCCTGTCCGTCTACTTTCTGTGACAGACAGGACTCCGTTTATACCTTCATTACTAGCATCAATGTCTAAAATAAATTTTTTTTTGGTATAAGATAGGACAGAATTGACCGTACATAATCTTCTCCGGAGCTACACTAATACTTGTTCCTGTTGGTCTTACCACTCAAATGCTATACCTTTTCTAGTTAACGCATGCAATAATTTGGCAACGTATGAAAATCCGGGCACTAACCGTTTGTAATAAGTGGACAATCCATACAGATTCTTCGGCTTCGGCTTCGAACTGCTAAAATTTTGTTTAAAATCTTTGTGAATTCCCTTTGCCGTAACCTTGTATTCTAAATACTTTACGTCTTCCTTGAAAATTGAACACTTTTTGGAAGTCAACTTTAAATCAGCTGGTTGTTCGTTCTTAGCTGGTTCAACCGTTCCAGAACCTTTGCCAAGTTCCTCAAGTGATGTTCAAAGTTTCTGCTCATAACGATAATATCAGGCTTTATAAGCCTTTTAATATACGTTCCACTAATTCCTCAAAGGTTGCGGTAGCGTTGGATAATCCAAATGGCAAAGCAAAACACCACAGTTGAGCACCATTTGGGTCAAAGTCTAGAGGTTTGATGTGGTCAGAGGAAAACAATTTTTGGAGTCGAGCTGCAGCAGACTCTGCCATTTCCAACTGCTCCATTTAAACTGTGTTTTTGTTATAATTGATTAGAATCGCACGGTATTCTAGCCAATTGTTTCTTTTTTTTTTTGCTGTATTGAAGAGATTATTTTATTCTTTTCCAAGTTATTATTTCACAACTCTGCATATTTTAGATTGAAATTTTGGAGTGTTAAGGTTTTTTGGCTTCAGTGATTAGTTCTTAGTAGAAAAAAAAACCGTCAAAGTAGGGTCAAGGAGCTCACTTCTAATTGCGTGTCTAAAGGAATGTTCACTACTTTTGTTTGCCTAAGCACGTTGATTGTGCACCAAAATCAACACAAATGTTTTCCATTTTCGTTCCACACGGTGTGATGACTAGATAGCATTACTCATGCTGCATGAGGCTATAGTAGAAATTATTGCAAGACTTAAAGAATTTGCCTATATCTGGTAGTGTTTCGTGCTCCGCTACCAGCCTCCGACGAGTATGCAGAATCTTAAATGAATCAACAAAATCCTTTCCGAGGAAGATTTATTTCTATCTACGCAGTTGTTAAATATCAACAGATAAATACAGGTAACTAAAATACTTTTAGGTGTTTGCGGAAAAGAATCGCAGTTCTTGGTCCTTCCTAACCGAGAGAAAATATGTAGATCAGTTTTGTATTTTTGTACAAAACTTATCAAACTTTTTGTTTTGTATTTTCTTTTCGATATACGTTTCATTATTTTGTGGTTTCGATTATCATGGTTCCGAAGGAATTATGAAGCGGTCTAAATTAGCTGCAGCCATTTCTAACTCGTCCAGATTAATTTAGACGCAGCTTATTTTACCCATTTCAGATTCTCTTTGTATCGTATATTGGTTCCTTCTGTTTTAAAGTCGGACACATCCTTTTAGTTTCTCATCTCTAATTAGTAATTCCATTATATGGTCCACTACAACAGATCCTTGGACTGTGATAAGGCGTTGATGAAAACTATAGGGTGTAAAATGGAAAAAAAATTAATATTGGAATCTTATGCTAATAGTCCGAATACTAAAGTACTTATTCATTTAAGATTTAATCTCCCATTCATGGCTTTTTTTAATTTTTATTCCACAGAAAGACTCCTGAACGATAACAGGCCTTACTGAACTCTGTCTAGCTATGCAGTCGACTGTTTTATTGCTTGTGGTACCTACGTATCCAGGTATACAATTAACGATAACATTTTTTACGGTAACGTGTTGAGCTTTCCCAAACAATCTCCAACTAACTTTTGTTCAAATTATTCTCTATTCAAACTCAAATATTTGTATTTTTTAGTTGTGTGTATTTCGGTCTATAAGTACTGAAAGGTGTCCAAGTGGCAAGTATTTGATTTTAGGCCTAGATATTCCATCTCTTCTACTTCTCGTAAAAAAATTCATTTTGGTGGAAAAATCACGAGAGAATTTTTTTTAAGTTAAAAAGAACACGTGCTGCAAAATCATCGAAGCTAATTTTTCGATAAAATCGTAGATTGTTTAAATATCTCATGAAATATGCTGATTTAAAAAAAAAATTGTATAAGCATTTTTGTAGGAAATTTAATTCTCTACCAAAAAGGTCCGGGTTATGTTTTGGCTAAAACATATATTTCTGATGATATTTTGAAAAAAAACTTGTAAATCTTCTCAAAACTCGTAAAAAACATAAATAAAAAGGATGACGAAAAGGCTCTAATTTTCTTTTTCTGCATAGAATGAAAAAAAATAAAAATAAAATCGACTCCAAAGGAGTGAAATCAAAAAAATTAAAATTTTTCTCTTACGAGTAAGAACGATATTAAAAATATACAAATTTTAACTCGTAAATATTATTTTGAGGAGTGATGAGAGCACTCGAATAAATTAAAATTGTAAACTCTGAAAAAAATATTTGTGAGAGGGTGCAAAAAATCACTAAAAAAGGTCATAGTTTGATATTTTTTAATTTAAAAAAAAAGACTACCGGACGGCGTAAAGTAATTAATTAACTCATCCACATAGAACGAACCACAATGATATAAAATATATTAACAATTATAATTACCTATGGAGATGCCAATAAAAATTTTGTTTTTATTCAAATATAATATCTTAACGATATATTATAATAAATCAAAATTTAATTGTCATTCGAAGCTTAGCTTTCGTTTCTCAATCTTTCGAATTTTCACGAAAATATAATGTATCTGCAAAAAAAAAATTAACGATAAGATTTCTCGCGTTTTATATTTAAACCTATTTACCGCTTTTTAAATCTTTTCATTAATTTTTTCAACAAGATTGTCTTCAGCTTTTGCAGATACATTTTATTTTCAAAATAACATAAACTGAAAGAAAAATAGGTTAACAGAATGGGAAGTAAGATTATTCTATGTAAAAAAAGTTATGCGAGAGATGTAGAGTCTATGAGTAAGTAAAGTTGATTAAATTATTTTTTTTTTGTAAATCTATAGTAAACCAATTTTTTTTACAATAATTTAATTATTAGTTAAGGATGTGATACAAAACTTGGTTTCATATTTTCTAATAATTATCTTATTGCTTACAAAATTTTATTGATTCTATAAAAAACACAATTTTTCTTTACAATCAATTAAATTTAGGATCAAAATTTAGTGACAACACCTGTATCAGGTGGAATGGGAATGCATTTACTTCAAAAAATGGGTTGGAAACCCGGTGAAGGTCTTGGCAAAGATAAAACTGGATCATTAGAACCGTTATTGTTGGAAGTAAAATTAGATAAAAAAGGATTATTAGCAGATGAAGAGGTAAAATAAAAAAACTTTGATGATTATTTTAATTATTAAATATAATTTTAAAATAGAATCCACAACATTTAATAAGAAAAAAAACAAGGGAAACAATTCGTAAAAATTTAGAAAGTAAACATCCCGTATCGTTACTTGGCGAAACAGCAGCAAAACGTAAATGGATTGTACCAGCTTATGCTATGGTAACTGAATCGGGTCCAGGACATAATAAAAATTTCTTGTTTAAAGTAACGATTAATGGTAAAGAATATACACCGACAGATGGTGCCGCCACCAAAAAGGAAGCAAAAGCAGTTGCAGCAAAGTTTGCACTTCAGAAAATGGGTATATTATCTAGTTGAATTTTTATGGTTAAAATATATTTGTATTACATGAAGTTGAGAAAATGTTTATATAAACGAATTTTAATATAAATTTTACTGTTTTACTTAAATGAGATATTATAAAAATCGACACAAATATTGTAGTTTTTAAGAAAATCATGCAAAGTTAAGGGAGAAACTCTTTGACTTCATCGCTTTAACGACAATCGGTAATTTGACCTGGCTTTGACCTTAGTAGGCATCGAAAAATCGTATATTAACGCGTTTAACGAAGATAAAAAGTTTAGTTGAAATTATGCCTTGTGGCAGAGTTGTTTGTTGAAATGGCTATTTTTATTCATATTTCATTTTTATGGCGCATCAGACTGGTATGTGTAGGACATTATTGTGGGTAAAGAAAGACAATAACAATTTAAATTATTTTATACGGAGGAGAATGACTTTTCATGGCGCGCCTGACTTTACCCATGAAAAGTTAGTTACTTCTCCAAATAAAATATGTTATTTTCCTCCAAATAAAATGTGCAATGTTTTTGTGGTTTTGATACTCAGTTCTAGGTTTAATTTATGCATACAATAAATATTTAAGAAGGCGAGATTTATAAATATGAGTGGTTTCGATTGTTTTAACAAATAAAAATGACGTTTAAATTTATATTTTGTGTGTTATTATTTTAACGGTATCATAGTAACACTTCTCCCTACATGTAGGGAAAAAGAAAAGTAAAACTGTCGCCGGCGGAGAAGTTGCATTTCTCCGTAGCCAGCTCAGTCAAATTATGACCTAATTATTTGACGTTTGAAGAAAAAAGTGTTTTTTTTGCGATAAATAACCTTAAATGTTTTGAAGGTTGTTATTGTATCCAAAGTAATTCGTTTTTGTAAATATTACTTCTAGAAAATCAGTACTAGAAAGTTGAAATACTATTGCTATAATATAAAAGGTTGCACATTTGTGGCTACAGATAGTTACAAGAGTACAGTCAAGTGAAAGACTTGAATAAAATACAATTCGAAATAAAGTTATAAATGAGATTTGTAGGACACTTCGAAGTTCGAAAGCAAATTAAGTGCGGTTCCTTCAGTAAATGATTAGTAGATTTTAATTGATTTTTAATACGAAACAATAAAATGGAAGAAATATTTTTGTAATAAAATAAAATCTTTAACGTCGTGTCAGTATGTCGGCTGTGTATAATGTGATTATCGTCACGATTATTTATACTGATTTAAAAACAATTATAAATAAAAACGATAATAATAATACTTTATTTTTACTTGAATATAATTAATGGCAATTTAGATTAAAGAAGAACATCAGATTTTGTTGCGCTATGCAGATAAATATATAAAAGTAAAATTGTAATGATAGTAGATAAAAACTTCAAAGATAGACATGGCTACTATAATTGGTGACCCCGAATAAATGTTTATCGAACTAAGAGTTAGGTCAATTCGAAAGCTGAAAAACGTACCAATAGTTAATGTTAAATTTATTTAAAAACTTTATGACAGTAGATATAAAATTCAAATGTAAATAAGACTACAATTGATGACCCCTAAGCAAGAATTCTGACTCTAATAAATGAATTTATTTACTGTTTTTGAAAATATTATAACGCACTCAGATCAGTGTAAGATACATACAAAAGTAAGTCGGATAACGTGTAAGAAACATATATGTGTAACATATTGCTATAAAAAGAAAGTAAAAGTTAGTAAGAGAAAAGCTGCTTCGGCGATAAAGAGTTGGATTTTATGCAATCATAACGTGAGTGAAATTTGTATATGAAATTACTAATGTAGAAACAGTAGTGTTGTATGTGTGTGTGATGGTCTTGGCTCCTCTGGCCTTTGGGATCGTCAGAGTCTCTTCGACTCCTTTAATTTTTTATTCATCTACACTGACTCTTTCGCGCGCGCATACCAGTTAATTTGCACTGAATATTAAGTCTCGTATCCACATGGCTATCGCTTGCCGAAAAAAAACTCGCTAGGCGCGCGGTCTCCCGACTGCTTCCTGTTAGTAGAAATACTAACAGGACCAGTGCTCATAACAAGTTTCACCCACTTTATTTAATATTTTTTTTTAAATATTCGCTACTAAAATTAACTCGTATTCTATTTACACTATTTGATTTACACGACACAGCGTTCTTACAATTTATTAATCGCTGTAAATATTATCGCTCTTTGTATTAAACTATTTGTATCGTACTTTTTTATTTCATCCTCGCACCATCAATTAATTATAAATATTCTATTAAAAAATGTAAATTAAAAAATTATTAAGTCTTAGATTAGAAAGAAGTCTTACACCTTTAAGTCTTACGCCTTTACCATATTGCTATGTTTCTTACAGAATCATACTATATTCTGTCTTCTTAAAAACCAAAATTGAATTTAACCGCATTAAAACACCATATAAGACAATAAATCCTCATCATAAAATATGTGTTCTATTTATGAGAAACAACTAACATTCAAAAACAACGAAATTTCTTAAATAAAAGTAACTTAAAAGTAACCAAGTAGTGACTAGCAAGGACGAAAAGTACACCAAAAGCAGCCATGCATTCTTTTTGTTGGGACAACTCAAACGAACCCGTTGAACCACAGTCAGTAAATGATACTACCATCAGCGTATCATCATCAAAATCCCCATAATTGATTTATAAACATGTAGTGTATTTATTACGTTTATTTTTCAAATATTTGATAGTACACAACTCTTTGTGACACACTGTAATTGTTGTAAAATAACAACTGGAAATTGTAAAATAATTTAATTGTACGCATTATGGTCTCTCTTATAAATTTGAACATCAGCACCTAAACATTATAAAACAAAATAATTATAAATATGAATCGAAAATAAATTTAAACACCAACTAAAAATCAGAGGTTTTACTTTTGCTGGTTGGCGATAATACCTAAAATCAACATTTGCTTAGTTTATCAACGCGAGCCCTTAAATCATCGTAAGCCACATGTTCAGTAATAGGTTTAGCGAAATTAATTAATCTTGTAATTTGTCCTTTTACTATGCCTCTACGTTTGACTAAATCCTCCATTCTAAAGTTCGTAAAGAGTAAATTCACACGTGATATTTAAATATAGCAAATGTACTAATGTTTAAATACAAAATTATCGGATGCATCACAAAATAATTATAACATAAATACAAAAATAAAATAAATGTTATACTCAAGGTTTTTGCTATAATCCTATAGCGGTACTGGATAACTAATTAAGTTCCGGAAGAATTTTTCATGTGGCACGTTTTGAGTGCAAACTTAAAAATTCCTCAATCAATCAGGAGCTTAAACTAAATTATCCGGCTCGAAGAACCAAATGTTGATTTCAAGGGTTATTGCCAATTAGCATAATAGACAAAGAGCCCGCGACGGTCAGACCTTCGTTATTTTATAAAAGCTAAAAGTTTCTCTGCGCATACCCCCTACTCAGGTAGGAACGATTACGACATATGAAGTTTGGATCATAGTGGCTTCGGCAGGGAGCAGGTTCCAAAGGGGCCGCCAAAGTTTCGTGAAAGTATAAAAGCTAATTTTTTATATATTCTTCGGGATAGTATTAGAAGTCACGTCACCCATTGCCAGACACTTACTATCGTGGAAACCCCCTGCCAGACACCCTTAAACTTTAAATTTTAAGGGTGTCTGGCAGGGGGTTTCCACGATAGTAACTGTCTAGCAATGGGTGACGTAACTTCTAATACCGAAGAATATTTGAAAAAGAATATTCCGAATAATATTCTTCGTTCCCGAAGAATATATAAAAAAACTAGCTCTTATACTTTCACGAAACTTTAGAGGCCCCTTTGGAACCTGCCCCTTGCCAAAGCCACTATGATCCAAACTTCATATGTCGCTAATCGTTCCTACCTGAGTAGGGGGAATGCACAGAGAAACTTTCAGCTTTTATAAAATAACGAAGGTCTGGCCGTCGCGGGCTCTTAGTCTATAAGTAAAACCTTTGATTTTTAGTTGTTGCATAGGAAAATTATATGGGGAACAAAAGTTCTCCACTTTCTGCCGTGAGCCATTAGCAATATTTGCAGCAATCCAACCTTATCATTGCCTTATTGAAGACCGTAAGTTCAATGTGTCCGAAGACTATAGTCGGTTAATAAGTTCACTATCCCGGTAGCGACATCCAAAATTCTACATTCACACCGTGCTGTCTGGGTATCACTGACAGAATAGGTATCTGGGTATTACTGTCAGGGGCGGCTTGGAGCGAACGTCTGTCTTGCATCAAGCATATAAACATGTAAAACGGTTTTTTTGAGAACCTTAAGATCAGAACGAATTCATTCATGAAAACTTGGGTTCAACCTTTGGTTAACAACCTCGTCCCGGGAAAAAAGATTTTGTTAAAATTAGGAACCAGAAAAGTTATGTCGAGTTGGATTGAGTTGGATCTGGAGATTTGTGCGTCGAGTGATTGAGTTCTAAACTAAAAACAAATAAAAGAACTCAAAATTACAAAAAACTTCAAAAATTAAAAAAATAATTTTAAAATTCCAAAGCTAATATTCGTAAAGTTCTAAGGCAGTTCTAAGGCAGGTCATAAGTCCTAAGCCATCAATTAGTTTATAAAAGAGAGACGAAAGAATTGTTTTAATGAATATAAAGTTCACAATTTTTATTTAGCAAACTGCCCGTTTCATACATATAGTTAAGAATCGTTAAAATATTTGATATTTTATTCAAATCAGTCAATGTCTTCCTCAAAACAATCATTTGTTGGGATACATATACCTGATTCAGATCTTGCATAGCCATCCTTACAGAAACATCCTGACTTACAACCATCAATGCAACTTATTTTGATGTCGTTAACAATTGTGTTACAAGTTGGCGGACAGAACGTGCCGCATGTTTGATAAATTTCATTAACTGGGCATCTCCTACTTGGACATTGACTTGGCAGTACGCATTTTCCATCAGAGTTTTTGACATAAGGTGGACGACAAAAGCATCCCGGAACACATAAAAGAATACAGACTCTATTTTCAATTTTATCAATATTATCACAAGTTACAGGGCAAGTCGTTCCACAAGTTTTGTATTCAGCATTTTTCGGACAAGATTTTTCACAATAGCTTGGTGAAACACAAGTTCCATTAGACGCTAGTACAAAACCTTGTTTACAATCCCAGCCAGGTATACACCTAACTCGTACGTTACATGGTTTATTTAAATATTCGCATGTAGATGGGCAACCAGATAAACATTCGTAGAATTGGTAATTTTTAGGACACTTAAAATTTTCCTCATAATCTGAAAATCATATTTTTAAAGTTAATATTTTTAAATTTCTGTTATATACAATCATTTCAGTGGTTTACAATACCTGTTAGCTCGTTAGAGACAGTTGCTGTGACAGTCAAATATATTAAGAAAAAAGTACATAAAACAAACTTTTTTACAAATTGGCATTCCATTTCTAGGCAAGTGCAATACTTTTAATCCTTAAGGTAACAGATACTATAACATGTTGTAACAATTTTACAGTCCTTTTATACAAATATTGAGTTCGTATTAAATTTTGTGTTTAGACTTTCACATTGTACAATGCTCTAAATTCATAAAATTATGTTTACATATATATATTTATTGTTTATTTATTTTTATATATTATACAAAAAAAGTAATTATTTTAAACTTTTACAAACAATTATTATATTTATCACGTGTTATTAGTTATTAAATATAGAGATTGATAAGCAATAGTTAGGGATATCACATTCTTTTTGGTTTCAGGAGAACAGTCCTAAATTTAAGCAAATGTTCTTCACAAGAGAAGCTGATAAGTATTTCCGAAGTTTTGCAACGATCAAATCGAATGTTCATTTTTCTCAATGTTTTAACTACCTTTAACTTTCTGAAAGAAACTACGTGACCAGGTCGGTGCTCGGCGAATTTTTTTTTGCTTTCTTCTGGATAAACGCGTATTTGTCCAAGTCTATTTTGTATTTACTAATATTTCTTGCTCTCTTATAGGCACTATGGGTTTCAGATGTATAATTTGAGTTATACGCCTTAAATGCTTTGCGTTTATGACTCACTGCCTCACCAACATCCCGCTTGAACCTGCAAGGCTCATGAGTGATTAATCGATTTGGAATAAACCGCCGCATTCTATCTTTTATGATTTCAGGACCTCTTAATGTTGATGTGCTATAATCTTGCTCAACATAAGAAGTAGTTTTCCAAGGTGTTTCTTCATAAAAGTTTCTCGGTCCCTGTTAGCTGCTGATATTAGTTAAATGGTTCGATGCTCCGTTCAACTTTTGACTTCGTTGTAAATGGTTCGTTTGTCAAAAATAGAACCAGTAAATTATTGTTATGATGTGTATTATCTGGAATTCTAGTGAAACACTATCATTTGAGTCAAACCATGATAATCTGCGAGTATCAGTTTAGCTTATCTTCCTACGTCGTCCGTGCGTGATAAATATTTTAGTCATTCTTTATTATTTATATTAAAGTCTCCAATGACAAGTCTTGCTTTGTGTGGCCCGTGGTAATTTTGTATAGATTAGACAATATTTGATCGAAAAACGGACATCCTCGGGGGTGGGGGTGGCTAGTTTGGGGATCTGTATAATCCTATTATAAACATAATTTCATCAACACCTGAGATTTTAAGTTCTAGAGAATTATGGTGTTTACAGTCAGTTCAACTCGTAAGCCTTAATTCTCATACATGAAAGTGAATTTCCAACAAAAATAGACACCATGTTTGTTATATAAGGAATTTTATATAATTAATGTTGTCTATCGAAATATCTTTGTGGAAATTCATTTTTAAATAAATAAAAAATACAAACTTTGTCTTTTGCACTTTAAACTTTTTAAAAATGTTATTAAAATTATTATTTTTTAAAAACGTCGATCGGTTTCGTATATTCAGTGGCGGATTACCATAGAGGCGGAAGAGGCGGCCGCCTCGGGCCCCACATGCACAGGGGCCCCTTCGCTACAAATAGTATTGATATTTTATAGGTATTCAAATATCAGATGACTGCGTTCATTCAACCAAAGTTTTTAAACCTAAAGATTTTTTTAAATATTATCCCACATGTAAAAGTGTTAGGTTGTCAATTTGTATTACTTTTTTTCATGTATGTATTTATTTTAATAATTCTAATTTGATAGTTTTATAATTTTTTAATGTACAAATTCGTTTTCAAATTTGTATAGTAAAAAACATTTTGTTTTGAAAAGTTCCATTGTTACGAATGAATATTAATACTAAAACTTTATTTGCAATGGGCTGTTATTATATCAATCGCAAAATTATTGATAAAAACAAAATTCAGATAAGTATTTTTTGGATATTTGAAGTATATTTGAGTTTTATGTTTTCATCAATGATTTTGGATTTCTTTTAAGACCTACAATTTATTGAAAGCATTAAACTGAAAACCTCAATTTTAAGCATATAATTGTACATATTTTAGATTAATTTCATATATAACTAAATAAATGAAAACTTTTTAACATGTAGAATTGAAATCTTTTATTGTATGCTTAAAATCCATGTATTTTTTATACAATACATGCTGAATTCATCATTTGGATTAACGTTTGAAAAGGGTTTCCATATGATATGATTGATATAGTATAGGTGTTTTAGCTTTAGTTGTATATTTCGTTTTATCAACGTTGATTGGAAAAAAGATTGTCTAAAAAATTTGTTTGAAAAATTTGAAAAAAAGATTGTTTGTAACTGGACGTATTGATACTCAAATAGCTCGTGAAATTGAAGTACAACAAAAATACTGGCGGGAAGTTTTAAAAAGAGTTGCAGCTACAGTAAAGCTATTAGCTACTTTGGGTTTAGCAGTTCGTGGTCATCGAGAAGATATTGATTCGAACAGAAAAGGAAATTTTATGACATGCATTGAGTACCTATCCCAATTTGATGGTTTTCTTAAAAATCATTTGGAGAGGTACAGGCATCCAGGAAAAGGTAATGTAAGTTATTTATCACATACCACATGCGATGAATTTATAAATTTAATGGGAACTGAAGTAAAAGAACACCTAATTCAAGAAATTCAGGACTCTTTATATTATTCAATTATTGTTGATTCTACGCCAGACGTGAACCACACTGACCAACTAAGTTTTATATTAAGTTACATTGATAAAGTGGACGATGCGAGAGAACGATTTTTGGATTTTTACAAATTGAAAATCACAATTCAGAATATCTAGCACAACTTATTTTGAAAACTTTAAACAATTTGTCTTTGGATATTAAAAATTGTCGCGGTATATATAAAACATATATGGCCGAAAATATATAATGGTTTACAAGCCAGAATTAAAACTCTAAGTGAGACCACCATTTTTATTCCTTGTACAAGTCATACGCTTAATTTAATTGGAAATTATGCTGCAGATGCCTATTCTACTGCGGTGTATTATTTTAACTTTATCCAAAATATATATGTATTCTTTTCTTCATCTACTCACAGATGGAAGTTGCTTATTGATAATTTTTCCGATCCTAATTCCAAACATATTAAAAAATTAAGTGACACAAGTGACAAGATGGTCTGCAAGAGCTGATGCAGTATCCGCCTTGCGGTTTGTCATATCTTTACAATAATTACCTAAATTTAGGAAATTGAATTATATCAGGTAACACCAATTTAGACATAAGGCCATTTATATTCTTGTCAAATCCATTATAATAAAAGAAATATAATACATTACACGTAGTGCGTTTTATTTATATAAAATATTAATCACCATATCATTTCTAGATTGTTCCAGAATATAACAAATTGGCGACGAGACGGGATACGAATCTTCAAAAGTACGTATTTGATTATTCGATTAATAATAATT
Organism: Diogma glabrata; assembly: GCA_963693315.1. NCBI lineage: Eukaryota > Metazoa > Arthropoda > Insecta > Diptera > Cylindrotomidae > Diogma > Diogma glabrata. Next base: position 135,022,867 of record OY856187.1, on the reverse strand, counting down.
TACAAAAAAAAAGAGGAAAAAAGTTTTTCTGCTGAGTGCATCATCCACCATTTTTTTTTCAAAATTAAAACTTCAAAAGTACGTATTTGAAAAATAAAACAAATTAAAATGGGTAAACCAAAAAATAATAATAACAATCCAGAAGATGATAATACGTCTACAAGTGCTACAAATACACAAAATACAAATATGTTTCAACCTCAACCAATACAAAGTATTTTTACGATTGAAATGTTCAACAAATCAAATACAAAATGGACGCGTTGGGTTGATCGATTACGTGGATCTTTCTCGATCTTTAATATTATCGATGAAACTACACAAGTTCACCTGTTACTACACTACATGGGGCAATCTTCTTACGATGTCATTTGCGACAAATTAGCTCCTGTAAAACCACAAACAAAAACTTTCCAGGAAATTGTAGATATACTGGAAAATTACTACAATCCATCGCCGCTAGAAATTGTGGAAAATTTCCGTTTTCACATGGCTAAACAAGGGGATAACGAAAACGTAGATGAATATATTACAAAATTAAGAAGGTTGGCAATTAATTGCAATTTCGGACCATATCTCAACACTGCTCTTCGTAATCAACTGGTATTCGGACTAAAGAATACAATAATTCGAAATAGATTATTGGAATGCAGAAATTTAACCTTGGAAAAGGCGATTGATACATCTATAGCGATGGAATTATCTCAAAAAGGGAGTGCTGAAATACAAAGCAAAGCAACTGCTGATCTACAAGTTCAGCATATGCAACATAAAGGCAAATCATATCAGCATAAATCATATAATAAAGGTAAACAGAGTAACAGTAATAATAAAAATATACATTTTGAAAAGAAAAATAAGTGTTATCGTTGTGGGCTCAAGACACACCTGGCAAATAAATGTTCTCATATAAGTTCAACTTGTACATTTTGTATGAAAAAGGGGCATATTGCTGCGGCTTGTCTCAAGGCCAAAACAAGCACAAGTAATCGTAAAGATAAAATAAATTTCGTTGAAGATGAACCTTATCAGGAAATAGACGAAATTTATAATATCAATGATAAACAAATAGAGGAACCTTCTATTGAACATTTTTATAATATTAGTAGTGACAGTAAGAATCGTTCTAAATTTTGGATTCTATTAAATGTAAATAACATAAAAATTAAATATGAAATTGATAGTGGGTCTCCTGTAACCTTAATTAACGATTACGATAGAACTAAATATTTCAATGAATTAATTTTAGAAAAACCAGATATTGATCTTGTTAGCTACTGCAATTTTAAAATTCCGGTTTTAGGTTACTTGGATGTTAATGTATATTACAAAAATGAAAATATAAATTTAAAATTATATGTCGTAAAATCGGACAGGCATCCTTTGCTCGGACGCGAGTGGCTTCGTAAATTAAATTTAAACTGGAACTCGGTTTTCGAAAATAAAGTTTTACAGAATGGTAATACAGTTAATACTATTTCTAATATTGGTCGCGATACCATGCTGGAAAATTTGATTATGCGCTTTCCTAATGTTTTTGATAAAAATATTGGTAAAATTAAAAATATTCAAGTAAAGCTTACTATTAAACCCGATACTACACCGGTATTTATTAAAGCCAGATCCGTTCCTTTTTCTTTAAAAACCGGGGTTGAAAATGAATTAGATACGCTTGAAGCAAATGGAGTCATTAGTAAAGTAGATTATAGCAGATGGGCTACGCCTATTGTACCCGTTCGTAAAGCTTCAAACAAAATTCGTTTGTGTGGTGATTATAAAATCACAATCAACCCAAATTTAGTTGTGGATGAACATCCACTTCCTACTATTGAAGAATTGTTTGCATCCATGGCGGGTGGCGATAAATTTACCAAGCTCGATCTAACTCAAGCCTACTTACAACTAGAAGTTGCGCCAGAAGATCGTGAATTATTAACTTTGAGCACTCATAAAGGGCTTTACCAGCCTAATCGCTTAATGTATGGAGTAGCGTCTGCTCCAGCCATATGGCAAAGACATATTGAAATCATTTTGCAAGATATTCCTGGAGTCAGTGTGTTCTTAGATGATATTAAAGTCACCGGCCCCGACGATAAAGCACATTTTGATAGAGTCGAAGAAGTTTTTAAAAGACTCAGTGCATACAACATAAGAGTAAATCTCGATAAATGTGAATTCTTCGCAGAAAAAATAGAGTACTGCGGGTATATAATTGATAAAAATGGCACCCATAAGAGTCAAAAGAAAATTGAGGCGATACAGAAGATGCCTGTAGCACAAAATAAAGAACAGGTGCGCGCTTTTGTTGGTTTTATCAATTTCTATGGGAGGTTTTTTGAGGCTTTAGCGACACTTATATACCCAATCAACAATCTATTAAAAAACAATGTTGATTTCGTTTGGGATGAATCGTGTGATAAAGCATTTAACGCAGTCAAAACGGAAATACAATCCGATAAATACCTGGTTCACTATAATCCCAAACTCCCTCTTATTCTCGCGACGGATGCTTCACCATACGGAGTCGGAGCTGTACTCAGTCATTTATATCCGGATGGGTCAGAAAAGCCGATTCAATATGCTTCACAAACTTTGAATACTACGCAGCAGCGCTATTCACAAATTGATAAGGAAGCCTATGCTATAATATATGGTATTCGAAAATTTCATCAATTTGTTTACGGAAGAAAATTTACTTTAATTTCGGATAATAAGCCAATTATCCAAATTTTTTCCCCTCAAAAAGGCCTGCCTACACTTTCAGCATCTCGTATGCAACATTATGCAATTTTTCTACAATCATTCGATTATGACATTCGTTATCGTGATACCAAAAAACATGCCAACGCTGACGCAATGTCAAGATTGCCTTCAGACGATTCTTCGTTTAGTATTGAAGAAATTGATATTGTGGAAGTGAACATGATAAATACATTACCTGTAACAGTTGATGAATTATCTAAAGCTACATTAGCTGGTAAAACTTTATCGATTTTAATACAAGGGTTAAAAAACGGTCGAACCGTTAAACCAGAAAATCGTTTTGGAATCTCACAAGATGAATTCACCTTACAACAAGATTGCATTCTACGGGGTATAAGAGTTTATATTCCAAAAACTTTACGCAGCAATGTACTAAATGAGTTACATTCAGCCCATTTTGGCATAACAAGAATGAAATCGCTCGCTAGAGGTTACTGCTGGTGGGAAAATATCGATAGAGATATCGAGAATATGATTAAGGATTGTACAAACTGTCAACTAAGACAATCTAATCCTACTAAAACAACGATCCATTGTTGGGAAACAGCTACAGAAGCATTTCAACGAGTGCACTGTGATTTCGCTGGTCCTTTTATGGGAAGTTATTTTTTCATACTTGTCGATGCTTTTTCTAAATGGCCAGAAGTTAAAATAATTAAAAATATAACTACTGAAACTACGATAAAAATTTGTCGTGAAATTTTTAGTTCCTTTGGAACACCTTCGGTGTTAGTTTCTGATAACGGAACTCAATTCGTATCAAATGAATTCCAAGAATTTCTAAAACAAAATGGCATTGTGCATAAGCTATCAGCCCCTTACCATCCAGCAACAAATGGCCAAGCTGAACGCTATGTGCAAACTATTAAAGACAAGCTTAATGCCCTAGACACGACCAATTCAAATTTACATTCTACATTATGTAACATTTTGCTAATGTACCGCAAAATGATACATCCAGCTACTGGAAAATCTCCAGCAATGCTGAATATAAACAGACAAATTAGATCTCGGATCGATTTGATGATACCCGAAAATATTCTAAAAGTGCGGGAAGAGCCCTCACATTCTAAAATCATTCGTCATTTGAAACTTGGAGATAGAGTGATTGTACGGGAATATATTTCAAAATATACCAAATGGAAATTCGGTAATATTATTGAGAAGTACGGTAAGTTACACTATTTGGTAGAATTAGATGATGGAAGACAATGGAGACGTCATATCGATCAAATTCGATGGGTTGGTCCTCATGCAGGATTTAGAAAAGAATCAAATACAGCAGATTGCGAAAATTCCGACTATTCATTCGGCAACCCCTCCGAATCACATGAAAATTTCCCGGACATTGAAAATACTGATTATACATTGCCCTTAATACTGTCCACTGCTGTTCCTGGCAATGATGCTCCTCCGATTTCGGTCAATATAAATAAATCAATTTCAAATGAAATACAATATCAGTCAAATTGCAACGCTAAAGACCAAAACGTTGTTCAAACACCGAAAAGACCAAAAAGAAACATTAAAGTACCTCAAAAATTAGATTTATAAATTTTATTTGGTTGGATTATATAAATATTTAAAAAACAAATAATTTAATATTTTAATTTTTGGAAATTAAATTGAAATAGAAATTTGAATAATTTAAGGGGGAAAGAATTGTCATATCTTTACAATAATTACCTAAATTTAGGAAATTGAATTATATCAGGTAACACCAATTTAGACATAAGGCCATTTATATTCTTGTCAAATCCATTATAATAAAAGAAATATAATACATTACACGTAGTGCGTTTTATTTATATAAAATATTAATCACCATATCATTTCTAGATTGTTTCAGAATATAACACGGTTTAATTACAAAAATATTAAAAGCGTTCTTATCCAAATTAGCGAAAATGAAGACGAAAAACCGATTACTAAAGTAGAGGTTAAAAAATTAGCTAGCTCTTTCGATGAATATGAATTGCTTTATTAACCGTTCTATGGGATATATTATTGCAAAGAATCAATAGTACTAGAAAATCATTTCAAAATATTCAAACGAACTTATTACAAGGAGTAAAACTGTTTAATTCTTTGTCACAATTTATACGGGATGTTCGGAATGATTTTGAGAGCATAGAAAAGCAAGCAAACTTATTAACAGACAATATTAGCTACAAAGAAGGACGAAAAAAAAACGCAAAATTATGTATGATGAATCATCTGCAAATGATACACAGCTAGTAGGACGAGGATTGTTTATTATAAATACTCACAATATGATCTGTGATAGACTTGCCACTGAAATGTATACCAGAACGTCCATATATGAAACTTTTTAAATAATTTTAAATTATTTTTTGATCAAAATATATCCAGTGATGAAGTTGACAAGTGTATTTTAGAATTGTCAAATACATATGCGAGGGTTATAGAAGTACAATATTTTAAAGACGAAGTACATCATTTTTTAAAATATATAAAAGAACAGAACATCACTTGTCCATTTAAGATGTACAAGGTAATCATTGATGGCCTGCAATCTTCATTTCCCAATGTGGAAACTATTTTAAAAATATTTCTTACATTGCCGATATGCAACGCAAGTGGGGAACGATCTTTCTCCGTTCTGAAGCAGATAAAAAATTATTTAAGAAATAGTCTTAATCAAACTCATTTGCAAAATTTTTGGTAAAATCTTAGGCCCCAAAATTTTGTTCCGCCTCAGGCCCCTTCAAGGCATAATCCGCCACTGCGTATATTAATACATATTACGTCATTTTCAAGACTAAAAACTAAAAAGTCCGAGCGGCAGGATGTCCGCTAGAAATAGGTAAATTTCGAGATCAGACAGTTTTGTGTACTAGTAGAATCTGATGTATCAGATTAGTTTAAACAAAACAAACTAATTACAAATAGATATCGAACAAATTTTAAATAGAAAATTAACATATAAGCAAAACTAAGTAGAATTTTTTTGCCAGCGAACACGAAATTTGTTTGTTATGCGCATATTATTTGCACATGCACGGAATATTCAGTGTCTCGATTAAAATATTAAAAAAAACTATTGGCAACACTCGACAAAAAAAACGCATAAAATTTATAAATTACTATTGAAATTCAACCAATTATAATAGAAACCTAAAAACAAATTTATCCCAAAATAAATAATACATCTCTGTTTTACTTTTGGTTTCATCTTTTATCTCTTGCTGCGTCCTATCTGTCAAAAATTCGCTGGCAAAAAATTCTACATACATCTATGCAATTTTGCAACAAACAAATATCAAATCTACCACACAACATTTGTGTGATAATGTATGACACTATATGAAAAACACACGCCAAACCTACTCTATATCATATCATATGTCGTTCCATTTGTAGCAAAATATCAAAATAGTTTATTTCTAAGAAAAAAAAATTAATTTTTTCTATTCTATTCAAAATCTTTTTATTTATTTTTTTTTTCGTTTTTGCAAGTTGTTGTTGTTGGGAATTGTTGCAAACTTTTTTGTTGAAGCTGACAACTCAAAAACCTTTAATCGCAGAGGTTTATATTTAAAAGAAACGGATTAAAATGTTTGCACAGATTCTAAATTTATAAAGTTTTTAAAAATATTAGTATCCAAACGGCCGTTATAACGGTTTAAAAAGATATTTTTTTCCTAGTAGAAAGCCTCTAAAGAAACTTCTTAACCATGAGTCTGATTTAGTTGATTTACGAACTTATCCAAGATGTTAATAAAACCCACATTTTTAGAATTATTTTTTTGATCGGGCTTCACAAATGCGTTATACAAACTTTTTTGTTGGAGCCGCTCGCTCAGGAACCTCTATTTGTAGAGGTCTATTTCTAAAACAAATTAATAAAAAAGATTCCAAAGATTCTAAATTTATGAAGTTTTTAAAAATATTAGTATCCAAACGGCCGTTATAACGGATTTAAAAAACCAACTATTGTTGTAGTATAAAGCCTCTAGTTTCTTAACCATGTGTCGGATTTTTCTGATTTATGAATTTATCCAAGATATTCATAAAACATCCATTTTTAAAAAAGTTTTTTGACCTGGCTCCATAAATGCGACCGGGAGAGTGCCGGTTGATTCAGACGCTTTTTGTGTTTTACAAGCTTTTTTGTTGGGGCCGCTCACTCAGAAACCTCTAGAAAAGATGTGTTCATCTGTATTACTGGTAATGATGTTAGACTGTTGTTAGAGTGATACTGCTATTATTGCTGAAGATGATGGCACACAATTTTGCTTTTATGTATTTAATGTTTAAAAATATCGAGAGAAAAATTATTAAAATAAAATCAACAAAATATATAATTTTTTGTTTGTTTTCATCGTTTAAGTCCAATAAAATAAAAAATATTAAAATATATAACTTATTCATTATGTTTTATTTAAGTAGGAAACAGGTAAAAATACATTTTAAGACAAATTTTTCCTAAAATAAAATAACGATTAGTTTAAACGAGAAATAAATAAAATTTTGAATAAAACCTACTTATTTCAAGGAACAGTTGATGCTGCCACCTAAGTTATGTTTGTATAACTATATAAAAATTATACACAGTACCACCCTACGATTAAATACAAACACCATCAACGTCATCAAATCGCCACCATCATCAAATAACGATTAGTTTAAACGAGAAATAAATAAAATTTTGAATAAAACCTACTTATTTCAAGGAACAGTTGATGCTGCCACCTAAGTTATGTTTGTATAACTATATAAAAATTATACACAGTACCACCCTACGATTAAATACAAACACCATCAAACGCACCAATACTACAAATTAGATGCTTCACTCGAAAAGTCTAAAAGTCTAGTTACTCTTCCTTAGATATTTATTCAATGATAAGTAGATATTCCATGGACATGCGCAAATCACTACAATCACTTAATATGCAAAGGTGGAAAATGGAATTAAAATTAATTATTCTATATTATATAGGTAATAAAACTAATGAATATCACGTCAATACTATAAGGTAAAACATATAACAATCACAAATTAGTTTAAAGTTATTCTAACTATTCTAACAATAAACTAACAAATTTAATTATTTTTTTAAGAAACTGTTTTTATTTTTAAAATTATTTTCTATTGTTTAAAAAAGGTTTAAGGAGGGGAGAACGGTTAAGGTCCAATTAATCATTAAAAAATATGACATTGGTGTTTTCAAAACGAACCCTATATTTACTTCCAACGATTCTAAAATGTTTAACCGAATGCCTTTACCTTGAACATGTAAAACTTTTGGTATGTAGTTGGTCTGATTTCTATGTCCAGAATCTATCAAGTGCCTTGTGAAATTGGATTGAGAAGAAGCGGAAAGTCTCATATGCTCCTTGCTTCTCTGAACGATAGTCCTACCCGTCTAACCGATGTATACCGCTCCATACTTGTAATGGATAGCCTGGGCTAACGACTGAACACCGTGTATTATAGTCTCTGATTCATTAGTTGTCATTTTGGTTAACATAAGTAGCCTGTAATAGTTTTTCATCCATCCATCATTAACAGACACATTTTTCTTATAGTCTCAGTAACTCATAATTATTTTTCATTTAATTACATAAACATTAATATTTAATTTTGCAACCCCCTAAAATTGACTCATACTACTTTTTCATCCGATTAATTTCACCATACTATTTGAATTTGGATTCTCCATACACTAACCGCGATTAAACAACAAAGTTTTCAAACCTCAAAACAGCTGTGCGTATTTGTCTAATCGTCAACATACAAAGATTTAATATCTTGCTTTGATAAACATTCGATTTTTTTGTATGAATATTTTCCTTCAAATAATCTTTCCGTTATGGAACTGAACTTCACTGTAATGCTATTATAGATTATAGTTTTGTAATACCTAAACACCATAAAGTCGATTAAACTCGCATTTAACTCATTTTAATTCATTGATAATTGTTATTAATGTATCGGAAATGATCTATGTCGCAAAATTATTTTTGTACAATATTACTAAATAACAAACAGTTTTGTGTAACTATAAAAAGTTCCTAACAATTATATACTTGATGTTAATTAATTACCTTACATCTAAAACCCTGTATTCGAGTTTTTTCGATGTTGAAATTTCGGGCTATATAATGAGCCACTGTAAATTTTTCATCCTATTATTATATTACCTTTTGCTTTTGGTGTTTGACATCGCCAGTCTGTCATTTGAGATTATTCTGCCGGGAGTTGATTTAAATATCGGAATATCAGATGTCCGACATAAACAAGTGAAATTAAGTTGATTTTAATTAATTATAAAAACAAAAAGCATGTATTGTATTTGTAAATGAAAAGAAACCAAACCAAAAAGTGTTCTAACAAAGGCAGAAAATCAATATAGCACATTTGCTCAACGATTATTGGTATCAATTATTGCTGCGTATTTGTTCAACATGCTCTACGATAATTATTAGTTAATTCAACGATTATTAATATCAAATACTGCTGCGTATTTTTTTTATTCAACGTATCCAACTATAATTATAAATTCATTCAACGATTATTGATATCAATTGTTGCATTGAATCTTCGACGTATTCCACTGTTCTTGCAATATATTCAACGATTCTTTACACACCTTTTTACATTGTAATTTCACCGTAGTCAACTATATTACAAGTTTATTCAACATTTATTTATACAACTTTTTACATTGTAATCTCAACGTATTCTACTATATTCACCAATTTAGTCTACAATTTGTGGCATTGTATTTTCAACGTATCCGGCTTTAATTGTAAATTTATTCAACGTATTGTAGCATTGTATTTTCAACTCTTTCGACTATATTTGCAAGTTTGTTCGACGATTGATTCTACTAATTGTTGCATTGTGATTTCCACGTATTCAACTGTAATTGCATTTCGCTCAACGATTATTTATATCAATTGATACCTTGAAATTTTCAACGTTTTCAACTACCTTTGCAACTTACAAATTTTATATACAATTCAATCAATTTACATTTATACAATTCAATCAATTTACATATACAAATTTTCGGATAGTATTTCCTGCATATTACACCATATTTACAAATTTATTCAACGGTGACTTCTCATTAGTACCTTGAATGGTCAACGTGCTCAACTATATTTACAAATTGAATCACCGATTATTTATACTAACTAGTATATTGAATGTTCGGCCTATTCAACTATATCTACGAAGTTATTCAGCGATTAATCATACTAATTATTACATTGAATTTTCAACATACACAACTATAATTATAAATGAATTCATCGATTGTTTATATCAATTATTGCTATATATTTTACAATATACACTAGGGTGGAGCGAAATTTTTTTTTTTGAATTTTGTTTCTCCTGTACTATGAATCGATGCTCCATAGCCTTAAACATACTGAAAAAAAATTTTACCTTCCTAGGTCAAGGTCTTGAGGTGGCGCAGAGGACTTTAATTTTTGAACTAGACCATTTATTGAAATAAAAGTAATTTGGTATAAAACATTTTTATATGAAGTTAATTCAAGTTGTTTCAGTCTTTTATTTATTCACATAAAATATAATTCATATAAATAAGTATTATTAAAAAAAAATATAATTTATTTTGCTATCCACTATCAGTCTCATTGTTGGAAAAATTGAGATTTGGTTTCAAACAATGGTGTATCTTGCCGAGCTTTAATTCTGGAGCGAATGAAACCATCTCTTGCTTCTGATCCACAGACAGCAATTGAAGCTTCAGTGACGAGTTTGACACACCTTTCTACTGCTTGAGTATGGCAAGGAAAGTTTTCTAATTCAAGGAAGTTATTTTCTGAACAGATCAACTGTGAAATTTCTGCATTAGTATATTTCATGGTTATTGGAGGTTCTGTTACTTTCACGTTCATCCAATCTATCAAATCATAGTAATTTGTCGCATTTACTTGAAGCTCTGGAAGACGAAACTCGCGAACTTTCTCTGTGGTGACAAGGGGATTCAACTACGTTTTACGTACATATAAATTTAAGTACATATAAAGTACAAATAAGTACATATAAATTTAAGTGTTGCTAACACTGTATACAGTGGTAGAAAATAACGATTTTTAAATGGTACTAAACTACAACTTAAAAAGTACATAGTAGTAATACCTTGTATGTTTTTCAAACTTCAGCCTTCGTGCGCCACCTCCAAATAAAGTAGTAAGGATTTGATTTTTTGCATGAATTAAGCTCTTATATAGGGTCATCGATTAACAATACAGGAGATTTAAAAAAACAAAAAAAATTTTTTTTGGCCATCTTCACTCCACCAATATACACAACTATAAGTATAAATTAATTCATCGATTATTTATATCAATTATTGCTATGTATTTTACAACATACTCAACTCTAAGTATAAATTAATTCATCGATTATTTATATCAATTATTGCTACGTATTTTTCAACATAAACAAAAATATTTGACGTGCATTCAACGTTCATATGTACAAGTTTTTATGCATTAATCTACCCGTAATCCATGCAGCGGTGCTAATGGAAGACTGAAATAATCAGGATTGGAGGGCAGGCGGATGTAACCATAGGTGAGTGTGTTTGAGTTATTTCTTTTATTCTTATGAAGCAGGGGTGTGAATGAGTGTGTGTGTGGGTGTGAGTGTATGTGAGTGAACGAGGGGGTTAAACGTGCCGACCGTGGTTCTCTCGTAATAAGGGGTCGCCAGAGTCTCATCTTTTCACTTGTAACTTTTTTTTCCATTTCCGTTTATTTGATGAAAATTGCGTACATTTCCGTATTTGTGCTGAAGCAGCAGGTTTATGATATCTCCTACTCACGATGGCTGAGACTTAGTCGAACGGCATTACAACAAATCTAGGTACGCATCCTGCTAAGCCACTCCCATTATCATCATGAGAGGCACTTCATTACATACTCTTCACATTCCATACGGTAGACACCAGCCTTAAGAATAGGATATAAAATTTGATTTGGATTTTAAATGTTTGAAGATAAACGAAATCAAATCGCCATATTTTTTTGGAGTTATCATAAAATCTTAATTATACTTAATCTAGTTTTTGCTATTTTCTTTTATATACTGTTAAATATTGATTGTTTTTCTTATATTTTCACTTAGCTAATTACTTACAGCTGCGTTATACTTTGTTGTCTCACCTATTTCTTTTCTTTTTTTTTAGGAGCTCTGTGTGGCAGCTGGCTTTCTGACTGACATTAGGGAGTACCTGTTCTGTTGGTCCCCTTGCAATGCCGCCCAAGCTGAACGACTCGGCTTGTCTGTTGTGTACTAAGAAGGTGCTGGATGGTATTTGCTGTGACATTTTCTCGGGCTGGGTTCACTTCAAATGCTCTAGTCTCTCTGTAATGGCCCCTCTGTTACGGAGCCACGTATGTTAAATTACTGTGGTAATTCACTTCGTTGAATCCACTTGGACTTTTCTTTAACAAAAATAACTATCTTACCGAGATCTTATTATATTATAAAACTGAACGTACAAAAAGAAACCGATTAATTTTCATCCGGAAACACGGGTTGTTTCCAATGACGAAGCCAGATCTATGGAAATCTCTTATATTTCAATATTTATCTTATCATTCTATATCAATAGGAAATATTCAAACATGTATTAAAAATTCATTGATAATATACTAAAAAAAAAGGAAAGATTTAACAAAAATAATAATGATAAAAAAAAAACTTAGCTGGTAAATTAAGTTGATGACAGTAAATTCCAAAGTTTCCAGTTTGTTGAAAAATGTTTGGTTTCACAAGTCTGCCAATGAACATGAGTACTCCAAAATATTCCAATTATATGCGTGGAATGATCGATCTTATGTAAATTTTAGTCGGATCAACTCCAGCATCCGAATCCATACAAGATACTGGTTTTGTTTTTAATTGATCAGCGTCCACTCTTATACAGCCCCAGCTCGTTCGTATTCCAATAATTTGAAGATAATATATCTTTACTCACTGTGTTAGCTATTTGTTTAATATTGGATGTCAATATTCGCCATATGAACCTGAGAAATTCATAACCAAACAATCTAATAAACAAGATTCTTCCTTTCTTCTATACTTTTATTATCTGCATATATATATCTTTGGTTAATTTTATAATTAATGGTGCTATTTTTTTTTTTTTTATTTTACAGATCTATTTATTTGCACAAATCAACTTAACATTTTAATTCTCGAAAGAAACTTAACTTTTTTATAGTTTGAAAGTCAAACATCGAGTGAATCTCCAAAAATTTTCAAATTGTAAAAATGTGTTTCTGTTTGACGTTTTCTATTTTTTTCTTTAAAAGAAAGTCAAGCAACTGAACAAAAAAAACGGGTGCGTTCCTATATTTATCGAATTGAAGCTGGTCTGTATTAGGAGAAAAATTTAACTATTGTAATGAAAAAAATGAAAATGAAATGTTAATTGTGTTTGAGTCAGATCAAGAATAGGGATTGGTTTTATCATGTTAATTAGCATAAAGCCGACGTTACAAACCATGAATTCAAGATGTTAAGCAAGACTTTCAATCTTGAAGTCACAAAAAAAAACGTCGCCATCCCTTTCATGACAGGAAACCACCGAACTGCATTTATTAAAAAGTTGTACCTGGGATCGGAGTATCAACAGCCACTGGCGTCACGACCGATGACCAATCCCTACACTCATGAAGTCCGCGAGGAACTCCACTGAGTATTGAGACCGACCATCCATCAAAACGTCAGCACTATTGACACCCCGATACTACCAGCAAGTATGACCCAGAAGATGTGAACCACAGCGACGACAACTAGCCAGAGGAACGACCCTACCTAACGAAAAGACATCATTCCCTGATATCCTTCGCATGATGAACTCCAAGATTCTTACCGCTCATATCTATGCACTCATAAAGTACATTTCCAATCTTAGTTTTAATCATTGCAGGTAAGAACTTTGGAGCCAATTTCGCCGAGAATTTCTTAGTAGCGTCACTCAAATGATGCTGCCGTACATACACACGTTGTTGTGGTTCGAAGCTGACAAAGCTGTTGGCTCTGTACGAGTCAGTTCACTAACAAAAGAAGGAACAATACCGAATTTCTCCCAGAAATCTATGCCCAGGTAGAGCTCTTCTCGTAGTCCAGGGACAATATGAAACCGCATTGGTTTAGTGGAGCCATTCACAGTTATTGGAACTTCTATGTAACCCAAAATTTTATTTGCAGTACCATCCGCCGTACGAATACACGAAGTGTATTTACGGTAGGTTGTACCTGATGATTCCAATAATTCCAAGGAATTTCTTCCAAGTATTGTGATGGAAGCTCCACTATCCAATAATCCGGAGATATGTTTGTCCAAAACCTTAATTGTTAATCGCGGCCGAGGATCCTTTATTTCTGAAAGGATAGATGAAATACAAGCTTTGCGAAATAATTTCCTCATCCTCCAATATCTGATGTTACGTTCTAGACGTCTAAAATAAGTTCGATGTAACGATGGGAAGTTAAATGTGCTAGATGATTTTATTCTGGTTTCTTCGGTGGTAGATCGTCTTGTGTTCCTACATCTCTCGTCGCTTTCTTCGGGCTCATTGGCTGTTGAACCGAGGGTACTATTCCCGAAGCATGTACTCTCGGTCGATAGTTTAACGACGGGTGACAATAAGAACAATTTGCATAAATTACGTCAGGTTTGTTGCACTTCCAGCAATACAGTTTTATTCTGTTTTTAGAACAATCAGGAGCTCGATGTCCATTTACCCCGCATCTAAAACAGACAATTGGTTGTCTGGACATTGATGGACCAGGTTGATTAGTATTACCAGATGATATCACAGGTCGTTGCAGAATTCTTCTAGGTTGTGTATCCACAGCTTCAATATATCCATCTTGTTCTGGATCTATTTCTGATTCATAGTCGTCCATTTGCTGTAGTTCGCTAATCCTTAAGTTTGACATTCTGGTTGGGACTGGTGTAGACCACAAACGTTCGAACTTCTGACACAATGTCCGAAGCTCGTCCATAGTTGTGATTGTTGCTGCAAGTGTAGCGTTTTTCAGTTCTACACTCAGTCCTTCCCTAGCGATTTCTAATAATTCAGCTGCAGCAAATGGTCGAACTAATCTCCGATTTAACGAACCCACTTCAACTAAATACTCATAAACGCTCTCTTTGACTTTCTGTTTACGGTTCAAAAGAACACGTAATACCGCTTTATCATCGGTGAGCGTACCGAAGGTGCGTAGGAGTCCTTCCCTAAGCACTGAGTAAGTCACTTCCTCATATTCATGAGTTAAATTCAAATAATATCTATCGGCAGCTGCCTTGAGGTACCGTGGAACGATCGACCTCAGGTCGTCCCAGGACACACGGTCTCTCCTTGCAGCCGCCTCCACTCGATGAATAAACTCATGAACATCAGGAGAGTGACCATCCCCTGTGAAGTTCGGAACCCAATTTGAGTCATAACGACTCAAATTGTTCCTACGTACCTCTCGGTATGCTCCCGGTGACAATGCTGGAGCCGCGACACGAGATACCTGAGGAAGTGGGTTGTATGGTGGTGGTGCTGTTAATGGAGCTTGTGGATAATTTGTTTGAAATTGTTGTAACTGCTCCTGTGGTATCGGTTGATAATTCAGAGGCTGCTGTACCAATGCCGGATTGATGTATATTTGTCCAGCTTGGAACGATGAACCCAGTTGTGGTAATGCGAAGTCCTCCGCTCTTAAACCTGATTGTTGAAAATACGATGGTGGTAATTGTTCTGCCCGTCTTTGTTGTTGTTGATACCCACGATTTAAACTGTGTATCGTATCAGTTATTGGCTGTACTGGTATTGGAGTGGATCTCTCATCTGGCTGAAACGCAGGCGATTCGGATGGTACAGATGATCCTCCTGGTTTACTCTGCATAACTGGACGTGTCGAAAACGATCTTATTATATCCCAAGCGCGTGACAATTGGGAGATAGCGTAGGTGCGGGCTTCTTGCAAATCATCGCGAGAACCCAACCTATTCATCCTCCCTGTATAGTGCAACACACGATTAGCCAGACCATCTAAGAATGGCTGATTAATCGGTGGCTGAAGTCTACGTATCTGATCCACAATTAGTTGTGCTGCCTGCACCACCATTTGAGACTCAGCTACCAAATCTCTCGCGTGAGATACAGTTAATGGAACTGAACCTTGTACCGCGTGGTTTCGAAGTTCCTCTGCCCAGTTGACCCCCCTGAAATCCACACCTCGAACCAGACATTCAATTTGCAGTTCGCTGGGTTCCAATCCATAAAATGGATGGTCAATGTCTATTTGACTTGACATTTTATATAATAAGTTTTTTAAATTCCCGAATGCGAACAACAATAACAAAACCAATACCAAAAAAACAATATCACTAAATTAAGTGGATTAATACGCCCGGTAAAATCGTCCGATGGAAATGAAAAACGCAAAAGTAAAAACACAGAACACCCCCAATTCGAAGACACAAAGAAAAAAGTTATTTTCTTTTCGCAAGGACAGATTTTAATGAGAAAAGAAATAGTTGTTTTGCTCAAAGTTGCTTGATTTTCTTTCAAAAAAAAATACTTAAAATATTGTGATATCTATAAAATAATTTATTTATTTCTAATTCCAGATATCTGAAATTTAGAAAAATCATATATCTAAAATTGTTTATTGACGATAGCACCCCTAAGAATATTTATTTATTTTTAAAAGAAATTGAAAAAATAAAAATATTTGAAAAAATGCTTATTTATTGGATGCACCGTCTTAGCTCCAAATATTGATTTATTTTAAAAAAAAAAATAAAGAATATTTATTTCTTGATGTTATGCGTATTTAATAGAAAAATTTGTATTTACTTATTTACCTAAAATTAACTAATTTTAAAAAAAAATTATTTTATTTAATAAAAATTTTATTTATTTAATTTTTGAAAAATTTGTTTGATTTATTTTATTTTTATTTAATATCATAAGAGATTCCCAAAATCAAGATTCGTCTGGAGACAATTTAAAAAGTAAGTATGGTTACAATATCCATTTTGTTCAAATTTAAAATATCGCGTTCGCGAGCCCACTCCAACAATGCATGTGAGAACTGACTAGAAAAGCCCCTAACGACCAGATTCTACAGAACAGTTTCTCCCCAACCTAATAAAACAATCACAACTGTCACGATTAGACACTAGGTCCATTTCTACTGACCCAGTTGTGCTTGCTTAACCTACAAATAAATTACAACTAAACCTAATGCGAAAGTTGTAGAACGCTCCCGAGCACCAGACTTCAAATCTTAAACTCTATGAAAAATTGTTCTATTGTAAAAGCTAAGTGGAAAAATGGAAAGTTTTTGAATTTGTGTGAGGTGAAGCCTCGATCCTGATAAAAAAATAAATTGGTTCTCCTCTTCATTACACCGAAGAAGCCTCTGAGCAAAGAATGGTACTACTGGTTTGCACCTAAGTACAAACACAGCAACACCACTCCTCGTCCCTGAGGACTTCCTCGCCGAATGAAGAGAAGAAACCAATGTTCTTCGATCGCATAACCCCGATGGCCATAGGCGACCTAAGAACGTCATCATCGTTAAGGGGAGAAGCCCCATGGATGGCTTGTTAGGCCTACCGCTGAGAAAGTGAATCAATAAACCTAAATACTACATAATTTATCCATAATCCAAACAATTCCCTATTTAAAAATGCTAAATCGAAACATGAAATATATAATATGTGTTAATAAGGTTTTACATGAAATTAATTAAATTAAATCTTCAGACTAAATAATAAATTGGAAAATTATATTATAAAAAAAATTACGATTATTTTAAATTTAAAACTAAGCTTACTAATTTTTAAGTTATTAATTCTAATATATTTGTTCAGGTCAAATTTTTCGCTTTATTTATTGTATTCAAAACAAAAAATAAATGTTAGCTAAGAATAATTGTTTCTATATTTATACCATTTTTTGAAATTAATCGCAATAAAAAATAATTTAAAAAAAATGGTGGTAGCTAAAATGGACTCATACGAGATATGTATACGTACATCCGCGGATCATTATGATGACAAATGTAGAGATATTGATTTGGATCCGGCTCACTCTATAAAGTTGATGGGAATTAATTATTTTCAATTGTACTTCCATAAACACAGACCAATAATACTTTGAAAGTAGTGACGAAAGATTTAAACTTATACAAAACCGTTGAAAACTGTTTGGTCAATGTTAACTTTTATTACGTTAATAACATCCTAAAACTCATAAAAACATGACTTAACCACAATCAAAAAAAACATACGATTAATTTCATATATAAATTAATTGCATCATCCAAGAATATGTACAATATATAACCAAGTATAAATATACATTATGTACAAAAAATTGTACTATGTATATAAAAAAAAATATGTACAGGATATACAAAAGATATGTACAATAGTATACCAAAAATATGTACGTGGTAGCATAAAAAAATTTCAAAAAAAAAACTGCTTCCCCAAAACGGTTTTCTTTTTTCCAAATAAAAAAACAATTAGTATTACTAAAAGCAGATGACAGCACAAAAAACAATCTCCAAAAAAATTGCTTTCCCAAAACGGTTTTTTTCAAAATTAAAAAAAAAATTAGTCTTAACTAATTATACAATGAGGAACAGGGGCCTCCTGTGGACCAGACCACTCCTCTTCCTGTCGCATGGTCGGTGAGATGGGGACCTCCTCAACCAGCTCCTCAGTTTGAGTACTCTTGGTCGAGGAAGCTCCCAGCTCCACGACCAAGCGACCCTCCTTTTCCTTCTTCCTCTTCTCATTTCTTTTCAGATGAGAGCTCCTATTTTTATTAATCCTCCTTCTTTCTCGCCAGCCCACATTCACTTCCTCATCCACCACATCAACCACCATATTCATCTCATTCACCTCCTCATGCACTTCCTCATTCACTATATCACCCACCATATTCATCTCATTCGCTATTTCATAAATCAGCACATCCAGGAACTTATCATACTGCTCTTCGTAGATATCATTCATAATCTCCAGATATAACTTATCTTTCACCTCATTCATAACCACATTTATAATTCCTTTCACCACATTCATCGCCTCATTCATCTTCTCCTTTCTCTCTATCTGCTCTCTCTCTTCCACCTCATCCATCCAGGGCTCAAACCCCCCTGGTCGACACCTCCTTATCAACCCCTGACCCCTCATCGTATACATATTCTCTATCAATTCCAAAAAATTTCAAAAACAACAAAAAAACCAATATCTGGTTTATCAAAAAAAATATAAATATATATATCCAAAAAGGAATGTATAAAACACCAAACTGGTTTTCCAAATATTTTATCAAAAAAAATATTATTAATAAAAAAACCAAAAACTGGTTGACAACGCCCAAAATTATTACGCCAAAACTTTGCGCGCCAAAAATTCACCACAAAGCAAAAATTTATTTACCGTAATTACGGTATAAAGAAATGAATATCTAAAACCTGACCTGGTTCCACCAGGGGTTCGTTTCGGCTGCCACTTTTTGTAATGGCCCCTCTGTTACGGAGCCACGTATGTTAAATTACTGTGGTAATTCACTTCGTTGAATCCACTTGGACTTTTCTTTAACAAAAATAACTATCTTACCGAGATCTTATTATATTATAAAACTGAACGTACAAAAAGAAACCGATTAATTTTCATCCGGAAACACGGGTTGTTTCCAATGACGAAGCCAGATCTATGGAAATCTCTTATATTTCAATATTTATCTTATCATTCTATATCAATAGGAAATATTCAAACATGTATTAAAAATTCATTGATAATATACTAAAAAAAAAGGAAAGATTTAACAAAAATAATAATGATAAAAAAAAAACTTAGCTGGTAAATTAAGTTGATGACAGTAAATTCCAAAGTTTCCAGTTTGTTGAAAAATGTTTGGTTTCACAAGTCTGCCAATGAACATGAGTACTCCAAAATATTCCAATTATATGCGTGGAATGATCGATCTTATGTAAATTTTAGTCGGATCAACTCCAGCATCCGAATCCATACAAGATACTGGTTTTGTTTTTAATTGATCAGCGTCCACTCTTATACAGCCCCAGCTCGTTCGTATTCCAATAATTTGAAGATAATATATCTTTACTCACTGTGTTAGCTATTTGTTTAATATTGGATGTCAATATTCGCCATATGAACCTGAGAAATTCATAACCAAACAATCTAATAAACAAGATTCTTCCTTTCTTCTATACTTTTATTATCTGCATATATATATCTTTGGTTAATTTTATAATTAATGGTGCTATTTTTTTTTTTTTTATTTTACAGATCTATTTATTTGCACAAATCAACTTAATATTTTAATTCTCGAAAGAAACTTAACTTTTTTATAGTTTGAAAGTCAAACATCGAGTGAATCTCCAAAAATTTTCAAATTGTAAAAATGTGTTTCTGTTTGACGTTTTCTATTTTTTTCTTTAAAAGAAAGTCAAGCAACTGAACAAAAAAAACGGGTGCGTTCCTATATTTATCGAATTGAAGCTGGTCTGTGTTAGGAGAAAAATTTAACTATTGTAATGAAAAAAATGAAAATGAAATGTTAATTGTGTTTGAGTCAGATCAAGAATAGGGATTGGTTTTATCATGTTAATTAGCATAAAGCCGACGTTACATCTCATCAACAGAACTTAAGGCTTTTCAGCAGGTTAATTCCAAAGAATGGCTATGCACCAATTGCAGCAAAATTAGTAATGACCCCGTTGCTCTAATGAAAGTCCGAATTGCCAGCATTAATGCTTTTCGATCATCCACAGAATCAGCACACCAAACCTTTGCACAAGAGATTGGCATGCTAAAAACAACTCAAGCCAGTCTTGTGTCGGATCTCCAGAGCATGTCTGCTTTATTTCAAGCAGCCTCCCTAGAATGGTCTAATGTTAAAGTTTCGGTTGCTGAGTCTGCTGCTGAGATCATCTCTCTTAAGACTGTTCTATCTAGAGTTATGAAAAAGGTTAAGTCTTACGACTCTGCAGTTGCTTCCATCGCAGTTCTTATAACCAAGCTATCCTCTCTTGAACTTGACAACCAACGTCTCTTGAGGTTCCAGAGACGGAACGATATAGTTATGTCTGGTTTTCCAAACACGGCCTTGATCTTCGCAGCACTCCTATCAAAGTTCTGCGCATGTGCCTGCCTGAGTTTGATGAAATGCAAATTGTCTCTTACCGATTAAGCCAACTAAGTCTTCTGCAGTAGTAACCATTTCTCACACCCATACCCGTGATAGCATCATGTATAAGTATTTTAAAAGGAAGAATATTCTGGCTTTAGATCTAGTGGATGACATTAACGATAATCACTCCATTATATACCTAAATGATAATCTTCCGCCTGTGCTGGCGCCCTAGTTAAGCAAGCACGACTTCTTAAATAGAAGTCTATTATTTCCAGCTTTCGCATAGGTGTGGTGTCTGTTGTCATCACTAAGGATAACATTTCTTCCAACTTTTATGATCTGTCCGCTCTGAACTCCCATTTTCCCTTAGTTTAACCATCTATCTATGGTGGCCTCTTACATTTAAACATTCTCTTATATTCTTACATCTCTGCTCATCCCTCCCACTGCATTCTCTCTTGTGCCTCTACTTTTTACTCTTTGTTCTTATTTTCTTGTTGCGTCTGTTTTATTCCTCTTTCCGCTTTTCTTTCCCTTTATCTTTCCTTTTTAATGACAGGTAGTCAATTTCAATATACAACTGGCACTGGTGCTGTAAGTCACATTTCAAATCTCCTAAGTGGTTGCAAGGATCTGTTCAACGTTGGTCACATTAATGCGCAGAGCCTAAACCCCAAATTGCAATCATCCAAACTTGATGAAATCAGATAACTTCTCAAAGAGACCATCTTGAACTGGTGGGTGCCTCCGAAACCTGGTTCAAACAATACACCACCAATGCTGCCACAGGTATTGATGGTTACCGTGTCCATCGTCTAGATAGGCCAGCAAGGAGGGCTGGAGGAGTTGCCCTTTATGTGAATCGTAAGCTCAAGTCTAAAGTTGTGCATGTGCTTGCGGAGTCCCACGCAAAATTGCTGTTTGTTCAGGTCGCTGTTGGATGGTTGTCTGTGCTTGCCGTCGTTGCTTACTTGCCCTATGCTGGTATTGAGGCAGTAGAAGAAATTATTGAGGAAATTGCTATTAGATCCCCCTTTGTTGTGGTGATGGGAGACTTTAACGTAAATCTCCTGTCACCAAACCCACAGGCTGTTTGTAATTATTTTGCTGATAGACTTGGTCTTACTATAATTTCCAATAATTGTCCAACTCATCATGCGTCTTCTTCTCTCCTGTCTCAAGCCTGCCTAGCAGTTCCAATGATTCCTTGGGATCTTGTTTCGACTTCTTTATGGCGAGTGATGAATCCTTAGTTAATGTTCAATCAGTTCTGGAGTCCTGGTCTCTCGCACCATGCCTTCATTATCATGTCACTAAAGATCAAGAAAGCTCTTCCTACTTCCTATAAATATATCCCTGACTTTGATAAGGTTGACATGGTTAGAATACAGTCTTTTCTTGACACTGTCAATTTTCATCCAGTCTACTCCAGTGATGATATTGATGTTATGCTTAACTTTTTGAACGAGGTTGTTCGTCAACTAATGGATAAGTTTCTGTCATACAAAAAGATTTTGAACCGTAGGATCTCCACTATTGATCTTTCTCCAGAGATGTTGCATGTGAGATCAATGAGAGACCTAGCTTATCGTGAGTTCCTAAGAGATGGAAGTGGAGCTAATTGGGATCTCTTTCGGATACTTAGAAATAAATTTAGGGGTTTGCTGCGTAAGTCCAAACTTGCTTATGGCAATAGAATATTCGTAGGAGTTCACACTTCGGCTGATCTGTGGAGGAAAATAAGAAATACTGGTGCTACTGCTGATAAAGAGGAAGCTCCTTTCCTAAGTGTAGTCGGCTCAATCACATCAATATTACCTTTGTCAAACCCAATAACTTTCCTCCTCTTCACCGATCTGATTCTGATCTACCAGAGGATGCAAATGCTTTCTCCTTTCGCTCCATTACATATGAAGACCTACAGATTGCATTTCTCTCAGTTAAATCGAATTCTATTGGGTTTGACAACATTCCACTTAAGTTTCTTAAGCTCATCTTTCCAATGATCTCTCATAATATCCCACACTTGGTCAGTTATGCCGTTATGGCAGCGCGTTTTCCAGAGGTGTGGAAGATCGCTAAAATCTTGCGGATTCCTAAAATGGGTAGTACTGACTTCAGACCTATCAGCATCCTGCCAGTATTGGCCAAAGTCTTCGAGAAACTCATATACATGCAACTATCTGAACATGTCTCTAGACTCGGGTTAATTTATGACAAACAGTCAGGCTTTTGCAAGCACCATAGCACTACGTCCACATTGTTGGATGTTTCAGATCAAATCAGGTTCCATTTTAACAGGAAACAGCTTTCCATTCTTCTTTTCCTTGACTTTAGCAAGGATTTTGATTCTGTAGACCACTCTCTTCTAGTAGCTAAACTCAAGTCTCATTTCTACTATCGTCATCTGCTTGCAACCTTATTTACTCTTATTTAACTGGTCGTTCCCAAGGTGTCTACTCTGATGGAAAGATTTCTAAATTGCTACCAACTACTAAGGGTGTGCCTCAGGGATCGATTCTTGGACCATTTCTCTTTTCACTTTTTATTAACGACATAGCAAGGTGTTGCTCTTTTGTCACGGTCTACCTCTTTGCGGACGATGTTCAGATTCTCCATACCGGGTCACGTACTAATCTAAATAACTGTTTTGTGGAAGTGAATCGGGACCTGCAGTTTCTTCAGATGGGCAAGGGAAAAATGCTTGGTGTTGAATCTCAAGCTCAAGTAAAATCTCAAGCTATTCTATATAATTCCAACTCTGTTGCCTGTCCTCATCTGATGCAAGTAAAGCTTGAAGGCTATCTCATTCCTTTTTCCGATAGAGCTAAAAATCTTGGGGTCATCTTTGATGAGAAGTTGAGCTGGAAGCCTCAAATCAATGCGTTGGTGGGTAGAGTTACTGGTATCATCCGGAGATTACGCTGTCTCAACAGCTACCTTCCCTTACATATCCGAAAGCACCTTGTTTTAACACTTGTACTTCCGCTTATTGACTATGGTATCGAGGTTGCTTCCGGGTGTACGGAGGAAACTATTGCTGTTCTTAAACGATCTTTTAATCACGCAGTCAGGTTCGTCTACAATTTGAGATCTCGAGACCACATATTTCCTTTTGTCTTGCAGCTCCTTGGCACCTCTTTCCGAGACGTTTTTAAGATCCGACTTCTCTGTCACCTGTTCAGAGTTATTAAGTTCCAGTCTCCTTCTTTTCTCTTGAGGTGGTTCTCTGCTGGTCACTCAAGAAGACAACATAACTTTGTTCACCCTCAGGTAAGCTGTGCTACCTGGGAGAGGTCGTTCGTGATGAGGTTAATTAAGCTTTACAATGATTTGCCCTTATTCATGAAGCGTTTTAACTTCTACCCGTCTTTTTATAGAAGAGAGCTAATGGGTCTTTTTTGCACTATTGGTACCTGATGAACTACCTTTTCTTCCAGTACTACTGCTGGTTGGTTTCTCTTTCTTTCTCTTTTTTCATTATTTTAACTCCATTAACTAGTATGGGACCACTTATGCCTCTTTCTAATCCTCTTCCCTCTTTCTCCTTCTCCACTCCATCCTTCTTACCCTCCTTTCCCATTATACTCTTCCTTCTCCTTTCCTCGTCCTATATCTTCTTTGTTTTTTCTTTTTTTTCTTTCTTTACTCTTTTTTTTGTTACTTGTCTCTTATATGTATCTTCGGCCTTCCTACTTTCTATATAGAACTGTTTGCTTTTGCCCTTTCAGTTTTTCTTTCCTTTACTTTCAGGTCTAATCTCGTCTGGGACCAGGTCTGCCTCAATGTCAGTAGGCTTGCGAGTCAGGTGTACCATAGCTCTCAGTTTTGTTGGTAGCCGCCTCACAACGCCAAAATTTTGCTACTGTACAATATTATGGGCCTTTGGCCTCGTTGTAAATAAACCCATTCTCTATACTTCTCTTTTGGCACTGTGATGGCGGCTACTCTTTTTTGAAGATTTATTGCAGTCACTGTTAAGACAGCTATCGAGTGCGAAACCTGCTAGTCTCTATCTCTAAGTAGTTAGCTAACTGCCTGTTAGTAAATTATCTTTTCTTTTCTTCTTTTTTTATTTCTTCTTTTCTCATTTTTTGAATTTATATTAGTTAACACTTAGTTTTAGTTGTAGTGAAGGAAGGAGGAAAAGGGGAGAAAAAAGGGAAAACTTTTTTTCTTTCTTTTTCTTTTATTATTCTTTTTCTTTCATTTTTAATAATGAAATAGTTCTTCTGTGCAAGATTATGGGCCTGTGGCCTCCTTTGTAAACAATGCTGTTGAATTAAATAAATAAATAAAATCATACTGATATTTTTTTCTACAATTATTGTAGAAAAAAATATCATGAAAAATGTTATGACATTGATAGAAGTAGTCTTCACGAATCACGTGTGATTTCTTGTAGAACTCGATTGTAGATGTTACGTGAAGACCCACAGTAAGACCTCCTAACTCTGAATCATCCTGTAAACTTTATATAGAATTTCAAAATAAATTGTCCGTGCAAAATGTTTAGTAACCTTTCTTTAAGTTGGCAATACTCAGTAAAAGTTATTTGACAAAGACGTTTGACAATTGAGATATGTGATAGCTTTAATACAGAAAAAATTATATATTACAAACATTCGATAAACTTTATATTTTGTTCTTCAGTTTTTTTTGCATTCTTTAGTAGAATAATAATTCAAATTTAGTTAATTAAATTCGTTTAATATGGAGAGTAGGTGGACTGTAGAAGCAACTAAGTTATTTATTAGTCAATATGAAATAAATGAAACCCTATACAATGTTCACCACCGTGATTATAAAGACCGAAACAAACGGTTACAAATCTTTAAAAATATTGTTAAGTTTCTACAAAAAAAGGGGCACTGTTTCACTACCGAAGACTTAAAAAAGAAATTAAATGGATTAAGAACTCAGTTTCTATCTGAAAAACATAAGGTAGGTGAACGTACAAACAAATTTCTGCATAATATCTAGTATAGAACACAAATTTTTCTTACAGATTTCAAACAGTATTCAAAATGGAGCTAAAGGGGATGATATATACAAGCCTACTGTATACTGGTACAGTTTGTTACACTTTTTAGATAAGTTCACAAAACCAAACGAATCTTTATCAAATTTAGATCAACAAACACCTTTGTCCACAATAAAAAAGAGTCCTGAACAAGTCAAATATACAGAGGAAACTCCCAAAAAAGTAAGTTTTATTAATTAAAACTAATCAAACAATTATTGCTTTTATTATACTCTATACATAAAATTGTTACAATATGGGTTTGGAAGATTCAACTTTATACAACCTAGCTAACTTTCGGATTCTGTTTTAACTATTCTGATTATTATATCCACTATACTTGGTTTTTTACTCAATACGAACAAATTTACGTTCATACTTCATGCTTCAAAGTCTGCGTAACGATTCTATTTCTTTTTCAGGTACTCTCAAGAGATTTTCACAACTTCATACCAAATGAGATGACTCCTTTAAATAAAAACTGTAGAAAGAAACGACATCATAGTAGTTCTAACAAAAGAACATCTTCGGATTACGATTGCTCAACATTGCAAAGGTCCAAACCGAGCACAGAAATAAATCAAGTGGTCAAAAGAAATGTAGTGACAAAAACAAATCACCCAAAACCTATGTCTGATCCTGTGGATACGTTTGTAAAGTTTGTCGCGAATGAATTAAAGGATATTCGTGATGCTGGCAATGAGGCTATAATGCGGAAAGCTAAAAGGCAAATCCAGGAAGCAATTTTACAGTCTTGGGATATAATAATAACTTATCCAGCTCAAACTGCTTCATCAAATTCGTCGATATCCTCACTAGAATGGAGTCCAGTATGTCCACGGCGCAACCCTTGTGACCCGTTATCTTTAAGTTAGCGTAAAAAGTTAAATTACATAAATACATTTTATTTCATTCTTTAAGATACATTTCTTGCATAACCCCAGATTTTGATTCAAATTTGATAAAAGGATTCCTATTTTTAGACATACCGTCTAAAATAATATTATTACCAGTTTTATCCAAAACTATTACTAGTCTATAATTTCGTCCAGCTGTCAACAAAAATGGTTTATTGAATGTAGTTACGACTTCTACATATTTAAATCTTCCTTTAGCGTGCCTACGCACTTCTTTTAAAATTCGATCATCGCTATCTAACAATTTAATATCGATTGTTGTCTTTTGAGGAGCCATTATCCAAAATCCTTCAATAGTCATATCCCTGTCGATAGAAAATTTAGTTACATTCTCCTTGGCGAAACTCAATGATTGCTTAACCAGTCGATGTCGTTTTTCTTTTCTAAAATCAAATTCGTTGATATGATCATCTATTGTTATTGATTTATAGATTGATAAAACTTCAGAATCCGTTAACAAGTTTTTGTACAATTTAGTACAATTGGCAAATTCTGTTACGCTTAGAACCGGAAAACGGATTAATTTAAATATACTTTGAAGAACATTTCTTCTTTCTTTTATATCAATGTTGTGTATCCGATGATGATGATCGCTCCACCTCATTACAGCATTAAAAATGTCAATTTCAGAGCAGTCCTCGCTTATTTGATCAAAACCCAATAAAAGTTCTAGCATCTTTATATCAATTGATAAAAAATCGTTACTCTCAATGACATCCCGAAATCCTAAAGCAATTGTTGTTTTTATAAAATCCTCCAACAGAGTATAATTTTCATTTATACAAAACTCCAAGCTCTCCAATAGTAATCCAACAAATTTATTACTAGTAATGTATTGTAAAATTTCATTTTCCAAATTATGAATTTCATACTTTCGTGACAATTTTAATAATTGTAAAGTATTTTTAGACGTTATGTCACATGAATCGTTATAAATATAATGAAGAAATTGATAAAATGTTTCGTAACTCTCGCCTTTAATTAAAATGTATTTCATTTCACCCATATTCCCTTTGAATTGTTCCATAAACACCGAACTACGCTTGGATAGTTCAAAACTATGCACAAAAATTATTCTAGTTTCTATTTCAAATTGAATATCCGCAAGAAATTTATTGTTTAATAAACTTTTATTAATTTCTTGCATTGTTAAATCTGAGTCGTGAAAATTTACCATTTTAAATAATTTAGAATTATTTCAGTAAGAAAGTTATATAATATTTTTAGCTTAGTTATTAATTAAAATAACATATGTTTATAGCCAATATTTGACTTTTTTTATTAATAAACCCAACGTTTCCAAACAATGGATACTTTTTTTCAATTGGTAATTTTAACTGTCAAAGATTAATTAATAAATGTCACTTTTTGTTTTTATTATATGTAGTGTAAAACCGGCCGAACTAATTAAACTTTATGCTGACCATCATTCCCGCTCTTTTTAGTATATGGAGCTGTCAAGTCAATGTCGTTTAACCCACCAACTGTATCAAGTTGAAAATATATGTTTTTTGAGTTAAAAAATTTTTGGAATTAATAATTAAAATGAAAATACTATGTGAAACTACAACAGTTAATCGATTGAATCAAACAAATGTAAAATCACGTTCAATTAAAACCACATTGGCATTAGTCAGTCATAAGAAATTAGGTGAAAATGAAAAATCTGAAATATTCATCATACTTTTTACAACACAAAATAAAACGGGACAAAAATATAAAGTTCGGGATAATATAAATAAAATATTTACAAAATTCGCAAACGAGGGTAAAATAACAATTTCATTCAAACAACCGGAACACGATATATTTATGAAATCCGACACAGTACAAATAAATTTATTCTTGAAAACATTCAAATTAGCCGTTGACAACAAAACGGATTGTAAAAGTCTAGGTTTAAGTAATATTGGTGTTACATCTGTTCCATCAAATCTTCATCCTCAAAAAAAATTAGTGATTAAATCTCGGGGAGAGTATCCACTTAAAGGGTTTCCACGTACATTAACAACCTTAGCGGTTGGTATTTAAATCATTTTATTATCACACCGTAACACTAATAAGTTAATTTTTATTTTTTTAGATAAATGGAATTGATCGACAACGTTTTGATGGTCAAATACTTTTTCTCAAGAATTTACAATATTTGGATTTAAGTAATAATTCCATTAAAACAATACCAAAAAATATCGGCGATATGAATATATGCGACATAAACTTATCGAACAATAATTTGGGAGATTACAATAATGGTTGTGATTGGAAGTGGTTAGATGGCCAAGGATTGAGGAAAAGTTTAAACAATTTAGATCTATCTGGAAATAATATTCAAAAAGTTCCATCGAATTTAATAAATCTTAAAAGTTTGATATGTCTGAAACTTAATAATAATAAAATTGAAAGGATTCCATTTGCGGTTGGTCGTTTAACTAAATTAAGGTAATTAATTGAAATAAATAAATCGTTAAATTTAAAGATTTTTACCTGCAACAATTTTCACTCAAACGTACAAAATATTTCACTCAAACGTACGTTATTTATTTGAATTTTATTTACACGGTTTAATGTCCACGATACAGCGTTTCAGGATGGGTTTTAATATGTGGACTGTGGTGGGAGTTATTAACCAATAAAAAATAAGAACGTGGTGGTGAATATAAAATTATGTTCTCTGCTTGGTTAATAAAAATTTGTATATAGTCATTATACTCCACTGTTCGCAATTCGCATATTAAAACCCAACTTGAATGTTTTTTACCAATCAAAAATAAGAATTGTGTGGTGAATACAACATTCTCTTCTCTGATTGGTTACTAAAAAATTTCACGTTCGCATGTTAAAACACTTTCATGCTGTGTTTCACATGCGAATTGTGGGCTGTTGATGTTGTTATTAACCAATCAAACTGACTTTCAACATGCGGACTGTGGATGATGTTATTCACCAATCAGAAATGAGATATCTTATATTCACCACTTCTGCAGATAAAAGTTCAAGAGAAATTGGGTATAAACATGCACAATGGGGACTTTCACGCACACAAACATTTCTAATTTATTTGTTTCATTTTATTTTGTTGCTCCACAAACATTGTTTTTGTATGCATTTTTTGAACACTCTTATAACAATATTAATTGTTTTTATTATTTTTTTTTAATATCTTTCATACAAATTTGTATGTATTCGTGCAAATGCGACAGAAAATATAAAATAAATCCATCTCTCGGACTTTCATTTGCGGACGTGGTGAATAATATGATGGACGTCCACTTAATTTCTTACAATTAATGATGGGAAGAAAGTATTGTTTGCTGGGAATCCCATGCTAAACCCGTAGACGAAGGCCTATTGGGGAGACTTTCTTCCAATTAAAAAGTTTAAAGAAAACATCTAACTTTTAACTTAAAGATTAACTTAAAGACTTCTGTTTTATTTACAAAATTTGTTTTATTTATGCTATAATTGGTATATAACTTCCCCAGTTATTTTCGATTAAATTCCCTCCCAGATTAATCGTTGTTTTAATAATTTGATCGATTGTCTAATTAACAATCGCTCTATTATATATTGGTAATATCGGTCAATTATATGAAAATAAATATATTCACCTTACTCTGCAAAATTTATATTTATTTTCATATATTTACTATTATTTTATTTTTGTAATAATTTAAATTGTAGTCATCAAATTTCCATAAAATTTTAATTTTTATGTGAATTATATTTCATCATTTAAAAAGCGTTATGAGAATATTTGGTAATATGAACTATGTTGAACATACTTAATTCGTTCTATATTATTTATTTGTTTTGATTGATGACTTGATTAATTTATTATTCTTTGAATTATTTTAATAGGAAGTATAACATAACTGTATTGTATATTAATTAGGTTAGTCGTACATATGTTACATCGCCACACCTAAGTTAAAATTTATTGAAGATGAATTTTCATTAAAATTATAACTTTGACCATGATATTATTTATAATTATTGGAGATAGTGTTACATATTTTTATTGGTGTTGATATTATGATCTTATTCTATATCGATTATTTAACATTTAATAATTCTTATTACTTAACTATTGTTTTGGCAATTTCAACTAATTCTAACTATTCTTTAATCTGTTTTTATGTACTATTTTATCTTTATTGCCTATTTTATCTTTATTGCCTATTTTTATCTTAACATTATTTTCAATTGTATCTTTGACCTCATACGGTCCATTAAATGGTGAGTCTAACTTTTTTCTTTCACCTACTTTTAACCAAACATAATCACTTTTTTCTATGTCATCGGCTTCGCGTTTCTGTCATAAATATTTTTTCGGTTTATTTTAGCTATTATTAGAAGCTTTTTCGCTTTACTATGAGTCTACTGTAAGCGAAATCTTAATTCATCTGCGTAATTATCAAAATTGTATACTGGCGCGATATTAATTAATTTTTCGTCCGATGGAAGACTTGCTAGTTTTCCATAAATCAACTCATACGGTGTGTACCCGGTGTCTGTATGTTGTGTTGTATTGTAACAAAACACAAAATATGGAATCCATTCTTCCCAGTTATAATCACTCGTGAATGAAAGAAGATATTCATTCAACACTCGATGGTTTCTCTCAATGTAACCAAGTGTCTCATGGTGATATGGTGTCGAGGTTATATGGCATATTTTAAAAAATGCACATACATTTCTCATTATCCCATTAACGAATTCTGTCCCTAAGTCTGTTTTTAATGTTTTAAAGTTACCGTATTTTAGAATAAATTTTTCTACGAACGATTTGGCTTTTGTTTTTGCTTTTTTGTTTTCTATCGGTATCGCTTCAATATATTTCGTTAAATCGCATTGAATCGTAAATATATCTATTACTATCCGTAAGTCACAATGCTCCAACTGTGCCCATTGAAATTGTTTCAAAGCTTGTTGTCGGTGTATGGTTATTTTTAAAATCGGTTGTCGGTGTATGGTTAAAATGGTTAATTTTCCCTTAATATTTCTAATTTGTTTATTTTTAGCACATGATTCACATTTCTTTACATAGTTTATCATTTTACTCATATTTTTCCAGACGTAGCTTTGTTTTAATTTATTAATTGTTCTTTTAACACCTGAATGTCCTCCAGTGTGTGATGTATCGTGGTAAACTCTTATTAATTCATTCATTTTGTTCCTATCTATAATTCTTTGAGGAGCTTCATAAATTATTATTTTTAATTTCGTTTGCATATTATCATTATTATTTTTCTGCTGCAGCTTATTGAATTCATTTTTAAATTCATTCACATCTACATGTGTGAATATACTATCATTAATCTCTAGCGCTAGATTCTCTATTTGTTCTCTTTTCATAATCAATATAAGCTTCTCCAGTGGATTCCCTAGGGCGATCCTTGGATTCTCACTATATATTACTAGTATTCCTCTTTTATTCTTTTTATTCAATTCAATTATTCGCAAACTATCATTATTTTCTTTGTAATCAATACATTTCTTCTTTATTATATCACGTGATTTTTTATCTTCAAATGACAAGGTTCTCATATTTCTTATCTCTGATATAGAGGTGCAGTTCCATGAATAAAGTTGATCAGACTCCTTCAAATATGCAGAAATTTTTCGTATTGTTCTTTTCCTTTCTTGTCATAGCCCTCGTTGTAACTGTATTTACCGTGGATTTTGGTATCATCGCTTTAAGCGTGTCTGAGTTTATTTCTATTCTAGATAATGCGTCAGCATTTGCATTCATCTTTCCTTGTTTATAAATGATTTGAAAATAATAATTAGATAAGTCTTACCTGATTCTTGTTAGTGTTGATGACGGATTTTTGTGCGTGAACAGACTCACTAATGCCCTGTGGTCTGTCATCTCTGTAAATTTTCTCCCATAGACGTAAGGTCTAAAAAAAGTTTATAGTCTAATGTATACTTAGCACCTCCTTTTTAATTATTGGTCTGTTAATTTCGTATTTATTTAACGATCTACTGGCGTAGCAAGCCGGCAAATCATTTCCTATTTTTCCCTGTGATAACACAGCTCCCAATACATAGTTCGATGCAACTGTTGTTATTATGATGTTGTGAATGCTTCCTCACATTCTTTAGTCCATTCAAACGTTGTGTTCTTTTTGTTTAAATTGTTCAATGGTTTTGCGATTTCTGCGAATTTCGGTATAAATCTTCTATAGTAGTTACAAAATGCTGTAAATCTTTTAGCTTCATCAGCATTTTTCGGTATAGGATAATCTTTAACTATATCATATTTTTTCGGATCTGTTTTTATTCCTTGACTTGTTATTAACTGTCCCAAATAAGTTACTTCGGTTTTTAAAAAATTGCATTTTCTTGGATTTAATTTTCAATTGTATTTTCACAATCGTTCTAAGGTTTTAATCAGGTTCGTATTGCGGTGTTTCAAACTACACCCGAATATAATTATGTCGACATATAAGAATGCTTCTGCTCTTAGACCAGTTAGTGCTATGGATAACATTCTTTGAAAGCTGTTAGATGATATTTTTAGCCCAAATGGTAATATTTTAAATTGATAATACCCTTTATTTGTTGAGAATGCTGTATTTGGTGAAAAGAACTCGCCAAATTCAGTGTTGTGAAGTATTTTGCTCTTCCATGACTGTTTAATAGTCGTCGAATCTTGTGAGAGGGAAATTATCGTCTACAATCTTCTTATTGAGTTGTCTGAAGTCAACTACAAGTCGATACTTTGTATTTTCGTATCTTTTCTTCTTTACGATTAGTAAAGGTGCATTAAATGAACTTGTTGATCTTTCGACTATATATCTCCTTTAATTAATTCTTCTACTTGATTATTTATTTCTTCAATTTGAGATTGAGGCAATCTATAGTTCTTTATATAAACTGGTGTTTTATCCATTGTAGGAATGGCTTGTTTATAAAAATTATTTGTTGTAAGATTCCCTTTAAATGAAAAATATCAGAATATTGTTCACAAATTTCCATAATTGATTGTTTCGCTGCATCATTAAAATTTTCGATGTTTAATTCTTCTAATAGTTTCATGTATCTTTCTTTATCCAAATTCTTTATTTTGTCATAACGTACATTCATACCGTCGTAATTTCTAAGTGGTATTATCTTTGGTGAGATATTCTTGACTGTTATCTCATGATCAAGTGTGTTGAGAATTTTTATATGTGTAATGCCTTTTTTCTGGTATTATTGAGTTTGCTATAAATACACCATCTTGTATTTCTTCGTCTAAAATTACACTATCTTTATTCTTCAGCTACGTTTAAATTTATCGCTTTCATCATTTGTGTACGTGCTGGTATTCTAAAGTTGTTTTCTTCTCTCAGTTTGGTTCTTATCGGTAGTAAAATGTCTGTACCATTTATATAAATTGCTAAAGTATACGTTTCGTAGTCTATTTTGCATAAGTTGTTTCTAAGGAAATCTCGTCCTAGAATTCCATCAGTTCCTAGTGGAAATTCTTCACTTACTATGTGAAATTTTTGTTTAATTTTTTCGTCATCAAATTCTAACGTTGCTATGATCATACCTAAAGTGTGCGAATCATCTTTTGTTACACCAATTATCTTACGAGTATCGTCTGTTAATTCTACATTTTCTTTAAGGTGTGAAATATCAGCTCTGGTATCTATTAAAAATGTGCTACTTATTAATCTAGTTACATTGTTGTGAATCATTACAAAATTAGAAGTGCTATTATTTATATTGCGTAGTCTTATTGGGTTATCTATTTCTGATGCCCAAAGTACCTCGAATCTACATCTTCGGGGATTAGCTCGTCGTTTCCCGAGCTAATCGCATTTACTCTATTAAATCTATTATTTCCATAATTTGGAATATTAAAATTTTTGTTATAACTATTGCTATTTTGGTAATTATTTCTATTATTGCTAAATCCTCTATTACATTATTATTATAATTTTTATTATACGTACTACATGTATACTCATTATTGTTATATCTATTCTTTTTAAAATTATTCTGCTGAGAATCGCTTGAGTAAGACGTTCCGTTAGTCGTAAAATTTCTTCTTCGAAAACCGTAACTCAATATCTGTGCTTTATCTTGCGTGTCAATTTTACGAGCAAGATCTCTTACGTCCTTCAAGTCTTTTGGTCGCGATGCATATACCGTTGTCTTAATCGGTTCATTTAGTCCCGACTTGAATGTATTCAATCCTATTTGATCGTTCAGTTCCGAAATTAACTCTCTGTTGTTTTCACCTTTCTCTGCTGTTTGAATCGTGTTTAGTTTTGCGATCAATGTTTCAATTTTCTGACCAAATTGATCAGCTGACAAGTGCGCTTGTCTGGCTCGCGCTAAATCAGCATGTATCTTTGTTGGAGTTAAATTAGTTTTAAACGTTTCGCGAAAAACATCTTTAAATTCTATTAAGGTAGTTGGTCTCCTTCTAGAACCTAAACTAATTTTCGCTCGGTCGACTAATTTAGTTTGTAAGATGAAGTTAATTAATTTAGATTTTTCATCCTTAAGTATTATGGATGAAACCAATTAAATTTAGAAAGTTATTTAATTCTTCGTATTTTCCATTAAATTCTGGAACGAGTTTATAAGTGGAGCTAATATTGAACGATGCCATGGTTGAGTTTTTCTCTGTCAGTTTCAGTTCTCGTCAGTGATTCTTTTTATTCGGGAGAATTTGTATCTATATTATCGTTATTATTCTTTAAATTTATTTTACAAAAAAATTGGATTTAGCAAAAAACATTTATTAAATAAATAAATAATAAATTTTAATTTTATTTTTTTTTTGCTAGCATTGTCAATTGTCATTATTATTTTTTTTTACATCATTTGGCGGAAAAAAAATTCATTCGTTAATTGGTATATATATTTTTTTTTTGTTTTACTAACATATCATACACCTCGATTACTGAAGTCGTGTCACGTCGCTTACAAATTGGTATTATTGAAGTCGATAAAAACGGTCACTACTAATACTAAAAATTCTGAAACTAAAAAACTTTAAAACTAACAAAATCTTACATTTTACGTTCTTCAAATTCACAAAAACAATTAAATACGTTTGAAAAAATTATTGTCACCTGAAAAATTGAGGCGACTAAAATGCCATTTAAAGTGACATCTGTCGTATAAAATGACTTGAGGCGTAAAAAACGACTTCAACAATACGAAAATTGATGCGATGTGACTTTAGTCATTTAAAGTGACATGACTTGCCTTCGGTAATCGGGGTGATAATATTGAATTTCTTTATTTAAATTTTTTTTTTATTATTACATAATTCGTTTTATGAGTGAAATTATTATTAATATATTGTCTAAATTTGGGCGTAATCATTTTATTTTTATTCTAATTCTATTAACAAAATTTATATTTTATATATTTTAATCATTTTTTAGGCGTAAATATTTTTTTATTATTTTAATTATACTAACAAAATTATATTATTATGATTATAGAAATTAGTTTTATGAAAATATTTTAAACGAATTTATTCTACATTTATTAAAAATTTAATTTTTTGTTTTGTTTTTTTTTTTTAAATCTTATTATTTCGTCCCATCAAGGCTTTGCCTTGACGTTACGTAATAATTTAAAACGTATTTCCATTGCGATCGTTTCTTTGTTATTTAGTTTATTCATCATTGGTTGTTGCTTAAACATGTAGCAAATCAAGCTGCTATATTATATTTCTCTTGGTTGCTTGTAGAATGTAGTCCAGGGGATTCCTTTGGTTCGTTGATGAGAAGGTTCCTTAGTTTTGTATATGGGCTATTATTTTGAAAACGTACATCGAAAAAAAAACAACTATTTTTTAAAAATCTGAAATTTTGAAATTTTGTTGGTATTGACGAAAGGAAAAAACTAATTTCTGCTTTTATTTTTTGTGTACTCTGAATCGGAGTTATGCGCGGTTGAATTTTGAGGCTTTTTCACGTAGTTTTTGGTAATGGTGGCAATGTTTTGTGAATAGGTGCCACAAATTTCATCCGACTTACGTATATTTTTGCAAGTAAAAAGGAAAATAATTGAATAATTGAAATAAGTAAGTTTAAAATTAATAACTTTTCTCTTTTCCGCTAGGCGGCGCGTAAAACCTTGGTTTACTTCAAAGCTCATATCTCAAAAAGTAGGCTTTTTTTTTTTTGTTTTTCACAAATTTTAAAGTAAACATATGCAGCTATGAAATTGAGAAATAAAAAGTCAGCAATTCAATATGGATTTTTTCTTACGATTTTTTAAAGTTTGGTATATGAAAAATTCACATGTGTTTTTTTATTAAGTTAATAATCCTGTACTAAATGTGGATTTAATAAATTAAACATTTCATATTTTAATACCTGCAATAAATTTGAACCATTTTTTGTGTATTTCTGATTGAGAAACAGGTTTTTATTCAGAATAAGAATTAGAGATCCCAATGATCGAAGATTTTGTTATAATTTCAACATCACCAACACTAACATTAGAAAAAAACATTAAAAAAATATTTTTCCTATAAATATTATAATTTAATCAATATTATAAATAAATACATTAAAAAATTAATTTATATATTTTTTTTTGCCTTTAAATTGAAATATTTATGATCATCAGAAAAAGAAAACATTTTGGCAATTATTTTATCGGGTGTAGTGTTATCCGGTAAAAAACAGTAGAATCCTTGAGTTCTTTGTTTTCTTCCAAGAACATTTCGTAGATGTCGGTGAGGGTCCGTAACACCAACCGCTTTGATTTCTTAATTTTTGTCGATCCTTCTGTAATAGTAACAACATCTTTAAGGCCAGGCATTGTTTTACTAATTTCCTCTGATAAGAAGTATGTTTGAATTTGTTTTACTATATTTTGTGACAAACTGTGCACTTGTTTGCTTTAAGGCCAACTGTAAGGACCTACTGTTTCCAACAGATCCATGGCGAATTCTACCAGTCGTCTTGATGCATTAAATTCATCCTGGATACGTTGATTTGACCAAAATTTACGTGGTAGAGTTGTCAACAAAAACACTTGTTTTGATTTACAGCTGGCATCTTTAAACTCTTTTTCAAGGTTCATAAGCCATGATGTATATTCACATTCCTCGTTTGGTGATAACACTTTAACTGAATCTACTTGAAATATTCTTTGACTTATTGCCGATGTGACACTTGCAATTTTTTTATAACTTCCTGTTGTAATATGAGTTTGTTTGATAGGAGATTCGGCTAACCTTCCAAGAACATTGTTAATATCTTCTAAAATGTCATTAAGTAGCTCAGGAACTGGTGGAGATATAGTATCAACCGAAACTGGTGATGGATCTAAAGATGCTGGAGGTATTTGAATATTTTCGTTCGTTGGAACATTTTCAACATCCTGATTTATAGAAATAATTTCACTATCGATAGTTTCCGAACATGAAAGCTGCTGTATAGAAAATATTAGTTGCATATGAATTTTTATTCATTTTAATAAAATAATTAAATTTACCTTATTTTTATAGATATAAGTGCGACATGATTCACATATAAACTGGTCATCACGCAAAGTAAAATTTAGGGTCGCAGCTTTTTGAATAACAGCTGGTGTGACCAGTTTCACATTTTTTTATGTCCGCTGATGATTTTTGAGACCGTACAAGTTACAGCACAATTTGAAAGGCATTTCTATTATTATCTTTTCTAAACGTTATGTCTTCTAAATATTTTGGAATATAATTGATTATAAGGCAATCCAATCAATATATATATACCCTTGAAATAGTTTTGACATAGGTAGAATCAGGTAAAATTAGGTAGGTACAATTTAATATATTTTGATTGGATGCAAGTATAATTTGGTCAAAAACCGTTTGTGGGCGTCATTAGAAATTTTAAATGTTAAAATTATGAGCCTCTAATGAGATTTTAATTAGTAAAAAGGGGCTGAATAGACATTTTTTAAAATGAATAAACATTTTACACACCCTTTTAATAATTTAAATTCCTTTATTTTACCACTTAACTTAAATTAATTTTTAATAAGTTTTTAACCATTTAATCGCACAGAAAATGGTTCAAATTTGTTGCAGGTGTTAAAATATGAAATGTTTAATTTATTAGATCCACATTTAGTACAGGATTATTAACTTAATAAAAAAACACATGTGAATTTTTCATATACCAAACTTTAAAAAATCGTAAGAAAAAATCCATATTGAATTGCTGACTTTTTATTTCTCAATTTCATAGCTGCATATGTTTACTTTAAAATTTGTGAAAAACAAAAAAAAAAAAGCCTACTTTTTGAGATATGAGCTTTGAAGTAAACCAAGGTTTTACGCGCCGCCTAGCGGAAAAGAGAAAAGTTATTAATTTTAAACTTACTTATTTCAATTATTCAATTATTTTCCTTTTTACTTGCAAAAATATACGTAAGTCGGATGAAATTTGTGGCACCTATTCACAAAACATTGCCACCATTACCAAAAACTACTTGAAAAAGCCTCAAAATTCAACCGCGCATAACTCCGATTCAGAGTACTCAAAAAATAAAAGGAGAAATTAGTTTTTTCCTTTTGTCAATGCCAACAATATATCAAAATTTCAGATTTTTTAAAAATCAAAAATTTAAAAATCAACAAAAAAATGTACGTTTTCAAAATAATAGCCCATATATTTGTGTATTGTAGCCCAGAATATTCCTTTGTTCGTGCCTTCTTTTAGGTCGCCATATGGTGGACGTATATTGTTGAACTGCCTTGCTATAAAGTTCACTTAATTTCTTATAATTTATGATGTGAAGAAAGTCTTGGTTGCTGGAAATCCCATGCTAAACCCGTAGACGAAGGCCTATTGAGCAGACTTTAATCCAGCTAGAAAGTTTAAAGAAAACATCTAACTTTTAACTTAAAGATATGTTTTATTATTTCTGTTTTATTTATAAAATTTGTTTTATTTATACTATAATTAGTATATAATTTCTCCAGTTATTTTCGATTAAATTCCCTCCCAGATTAATCGTTGTTTTAATAATATGATCGATTGTCCAATTAACAATCACTCTATTATATATAGGTAATATCGGTCAATTATATGAAAACATATTCACCTTACTCTGCAAAATTTATATTTATTTTCATATATTTACTATTATTTTATTTTTGTAATAATTTAATTTGGTTGTTGTGGTTTTGCCGAACTCTTTTTTTACTATCACATGTTGATAGCAGTGATGCAAATGAATTAGTTTTGTTATTAAAATATTGAATAGGGTGACTTGTGGTTGACTACAATTTTGTTTTGTATTTCGTTGCGATTATGTAGAATGGTAACGATATATATGAAGGTTAATGAAGAAAAACAGTTTTTGTAAATTTTAATGAGCATTTTTTACTATATATGTATAAGAATAAACAAATAAGTTTTATAGAAAAATTTTATATGATTTATTACAAATGGCGTACATCAGTAGGGCTATGATAAAGCAGGTTTTGGATTAATGCAAACATTTAATTTTGCTAAATGCAATTTATTTTGTATGTTAAGAAGTTTAACCTATCTTTCTTGTTTCAGATTTCTTCACGTATCGAATAATCAACTATCAACTTTACCATCAACACTTCGTACCTCATTGTTCGATACAATCGACGTTTCCGGCAATCAATTTTCTAATCTAAAAATACTATCAACATATTCACAAACGAACTATCAAAATACAAATAAATCGAATGAAATTCATTTATGGAAATTAGCAGCACAAGTGGTAACACAAAAGAAAATCAAATATTCTTTAGAAACATTACCTAAATTTTTGTTAGACATAATTGATCGTACACCCCAATGTGATTGTGGTATTTATTGTTTTACGTCACTCATTTTAGAAAAATCAATGTCCTTAAATTTTTATAATTGTAAGAATTTGATTAAAGATTATGATCAGGAAATTATTGGTGATTCAATTGTTTGTTTTAAATGTAGTAAACAATGTAAACGAATTGCCAATTCCAATAACTAATTTTTTTATTTGCGTAACAAAGTGTAAATTCTAACTTATATTTCTAAGATTTATTGATACTATTTATTTTAATTTGTAACTTTTCCCAATATATTTATATTTTTATTTCGTTTATTAATTAGAGAAAGTTAAAAGAAGTTTAATTTTTTTATTAAAAGCAAAATGAAGGTCAAGAAGCAAACCATCAATCCGATGTTATCTCTTTATTAAAAGAAAAAATGTAAAACGAAATTAAAAATCAAAACAAAAATCACAATACTCAGGATAAAAAACTATTAGTCCAATTACTTAAGCAATCAGCCCGCAACAGATTTGATAACTCCCATTAAGAACATCTCAAACTGAAAATCTTAGTTTACACTCAAGTATGATGAGAAAGATCTCGACGCTCTCAAATTGTCATGAAAAAACGGTCTAACTGCTCATCTGAGAAACCGAATTGTTAAGCAAAAAGTTTCTAAAGATAGTAGGGACAGTTCTATAACTGAATACGAACATAGACAAATAATTAACATATTCTCCTCGTGAAGATTTATTTGAAATTCATGCATCAAATTCAAGGAATGCTTAAATGAACCCAACGCATTCATTTAGCACTCTATATTAAGTACATTCAAGTGCAGGGCACTGTATGTTAACATATAAAGATAAACTCTGTACTCAAGTCATATAAGAAACCTGAGAAAATTTTGAAATAACTCAACACGTTTAATAAAAATAAGTCGATTT
The DNA here is from genome assembly GCA_963693315.1 of Diogma glabrata. Classification (NCBI taxonomy): domain Eukaryota; kingdom Metazoa; phylum Arthropoda; class Insecta; order Diptera; family Cylindrotomidae; genus Diogma; species Diogma glabrata. Next base: position 134,981,260 of record OY856187.1, on the reverse strand, counting down.
TGCTGGATAATATTTCACTTTATTTCTGAGAAACGAAAAAGTAACTACAACTCTAATGCAAGTTTCAGCATCTTCAAATCTCCCCATACAATAAGGTATATCTTTTCTTGTATCAAATAGTTTTAGGACATAAACTTTAATCACATTGACAAATAAAGATGTCAACCGTTTGGACAATGCTGCTATTAACCAGAATATAGGTGCGTTAAAGCGCAGATTCACATAGCCAGGTAAATATAGTTTGGTTTCGATCTAGTAAGCAGAAATAGCAACTACTTCCTACGCTCATGTAAATCGCGCCTTCTACAAGAGAGGAAAGTTAAGTACCTAAGTAAGTTTTAGGCACTACAGCGGGGGGACGGAAAGTCAATCAACCTTGACGGACAGACACCCACTCGATTAGCCTTGACATACAAGACGCATCCCTGCCACACCGACTATTGTCACGGTAGCCCTAGCAATTAAACCCACCCACCACTGTCAAGCCACGCCCATTATCGCATGAACGATTTTATAATTTTATGTTTGTTGTTTAATTTTTCATAATTTACAAGTTCATTGTATAACAGAGCAGAAAAATATATCATTTACTAGATAAACTTAAAATAAGTATTGTTTTTACCAGGTAGTGCAGTAAAAGAAACTTAGTTTTTCAATGTTTTTATTAATTGTTTTCATTTTGTTTTTTTTTTCAATTAAATTAACACATTCACTATAAAAACAGTGACGACCGAAAGAAAAGCCTGTGGAAAAACTATAGCGACCATTTTTGAAAAGCGACTTGCAAATTCTAGTTTTTAGTAAATCAGGATAACTGATGTAATTAAATAGTGCTCAGAATTTTCAAAACTTTGTATACCTTTGTGTACATTTGTTCGAATTAAAATAATATATGTCTCGCAAAGTGTATACTTTTTTTTTTTAAATTATTTTTAAAATTAGTTTAGTTAGTTTTTAAATTAGTTTTATTTTTTAAAAAAGTCATGGCATTTTCTTCTAGTCATGGAATTTGGTAGTGAAAAAAAGTGGACACCGTGTTAGTTTGGTTGAATGAAAATAACAAAGAAGAGATCGTTTCTCATATGTTGAAATAAAAGAGTCGTCAATCGGCGTACTCCAGTACTCCAGTCTCTTCTATTGACATACGAGTTAACTCGAAACGAAATAAATAACGTCAAAAACGAAATAGTTGTGAGATATCACTAGCCAAGGTGATATCTTAATGCGTAGAACGCATGTGGTTGTGTGACCGTGCTCTTTTGGTTTTTATAATTTGTGGTGACAAATATTGTAATTCCTACTATACAAAACATTTTATTAAAAAAAACATCTAAACCACACACTTCTAATAATTGCCCCTGAACTTTGTTGATAGTCATGCTCTTGAATGCCAATCGACTTGGGAATTGCAATCTTCCCTTGTAAAAAAAAATTATTGAAAACGATAGAAACCGATAGACCGTTTTCTATCGTTTCCTATGCGGTTTTTGAATGAGAATTAGTGGGGTGGAATCGTTTTTTCCCATAGACACGGATGCGGACTTTTACGTTTTGCCTTTTGTGGCGGATGCAATTTCTATCGTTTTTGGGTGTTTCTTATCGTTATTTTCTGATAGAAATGAAAATCTAGTGAAAAAATAGAACCGTTTTCTATCGTTTCCTATGTGGTTTTTGAATGAAAATGGATGGGGCTGTGTCGTTTTTTTTTGATAGAATGTTTGTATCGCTTTAATTGTTTTCAATGGGATATTTCACTTTATTTTATTTTCTGTTAATTCCTATCCGTTTTGATCGTTTCTTATCGTAAAAGCCGAATTTTAGTGCAATATCCTATCGTTTTGAATCGTTTTCAATGGGTTATTTCACATTATTTTTTTGTTCTGTTTAGGAATTTATTACAAAACTAACACGAAACATCAATACGTTGCCGGAAAATCATAACAGATTATAAATTAATATAATTTAGTGAAAAAAAGATACATCATACAATCAGCAAACTACTCAAAAACCTCTTCATTTAGCGTTTCGAGAAAATATTACAAAATCATAAATTCATATTTCTTTCAAAATTCCAAAAACATTGTAAAAATTGAATAAAATAAAACTTTTTCCAAAATTCTAAAAATACTCCGAAAATTATTATAAAACCAAAGATTAATCTTTTTCAAAAATTTAAAAATATTGCAAAAATTACAACAAAATCAAAAATTGAAACTTTTTTCAAAATTCCAAAATTATTCCAAAAATTAGAATAAAATCAAATATTTAAACTTTTTCTCAACTCTAGTAATATTCCAAAAATTCTTAAACATTCAAAAATTCAAACCTTTTCCAAAAATCTAAAAATATTCCAAAAATTCTTACAAAATCAAAGATTGAAACTTTTTTCAAAATTCCAAAAATATTTCAAAAACTATAACAAATTCAAAAATTTCCATGTCACATTAACGTGTCACGTACAAACAGCTAAATTTTTTTTCCAAAAAATTGGCTAAAAAGTAAATGGAAATCATTTTTTGAACATACTTGACAATATTTTTTTCACAAACTTATAATAATGCAATAATTCTCTATAATAGTAATAAAATTTCATGTCATACAAATAATTAATTTTATTTTTTCCAAAAAATTGAGTAAAAAATAAATCAAAATCTTTGTTTTGACACACTTGACAACATTTTTTTGACAAACTTATAATGCAATAATCTAGTTTTTGGTCTCAAATACCAATCCCAACTGTCAAGATTTCTTCAAATTCAATGTTTCTATTCGTAATCACTTAAAATGAACGTTTTTTTAGCAAAAAATATGCAAATTTCCTTGGTTTGACACACTTGACGATTTTTTTGACACACTTCCAGTACAGTTATCGAACACATCGTCCTTTCAGCTCTTCCCATTGAGTAAACCTATTTTTGGAAAAAAAATTTGAAATCCGTCCAGCCTTTTTCTAGATTTCGTCGTGTGACAGCCGGCCGGCAGACAGACATTTTTTTTTTTTTATAAAATGTGTTGTGTAGTAGGAATTACAATATGTGTCACAATAACACATAAACTCCTTTTAAGACCAAGGTCCCACAACAACATACGTTCAAAGGCGTTGATGGACGTAAATCTTTCTTTTTTTGTTTTTTTATATATTTAGTTAAAGAATGGATAACTAAACAAAAAATCCTATCACTGACAAAATATGACATAGGCCAATATTTTATGATAGAGTAGAGAAAATAAAAGTAAATTAAAAAGCAAATAGCAAATTTTGACAAAAATTTTCTGAAACAAAACAAAAATGTAGTTGCCAATAATCCAGCCGTTTGCATATTCCTTGATCCTGTGCGGACTGTCTTTCTTGAGGATTAAAGCCCACACATAGTTATATGAAGGCTCGTTTCCTCAAGGAAGCAATAGCGTCTCATAATCAAGGATTTTTTCACAGCTAAGATTGAGGGTGCTACCGTTGTCACCTTGGCTAGTGATATCTCACTGCTATTGCCGGTGGTATGTGATATCTCACGTTAACTCGTATGTCAATAGCAGGGACTGGAGTACGCGGGATTGTCACTCCCGTAGATCAAAAATAAAAAAAAATTCAAAACAGTAAAAACTGATCTCTCCATGCGGAGAGACATACATTTTGTTGTTGCTTTTTTAGAATCTGTAGGTCCCAAAACGTCGAGAAATGTTAAAAAAGTGGGGGTAAGAATTTGACTTTTGGCTCATGAATGCAATACTTAGATTTTTTCAAAACCGAATAGGTGACGGTAGATGCCGATTGGTTTGTTTTTCTTGAAAAAATTTCAATCCTTAATTTCAGATTCAAACCGATAGGTATCTGATGGCGGAAAAATACGATAGGTTACGATTGCTTTTACAAATGGAATGTACGATAGAAAACGTTTAAAAACTTTTTTAGTTTTACCAAAAAGTTTCAATCAAAAACTTCAGATTCAGAACGATTAACAACGATAGAAATTCTATTGTAAAAAACCCATTGAAAGCAAATCCCATAGGTTACGACTTACGGTAGACTACGATTGGTAGTTTTTCTTGAAAAAAATGTACGATAAAAAAACTATTCAAAACTTGTTCAGTTTTACCAAAAAATTTCAAGTCGTGATCTTCACATTTAAAACGATTAACTACGATAAATATTCCATCGTAAAAAAACCATTGAAACCGAAAAGTAAAAAATCCTATAGATAACGATAGATTACCATTGGTTGATTTCTACTGAAAACATCTCAATCGTAAATTTCAGATTCAGCCCGATAGAAATCTAATGACGGGAAAATACGATAAGTTACGATTGGTGCTATATATGTAATGTCGGATAGAAAACGATTCAAAACTTTTTCAATTTTACCAAAAAAAATTTCAATCGTGATCTTCAGATTCAAAACGATTAACTCCGATAAAAATTCTATCGTAGAAAAACCATTGAAACCGAAAACTGAAAAATCCTATAGGTTACGATAGATTACGGTGCGTTTTCTATCTGGCAGATATAGTCTATGCGTTTAAAATGATTAAATCCGATAGAAACGGATAGCAAACGATTGAAAACTATTCGTTTTCTATCGATTTCTTTCGATTTTTTTTATAAGGGTTGTAAATTAAAATGGTATATGCGTTGGAATGATGAGAATCATTCGAGGAAGGAGGGCACATTCACATTTGAAAGGTCCTATAAAGTTCGTTGCTTCTACTATATTGCTCATCCATTTTTTTCTGCGAGTGGCGTGGCGTTGCAAAGCTACATAATAGTTTGCACACTGATTTTCAATTGCAATATGGTGGCATCCGTAGCGGATCGAGTTAATTCAAAAATTCTGTTGGATAATTAACCATTTTATCTGCTTCCAGCGCAATGTCTACGGATTTGTATGCAACTGCCTAGCTTTGAATATATTAAACCGAATGATATTGTTAACTTCGTTGACATCTTTGTTTTTAGCTGCAAGAATAGCTATTTCACTCAGCCAATCGTGATTCTTATTATTTGTTTGAATATTGTGAAATACTTTTTCAAATAATTCTTCCTTTGACGACACTAACTTGCAGAAGTTATGAGGCAATAAAATTTGTCCTGCGGCTAGGTAAACCGGAACCACTCCGTTTTCAATTTTCAGCAATTGTTCTTTTTTTATTAATTAGTTAGACATGTTTAGCACAGTAAATATGAAATATTCATTATTCAGACTCTTTGAATATCCGAAGATACCATGTCAACTATAAAGGAAGGAGATGAGGAAAATGGAAGGAACGAGGATATAAGGATAACTATACTAATTGTTTTAAATGATGATGGACATTTTCTTTAAATACCTGAGGGGAAAATTTATTGTGAAATACAGAGGAGGGCATTGAGTTCCACAATTTGGCCACTCTATTAAAATAGTCGTTCTGGAAGGACACAGTTCTACAACGAGGTATTTGTATAACAAATGGATGGGATAACTCGGGAGCTCTTGTTTGTCGATTATACTGCGCACACGATGGAAGGATATTTTGAATTTCCTTAGAGGAAAATTCGCTAAAGTTATGCTTATAGTAGGTTGACAATTCAGCCACATTTCTTCTGTGGCGGAGTGAATCAAGCTGGTCCGTTAGTTCGGTATTACCAATCAACCGTATTGCTTTTCTCTGCACAGAGTCTAAACATTTTATTGTTGACTGACAAGCACCTACCCAAACATGAAAGCAGTATTCCATACATGGACGAATAAAGGACTTGAAGATTAGCAAAATTTGATCGAGATTGAAATACTTTTGACATCGACTCAAGAATCCCAATTTTTGCATTGCAGATTTAGCGAGGTTGAACACATGTTTATTCTATTTAAGGTTATTTTGAATATCCACTCCAAGAAGTCTAACTGATTCAACCTCTCGTAATTCCTCATGGTTTAAATTATGAGAATATCTCAGATGGTCGATCGGTTTGCAGTTAGATACGCATATTTGTAGTTAAATTTAACCTCTTTACGTGTCGTCACAAAGAAGAGTATTTCAGCCAGCCGTTTATTTAATCCGCTGGTGTTGATCAAGGAACTACCGGTAATATTTGCCTGAATTCTTTTATAAGTAATTTAATGCTTTCAAAAATTCTCTAATGTTTCCAACTTTCCACGCCAAGTGATTTTTGAACGCCATTTTGCATTTTTGCAAGTTTTCATTTCTGCAATACTTTCTAAGCATTTTTATTTTGTAATTCCATCAGAACTTTGCTGCCTTTAAAGATACGCATGACATTTAAAAGGGTTGATCTTGATTTTCAATTTTGCAAAGTATCTGGAATGACTGCTTCTAGGTGAGCGTTGCAATCTTTTTCTATTTTTTTTTACATATTTTGTGACGTGTAGAGACCATGTCATCAACGTACGCTAAGGTTTTAATCGGATATCCACTATTCGTCACAGTTGGAATGCCTGATTTACTTGAGACGTTTTGTTAGATCAGAATTCAACTATAGTTTTTATGATTTATTGGTGAAACTTATACTTTATAAGTTTAAAGGTTATGTTCTTTATCCATGCAGTATCGAATTTTTTAAATGAGTTTTTGAGAGGTTTGTTTTGATTAATAACTGCGGAAAGATTCAGCCTGGTATAACAATGTGCTCTATACAGTGATTTTCAATTTTGTCTAGGAGGAATTTTTTAGGAGATGTCTGTAGCTCATGGAGAGGTTGGGATTCTGGGACCTGGCAAGTATTTGATGTTACGTTAGTGATCTTTGATTATCGTTGTTTTTGTGAACTTTGGGGACAACTTTTTCAGGATTAAGTTTGGTATTATACCTGAAGATTTTTCCACGTTTCGAGATTTTGTTACGACCAGAATCCTACCAATGTTTATTACTTACGGATTCCTGAAAACATTTTCATATGTTTACCCAAATATTTTTATTGAAGGTTTGCTTATCCTTTAATCATCATAATTATAACAAGAACTATAGTGCGAAATCATACATTCACAGCTTGTTACAACAAACAAAAGTTTTAAATATGTGACGAAGGATATTCTGGGGCACACCACTTTTGTGTCAAAAATTTTTCTTTACTTTCCTTCGTCCCAAGGTTCCGAATTCCAGTTTATTTAAACATTTTTTTCATGTCTCATGACATTCCATTTCTTAAAACCCTATGTCTATATTTCCGTTTTGCTAATAACGCAAAATGGCATTAGTCTAAATTATAAAATTTTCCCACATTTCGTTTTCTGTAAATTTATCAGAAAACAATGAATATAAAACTATGGATTAACATAAGTTTAATCCAATTTCATTTTATTAAATCCTCATTTTTTTGTCTTTTCTTCATAAGTCTGAAATTCAGCCTTTCATTTTTTTTGTAACTAAATAAGTTTTTCGTTTATTGTGGGAAAGTTTCCACAATTTGATTCAATTTCTGGAATTCCGTTGTTTTTTTCTGTTTTTCTCGTTGTTATTATTTTCGCTAACTAAGAGCATTTTTTATAAAAAGCTCATATTAAACCGAGGTTTCGAGTAAAGCCAGAAAATTGTTGGTCGGGACTTGCGATCGAAGTGTTGAGCGGTTGGGTCAGGAAATTTGGCTCATTTTTGTTTGGTGTTGTAATTTTTTTGGTTTGTGTTAGTTATTTTCTTTTGTGTTTATTTTAATTCTAATTATTTGATTATATTGAATTATTAGTTGAATTAGTTAATTTTGTGAAGAGAGAAAAATATTAAAAAAATACCAAAATTTTGCAAATTACCGTGAATTAATTTGAATTAATTGTTGAATGGATTTATTATATATTAAGAGGAAAAAAATATGTATTAACAAATAAATACCAAAATTTTGGGATAAATTATATTGAATTAATAGTTCAATTAGTTAATTTTGTGAAGAGAGAAAAATATTAAAAAAATACCAAAATTTTGCAAAATACAGTGAATTAATTTGAGCTAACTGTTGAGTGGATTTATTATATATTAAGAGGAAAAAATATTAACAAAAAAAAAAAATACCAAAATTTTGGGATAACTTATATTGAATTAATAGTTGAATTAGTTAATTTTGTGAAGAGGAAAATAAATTATTAAAAAAAATACCAAAATTTTGCAAGTTACGGTGAAGTAATTAGAATTAATTGTTGAGTGGATTTATTATATTAAGAGGGGAAAAAAAAATTAAACAAATATTTTGAAAATACATTTCATGAATTTTATGCTTAAATTTGCGTTTCATTTTTTATGAAATTGTGGAGCTGAACCCTGGAGCTGAATTTTGGTGAGTTTAGATGTTAAGTGTAATTATAATTAATTGAACATTGGGTAGCAAGAAAAGAGAAAAAAAATTTTGTTATGTTTTGGGGATGGTAATATTTAAACTGGTTGGAAAAGGAAATAAAACTAATGGGGTATTTGATACCCAAGCTAAGGGAAAGTCGATCATGGTTACGTGATGTATAGGAAGCAAGTAGAGTAACCAACTAAGAGAGAACATGGTTTTAGGATTTCCTAGGTAGGTAGGGATGCAGTCTGTCTTCCATATTTAATATTTATACCGCTTACTACTAGGACCACCTAGTTACCGGACAACCCACGACCAAATACACGTCTGATCCAAGTCGAAAAAGCGGGTCCGGGTACTAACTAGGTGGACAAAATCTATAACGTTAGTTAGTGCAATCTTTGCTTCCATCTGGTGGTCATAGGTTGTACTGCTAATCGTTACAGGATTCGGAGAATAACTCCTGACCAGTATGGCCAGGAGGTTTTGCACTTGGTTAAAATCGTGGAACCAAAAAAATTCTTTTGGTTAAAATTATTACTTTTCATATAGTGTAAAGAAAATAATTAAATTATACGAAATTATCTTAAATGCTTAAAATAATAATATAAAAAAAAAAGATAATTGTGCTAAATGGTTTTATTATATTAAATTCCATGGTTTAAGTTGTTCCAATTTAAGTAGTAGTAATAACAAGTGTAACAATGATTTCTCTTTGAGTAGTAATCATATTTGTAACAGAAATAATAATAATACAAATGATAGTGTTTTAAGTGTTGACAGATATTCAAAGAAATAATGAATTAAAATCCCGTTAAAAATGTTTTTAGAAATTAATTTTATAAAATATTTTTATAAAAATAAAAAGAATAGTGTTACTGAAAAATATAATTTTTGTTCACTGTTTTTATTTATATTTGTTTGGTTCATAATAATACAAATGGTAGTGTTTTAAGTGTTCACAGAGATTCAAAAAAATATTGAACTAACATCTCGAGTAAAAATGTTTTTAGAAATTAATTTTATAAAATATATTTATAAAAATAAAAGGAATAGTGTTAAAGAATAATACAATTTTTGTTCACTCTTTTTATTTATATTTGCTTGGTTCATATACAATTTGGATTATGGGTACGCCCAAGCTGGCACTCGTCACATCGGTGATGGGTTATTTAATGTAACTGATGTTACATTAATCAAAGGGATTACACTTACGGAGGAGTGTACACTCACGGAGGATAAAAGTAGGGTCTGCGTCGGACCAGACGGTGGAAGTTATACTTCTTTGCCCATTCGCTCGCACACACGGACACAGACAGACAGATAGGATACATTAAAAAAAAATAACTAAAAAAAAAACAAAAATATTATTCAAAAAAAAAATGTTATTCAAGAAAAAAAATATTATTCAAAAGAAAAAAATATTATGCAAAAAAAGAAATATTATTCAAAAAAAACATATAAAAAAAAGAAACATATTATTCAAAAAATAAATAAAAAAAAAATATTATTAAAAAAAAAAATTATTATTCAAAAAGTATAAGAACGTATAGTTATTAATTACTAGAAGGTACACCCGCACGGCGATGCCCGTGCTTCCTAGATAAAGTGGTTGAAAACTGCTTTTTTTTTGAGTAAATACTCCGATAGTTTTTTGTAATGTCATTTAATTTAACTTATTTTATTAGTAATATATAAAAAGTTTGAAAAAAATGTAATAGTATCATTTTGCAGTCAGCAAAAGCCATTAAGTAAATGTCTCTAAAGCTATAGATAAATTTACATATTAAATGTACGTTAAAATTAAAACACATTGACAGACAAATAATAATTAAATAATTTTTATAAATGTAGATGGCAAAAGATTAGGGTTAGAAAAAAGTTAAAATTTTATTCCAAAGATTTAATTCCAATAATTCAATGTGTCACGAATAATTAGGTGAGCGTAAATATATTTGTTTATTGGATGTCACAATTGTCAATTACTTACTCCGAAACCACCGTACTCGTCATACAAAATAGGCACACTGGTTCATTGCTATTGGTTTAGCGTCCTATTTCATGTAGACTTATAATCATTTATCAATCCAGAAATTTTGCTGTTCTGAAGAGGGTCGTATTGCAATTTGCAAATATATTTTATCGATTGTCTGCAATACTCTACTACATTGATGCATACGCCGGCCGATTAAAAAATACCACTATTTTTAGTGAATATTTTCGTTTAATGAGTTTAATTGCTTTATGGTCATCGTCTTATTTCGACATTCCTTCCCACAACTTAAAACAAAAATTGGAAAAAATAATAATAAGACTAATTTCATTTGTAAATTCAGACTTATATATTATTATTAAAACAGTCAAATCACAACATATGTTAAAATATTTGCATATATTTTATAGATCCATTGCAATAACAATAATACTTTTGAAAGTAATGGAGAAGCATATTTCACTCAATAAGTAAAATACTTTAAATCTGTAACTTTGATATTGTTCATAATCTTTTTCTTCGGTACTAAGGTTCCAATGCAAATTCTTGGTTCATCAATGCTTCTAAGAAGAGGAAAAGAAACGCCAATCTCCAATTTTTGGAACATGTGAGGGCAGTTCTGCTAATGCAAGCAGGTTTGTTTAATCATATATAAGCAATGCTTATATGTATCGTATTGGTGCTAATGCATAGAAATATGTACATATTTTATATAATTGCAAACCATAAGAACATATTTATTTGTTTGTCACAGTATACATTAACTATTCATTTTAATGATAATTCCGAAAAGTGAAAATAAAAATTGATCAAAGATAACTAAGCGAATAATGTTTTATTATTATAAAATATGATTGATTTAGTAATTTCGTCTTTATTACCATACAGCATAAGGTTGATCTACTAATTTCGTCTTTATTACCGTACAGCATAAAGGTTAAAATATAACTTCAAGCAGCGTGACGCGGTTTCTCGATTAACACCCCATCAAAATATTTACAACGAGCGCAAAGAAGTATAACTTCAAAAAAACAAATCTCACCATATATGATGTTGAACAAACACCATTTGCCAGCCAAACATTGAGATATATCATCAGAAGAATGGGTGAGTTTATTTCTAAATTTTTTTTTATTACTTGTTTTATATAATGGAACTCTACTTAGAGTTATATAAATTTTGACTTTAAAATCGTGTGATTTGGATTTTGTATTTCACTAATATTAAGGTTGTTTTGAGTGAGAACGTGGATCACAGGATTTGCAGGTAGGTAGAGCTGGTGGTCTATCTCCTCTTATCAGGTTTTTGTTTATGTCGCTCACGATCTAGGATACTCTGACTGCCGAACAACCTTACGGCTTCAAATGACTGAGCGAAGTCGATTGAGCGATTTCGGAGTTCAGTCAGAGTGACAATTCTTTAGCGTTGGCTAGTGCAATATCTTCTCCCATCTTGGGGACTAGGTTGCACTGCTAATCGTTACAAATAAACTACGCAGGAGTCCATTTTTTTGTGGTACATTTCTCCACACAAATAATATTTTGTACACATAATACCATATTTGGTTTAGTGCGTCATCGTTCTCATTCAAATAGTCAAATCTAGTCATATATGTACAGAAATGTGTTTCCTTGTACATAGACAAAAGAAAAGTAAATTTAAAATAGAACGAGAGGAACTTGTTGCAATTTATAATAAATAACATATTATGTAACAAATATTAAATATAAGGTGGTGTATTTCTGGTTGAGTAAATTAAATAAAATTAAATATTTCTTCTGTTTGTTGATGTTGAGAATTTTTAGATCTCCCTCTTAGAATGATTGCGTATTGTTAAAGAACTCGAACTGAAGTCCTTTTTTGAATAAATCGAAAATTTCTTGTTTGGTTGTAATTCGTTTGAAAAGGTAAAGAGAAACTAAACAAACGCGAGATGAATAAAAATTCTTTATGATAATCACGTATACATTTTTTGAAAAAATTTATGATTATATTATTTTTTTGGATATATCCATCCATTAGATTGTGTTTTTAAATTTTAAAATAAAAACCTATTTTGTATTTTTTTGACATGAAAGTAAATAAAATAGTTGAATTGTTATGAATATGTTAATGTTATGAAAAAATTATGAGACCAAAAATAAAATTTGTTAAATTTGTAGTTGACATAAATATTCTCGAAAAGTTGTGCTAGTAGGTTGGAATTATCCAGAAGCTGTGTTTTGCATTTAGATTACCTCGGATTATCATGGAGAAATTGAGTGTTCATTTAACTTTCAGTAATTTCGTTAAGTCTTGGGTGTTTAATGCGGACCATTTTATACTTAGGATGAAGTAGCGAGTAATTGGCGCCATAAAACCAATGCAACTCAAGCGTCTGTTCTCCATGTTAGGGGCGGCTTGGAGATCTATTAAAACTTACAAACCAAATCGATAGCTACACACTATAGTGGTATTACAAGAACTAAGATGGCCAGGGAGTGGAATCCAAGAACAGCAAAGGAATACACTCTCTACTATTGTGGTCATCAAAACGGAGGAGAATTTGGAGTTGGCTTTCTCATAAATCGTCACATGAATCAACATGTTATCGACTTTTGCCCAATTAATATGCGGATATGCACAATGAGAATCCGCACGCAAAAATTTAATGTAACGATCATCAATGTTCGTGCACCTATTGAAGACAAAGCAGATGACATTAAAGACCTGTTCTTCCTAGAACTCGAAGAAGTCATCAATAACATTCAATAACACTGAAAATCAAATCGATCATGACATGATTTCTAAGATACACTTTACAAGTGTAACTGACCTTCGATCATATAGATGCGCTGATTTGGACACCGATCATATATTCTTGTCATCTTTAAGTACAAGTGCAAGTTCTCATCTACATTTAATAGACAAGCAAAAAAGACCGTACGCTGGAATGTTGAAGAAGTTAAACATCCAGAAACGCTGAATCGATATGAGGAAATAATAACACAAAGCATAGAAGAGCATGACATCCCGTCTGAGATGCCATTAAACATACAAGAAGAATGGCAAACGCTTCAATCAACCATTATATCAGCAGCACAAACTATACAATCGGAAAACGACCACCGAAATCACGTAACGATGGTTTGATGACGAGTGCCGCGAAAGCGTTGAGCACAAACAAAAACTGCGAGAAAAATAGGAAAAGAAACGCGACAGAGAAAGAAACGCGAATACCTGAAGAGCTGTGTCGAAAACATCAACCAACATGCAGCTAATGGAAATTCGAAAGAATGGTTTTTCAATGAGCGGAATCTGACAAAAGATTTACACCCAAGACTCACAGCCATCAAAAATGGAAACTACAAGCTTACAACAAATGAACGTGATGTGATGGAGTTGTAAAAATAGTAAATATATCAGAGCACTATTTTTACAACAGGTTATGAGCCCAGAGCATCGTTTAAAGTAAAGGTATAATATAACTTGGAATATAGTTGTGTGATTGTTGTAAGGATCATTTTAATCCAATTTGGATGAATATAATATTGTTATATTGTTTCTGTTTTTACACATCGTGTACATGTTTTTTCATCATTCATAATGGCGTCATATCACATTTCAATTGAAAAAGTCCAAGCGGCACGTATATCCGCTAGAAATAGGTAGATTTCGGGACCAGACAGCTTTGTGTACAAATAGAATTGGATGTTTCAGATTAGTTTAAATAAAAAATTTAAGTAGAATAGTCCAAGTCCAGAATAATCCAAAAAAATTTATCAAACCAAACTAAATACATTAACGGAAACTACTTTATCAATGCGATTTCGGAACAGTTTTATTTAATTTGGTTAAAACTACTTTTAATAACATATTAAATCCACCAAAAAGCAAATAAACGTTCTCTCAACGTCATACCTACAACACCACTACACATAATTTATAATCTAAAATTGTCAAACAACTTTTACACCTCAAATAATTCAAATATCTACAATTTAGGAAGACTTTTGTAAATGTGTAATCAATATGCATATAAGAAAATATTCCTTAATTGAAAACAATAATGACTCAGCTTTGTTTTAATTTTTTTTTTAAATTTTTGCGAAAAACACTAAAAACTGAAAAAAAAACAAAAGAAAATTGTTTTAATATTTTTTCTATGGGATATTTTTATATTTTAAAGGAAGTTGTTGTTGTAATTGAATGACATGCATTAGGTTTAATGCTAATTACATTGAGACCTCTTGGGTTAAAAAGCTGAAAATTTCTGAGGTTATAGTTGAAAAGTTTATCTCATAGTTAATATGAGTTTAAATAACATAAGCTCAAAAATGAGGAAGGCATGGCCGTTTGCGTTTGTTTTTGTTCTAACAGTCGTGGTGTCTCAACCTCTAGACTTGAACTATTTTTTTTTTAAATTTTGAAAAGATTTATGTTTTAGTTAACGTATGCGTACATATTCAAAAGTAAGATTGGCCATTTTCAGCCAACTCAAGGACAACAAAGTTTATTAAATTTTTAAAACAGCTGATTTTTAAGGAACCTGGAACGCCAAGGTTGTCATTTGGAAAAAAATGATAGAAATATGTTCAAATATTCAATATTGATAAATTTTATTAAAATATTATGATTCAAACGGAAGTTATAACGTCCTAGATTTTTCGAGTTTTTTGGCTCTAGCCACTTAACCTGTACCCGGATATGGCCAGTTCGCGAACTTGTCCAAGAGATGCTTTGCCGCAACGTATACAGAAAAAATTTTTGTTGTAGGTCAAGAAATGCGATCGTGAGAGTGCCGGTAAATTCCGTTATAGCTCATATCGTTATATATATATATATATATATATATATATATATATATATATATATATATATATATATATATATATATATATATATATATATATATATATATATATATATATATATATATATATATATATATAATTTTTTTTTTTTTGTTTTTCCGTCTCCGCTTATCATTCATAGTCGTTTGGCACCAAAATTTTTCCGAAATTCCGAGATGAAGCCCATTGCAATAGGTAGATTTTTATATGAAATCAACCTAAAATTGAGGGAACGAGAGAATTATGATAGTTGGAGATTTGCAGTAAAAACTTATCTCGAGCACGAAGAACTTTGGGATTGTGTAACTGGTACCGAAACAGATCCAAAGAAGATTACCAAAGCGAAATCAAAGATAATCTTACTGGTGGAACCCATAAATTACGTTCATGTGCAGAAGTTAGGAAATGTTTCGAAGTTGCATTTCAGGATTCGGGTCTCACAAGAAAAGTCGGACTTCTCAAAAAACTGATTGCAACATCATTGGATAACAGTAATACCGTAGAAGATTATGTGAATACCATAATTATGACGTCGCATAAATTGCAAGGTATAGGGATGGATATAAGCGAAGATCGGATAGGCGCTTTGTTATTGGCCGGCTTGCCGGAAAAATGCACGCCGATGATTATGGGCATCGAAAGCTCAGGTTTCAAAATATCAGGTGATTCTATCAAGACGAAACTTCTGCAAGATGTTCAGTTAGACAAATTGTCAGAGGGCACATCCAGTGCATTATACAGCTCTCATAATTCGTCAAATAACATAATTGTTTAATAATATAATTGTCATAAACTTGGTCATTTTTCAAATAAATGTCCGGAAAAAGATACAAAGAAGGATCAACCAAAATCTGCAGTTTTATGTACTTCCTTTACTTTAAACAGTGGCGCAGCTAGGGTGGAGCGGTCCGCCCGGGTGTCACCCGTTTTAGGGTGACAGCCGACCGTAAAAAACTTAAACAAACCATCACAATGTTTTCAACGATAAATCACTTAGAAACCATTTTAGCCAGGTTATCCATATAATTTTAATTTATAAATTGTGATAACTTAAAAATGTGTCCTATAAATGTGTCCTATTTCTTTAAAAAGGATCTATTCTACTTTATAAAATTTTTGAGTTATTACGTAAAATAAAATTTTGACAATATGTGTATTTCTTTTTTTTTTAATCGAATCAACATGTTGAGCATTGAATACCATCACCACAATTACTCAATAGCTTTGAATATTCCTATAAATACCATATTAACCGTTTTCTTTTACGGTACATTATTTAGTATGCAAGAATGATTCTTTAACGACCAGGTCTGAAAACACATATGCTGAATAATGTATAGGAAAAGTGGTCTCCGTCGATAGTGTGGCACACTGTGTCGATAGGGTGGCACCCTTGAGTTCTGTTCTATTCCAAAATTATGTCTCTATTCCAAAATTATTTCTAAAATATTAGCTTAACTTTACCACCTAAAATGTTTAACATTTCAAACAAATTAATTGCAAACACCTTTGTAAATAATTTCAAATTAAATTGTTTTTCCTTTATCTTGAAACTCGTAAATTGGAATGGGTCGTTTTCGAATGGACACATAAATAATTACTGTTGAATAAAATGGTAGTTATGCAATTACTATAGTTTTGCGAATTCTCTAGGTAGATACATACTCATCCTGTTTGTTTTATAATATTCAGTTTTATAATATTAAAGATTAAATTTAATAAGACAAAAATATTTAATAACATTGCAATATTGCAATAAAGAAATCATTTGTCAAATACATAAGTATATTGCTTTAACAAAATAAAAAAAAATGAATTTATGTTAATCAAACCCATTTTTAATTGTGATACATAAGAAGATATGGAACTAATTGAAAAAAATCTGGGATTAATTTCCATTTAGTCAATTATATGATGGTTATATGATTTCGGATCTTGGACATCTGTCCAATATAACGAACTTAAGAATGAATTGTACACATTGTACAAAACCGGGGAATCATTGGATTTTTGTCCGTTATATGGATTTAAATAAAACTATAAGAATCTGACTTTTATTAACAATTGTCTTTAAATCTATGCCGGATAGCTCAAGAAAAAACTATCTTAAAACTGATATTACGCCTGTACACTGAATTTATCACACCAAACATTCCCTTGGAAATCTCTTATCATTTTTTTATAAATCACAGAAACAACAACTATAAATTTAGTGAATCTAACATGAATAAGAAAAACAAAATCAAAAATTATACAATTTAAATAAAAAAAAAAATAGCTCACATATTTTATTTCTTCTGTTGTTCTTCATGTTTTAATATATCTTGATTGGAAAGATTCCGCTGCTATAAAATATCTTTAGCACACTCATTACACTGAAACAATGCTACATACATTGTACTTCCTTTGATACACGAATAATTTTCATTGAAAATTGCATTCACTTCTGCAAGCACCACCACAAATTTTATTATTTAAGGTATTCAATTCCTTTCCCCATGGAAACTCATCATCACTGCAGCCAATTGGAAATCCATTTTAATCAATTCCCACAATTTCACCATCGTTGTTTACGAATACGGCACCAACTTATGTTGTTGGATCTTTGCTACGTTTTTCTATCAGAAATGCAGTTGCAAAAAAAAATATTCAGCCAAATGAAGATAATAACAACGCTTTTTAATTTTATCTTTTTCCATAACTTTAAATTATCACAATTGAAAACAGCTGATAACAATTTTTTTATTAACTAATTTATCAGTCTCGGAACTGAGAACAACAACATCAATGCAGAAACTTTTTTTTTCACTTAATACAAACAAGTAAACAAATAAAAAACTCGATCTTACAACAAATAATTTAATTTTTCTTTAAAATGAAATTTTCTAGTACACATTGCACTATAATATTTTTTTATTAACATTTTTTTTTTATTATTTCAACTATGTACTATGTTTCAACTATGTACATTTACATCACATATAATTGATTTAGTTCTAATTCGAATCATGATTCTTTCGATTTAATAATTATACTGCTCAACATCACCAGTATACCACATCATATCAAATGGACTTTGATAGATGTGGTATACTGGTTGAGCTACCATCGTATCCTGAATATTTGTTTAATTATTCATCTTTTATAATTTGATTTTCCTTCCGATCTGAATTCCCCCACCAAGAGAAAACAAACCAAAAAATACAGTGGTACCTCTGTAATGAGTCCACCGTTACAAAACGTACGTTCAATAATTTCGAATTGTAATTGGATTTTATCTGGGATATTCGTCTTACTGATTCTAAATGGTCACATTTTGAACATTTTACATAGAAGGTTTTATAAGATCCTGAGCAGAAATTAGTTAGGGAAAACCTGAACACAGTCAGGGCCTGGTCAGTCTTACAAGGGCATTCCCTATTAGGGAAATCTTATTTGGGCCTGTTCCGGGCCTGATTTAGAATCCCCGTTTAGGGTTAACCTGATTTGAATATTTCCGGCCCTGATCAGGTTTTTCGTGTTTGACCCCTAGCTGGAATTTCAATTGGTTAAAGATCGTTAGAGATTCAATTGGTTAAAGATCGGTTAGAGTATTGTCCATTTTAGAAATATATAGTTAAAATCGTTTCATGTATGTTTTAGTTATCGCTTCTTGGCTGCAAAACTATAATAATTGTGATTATAAGGTGGTATGTATGTTTTAATTTTTTCGATTGTAATTTTTTTATTTTAATTTGATTAATTTATGAATATAATATATAAATATATATCAGGGTCTAGTCCGGATATCCCAATCAGCGCCTGATCCGATTATCCCAATCAGGGTCTGATCTGGTTATCCCAATCAGGGCCTGATTGGATAAAAGCGTTACACTCATGATCAGGGCCCAATCAGGCCAATGCCTGATCCGAATTAGGGCAAACCTGATCAGGACTTTACTTAAGCCCTGACAAATTTCTGCTCGGGATGCATTTCGTTTACTTTCTTGACTATATTTTTAGAAGAGTAAATTAGTAGAAAAAACGAAATTTCTAAACGAATTTTATGTTTTTGGGCATATTATCATTTATTTATTTATTTATTTGTTATTAAAGAAATCGAATTTGTACATACATATATGATTTCAGAACATGAGAATAAGAAGGTAGCAAAAAGAGTTAAAAGAAAACAAATAATACAGCAATACATGAGCAATAAAATTACAAACAAAAATATCAATAATAACAACAATAAAAGAAGTCTATACAATTAAAATATTCACCTAAGTGAATTAATCAAAATTATCAAATTTTTTTTTTATAATTAAACGTTACATTAAAGTTGAAGGAAATGGTTTTTCAGTTTATTTCTGTAGCTGTCTTTCGAGATATTAAAATCGAACAGGTTTGCAGTTGCATTGAATATTTTTGCCATTTGGTTGATTGGTTCGTTCTCTCCATAATTAGTTCTATGACGATCTAGATGCAAGAAACACTGGTGTCTAAGGTTTCTATTAGGAACATTAAGTTGAATATTCTCTAAAATAAAAGATGAATCCGTATGTCCCAATAATAAATTACCCAGTAGAGAAGCGCCCAGAATTTTACGCCTATTTTCAAGTGTTACGATATTATACCCAGCACATCTCATAACATAAGGTGGCAGTCTAGCAACATTTTCGTGGTAAGATAACTTGTAATCATAACTATCCCATCCCGTTTTCTTCAAGGTGCATAGAAGAAATTTTTTCTGGATGCTCTCGATTTTTTTAATATGGACAACATAATATGGGCACCACACAGTTACGGCATATTCGAGCTGGGATCTAATGTATGCAAAGTAAAGTATAAAAAGTGTACTTGGATCATCTATTTCGTGAGTCCAGCGCTTAACGAAGCCCAACATAGCGTTAGCTTTCGCTACACAGAGATTGATGTGTTTGTTGAAATTCATATCTTCGACAAATGTGATTCCTAAATCCTTGATTTCCTTAACTCTTTGAAGGATAGAACCATTGATGTGATAATCGTTTAGTATTGGGTTCTTTTTGTTATGGAAGAATTACAAATTAATACTTCAAATAACTTAGGAATAGATGAAGAAGATGCTATTCCCCTGTAGCAAGATACATCGCTTCTTTTCCCTGATTTGAAGATCGGTGTTATTTTGCAGGTCTTCCATGCAGAAGGGAAAACTCCACTAACAAGAGATTTGTTGAATAGCTGACACAGTGGATCACTCAAAATATTGGCAAACGTTTTCAGAATAGAAGATGGTATTAAATCTGGACCACACCCATCTTTAAATGATTTGAGTGCAGATAGAATATCCTCTGGGGATATGACTGGAGCTGCAATAGATATATTACTTGTAAATTCTGAAGAGTTGTTACGTATATCAACAATCTCAGGCCTATAAACTGACTGTAAGAAGTCTGCGAATATATTAGAAATTATCTGAGGGTCAGATGAATTAACACCATTGAACTTCATAATTGCGGGATATCCATTATTTGCCCGTTTGCTTCCAACGAAATTCCAAAAATGCTTAGGATTAGTTTTTATTTTGCTTTGAATTTTAGCAATATACGATTTATACCGCAGATTATAATATGATTCAAAGTTTTTATAGCTGTCTCGGAATACTTGTTTATCAGTGTCCAGATGGCTTTTTTTCATTTTAGCATAGTTTTTGTTTTTTTTGTTCTTTAAATTTATTAAAGTGTCATCAAACCATGGTGGATATTTATTTGTCATTATTCTTTTCAGAGGTACATGCAAGTCAAAGCCACGGTGCATAAGGTCGTTAAATCTTGTGACATTACAGTTAATATCGTCTGAAACTAATTCATCATCCCATTCGATTGATTCAAGATATACTCTGAAGTTGTTAGCATCGATTTTATTAAAGTTGTACTCTAAATTGGTATTTTTGTGGTTTATACAACTTGAGGAGATATCAGAAAAAACGAAAAAAATTTCAAGAGCTTTGTGGTGTACATCATTTGAGACGAAAGGTGTTTCGGACTCAGTTACATTAAAGGTATTAAGCTCGTTGGTGAATATTAAATCCAAAAATCTACCATTTGCATTGGCTATGCCGTTAATTTGATATATATTGAAATTAAGTGTCGCATCTATGAATAAATTATCGATGACAGATGAGGTGTTGGTTGGGAACAGACAGTTCATTTCAGCATCGCGTGACCAACAAATATTAGGTAAGTTAAAGTCCCCAAGGATCAATATTTGATCAGTTGAGTCTGCTAAATTATAAATTTCACCAATTGATTCACTGCACTTCATATAAATTTCAATATTAGAATCAGGAGGCATATAAACTGTGTAGATATAGAATGTCGTTTTATTGATAATTGCTTTAACACAAATTTCTTCAATAACTGAGTTCGGTAGATCAACTGGTACACTTGTTATCATTGAATGGATCGCTATAAGCACTCCACCACCTGACTTTTTGGAGCTTGTCAATGTAGAACGATCGCATCTGTAAACCAAATAATGATTTGGAAAGAATTCAGAACCATGAATGTTCTGATTAAAAGAGGTTTCACAGAGAGCATATACAGAAAAATTGGTTTTTATGACAAAGTTTGAAAAATTTTCGGCTTTAGACGCCATTCTATTTACATTTTGGAAGTAGAATGTATAGTTATTCTTTTCATCTGTGGTTTCATGAGTGGTCGTCTTAGCATGCGAGGTTATTTTGGTTGCATCTTTGGACTGACAATCAGAAAAAAAGGATTATAGTGTGGTCTGAACTCAAAGTCCTTTATCAGTAATCCGGCCGGCCATACAGTAGAATTTATCACGGTTGAATAACTAGCATCTGGAACACTAATACGATAAGAAATATGATCACACCTAACACCGTTCACCGCTTTTGGTTGCATTCGTTTAATGTACACGTCAGTTAATTCTAAATTGTTGGTTAGGAAATCTTTAAACATCTCATCTGTTACAGAATGATGAAGCCGACTTATGAAGATCCAACGCCTGGGTATCACGGCAGTAATACAACTGTTATTTTGCAACGGAGAATGTGAACTTGATGGTACTTGCGGATGTGTAGATTGACCTGATGCATTACCACACACTCTCTCTGCGTTATCGTGTTCGGGTATGTTGTTATCTTTTTTTGGTGATGCATTAATTTCAACTTGAGTCACTGGAACTAGATGGTCCGATACTAATGAGGGACTATTATTCTCACTATTTAAAAACTGACCATTAAGTATTTGATGGTCCAAAACTGGTGGAGATCTTCTATGCACATCCTCTGATAATCGGCTTTAAAGTAACAGATTTAATTTCGTAGATATGTCTTCAATTTTGTTCAAAAGATTGGTTGTGTTATTATCGCATTCCAGGCAAAACCAAGCGAGACCCTTTATATTAGTTGTGGCATTTTTGAAAGGTGTAATTGATCTCGATTTCATTCCACTACATGAATAGTGGATAACACGATCGCACAAGAACCCTTTACAGGCGAAAAAATCTCCAAATACAATATGACTACATACACAGCAATTTTTATCATTCATTTTAATTGAGGTTATTGTTTGTATTATTCTTAAAGGTGATGCTTTGGATTAAAATTAAATTATGAAATTGTAAAAACTTGAATAAAGAGAAAGACAAAACACGACCGACTTGGACGATTGTTGATTGATTATGAAGGATATGAAGGGATGAAGACTGACTGACCATTATTGAGGATGAAGACTGACTTTAGTTTTTTCAATTCGTTTTAGTTGTAAGTTAAAGTTGCATAATGCCAATTTCACGAACTTTGCATTTATGTATTTTAATTTTATTGAAAAAGGGTTTCGAAATTTTTAGAATAACCCAATTTGGAAAAGTGGAAAACTTTGGAAACGAGGTTAAAATTTCATAAAACGATAGGAGAGGCAGTCTTGCTATTAATAGATAATGAAAAACAGAAGTGGAAACATCTTTTATCCAGATTATTGGATATAACTTTGTTTTTATCTAAAGAAAACCTAGCATTTCGTGGATATGATGAAGGACAAAGCTCTTTAAATAAAGGCAATTTCTTAGAACTAATCAAACTACTGTCAAAGTATGATGTGGTATTAAAAGAACACATCTTGAATTAAATATTTAAAAAAATATAAATATTTTGGCTAAATATTTGGAATTATGTTTGATAGCACACCTGACATTTCACATATTGATCAAATGTCAGAAGTGATTCGTTATGTGAGAATTGATGATAGAAAAGTGGAGATCAAAGATGTTATTCCTCGGATTTTTTGTTGTTACAGTTGTTATGAGTGGTATACATGGAGGAGTGCAAGTTATTATTAAAGCAAAAAACAACAAAGCAATATTTGTTGGTGTATAGATCATTCAATCAATTTATGTGACCAACATAACGGTCACATTCTCATTTACACAAAATGTAGCTTTTGTAACATTTTTTGGAACAGTGGAATTTTTACATTTCTTTCTGCTTCGAGTAGCCGCTAGGAAGTGTTTGTTAAACACAGCAAAGCAACTTTTAAAAGACTCTCAACAACCCGTTGGAATGCTCATTATGCTTCAATTAAAGTATTGGATGAAAATTTTAATGGAATTGTGGCTGCAATTGAGAAATTAAGTGATCAACAAGAAAATGTAGACACTAGAGGCGCTGCACAGAACCTTATGCGTGGTGATTGTGTGTGATTTTCCATTTCTTTGCTATCCTTTGTTTCGGAATGATGTTCTAAGGGGAATAAATAATGCTTGGATTGTATTGCAAAGCACAGGCTTGAATATTCATCAATTAGTTATAAAAATACAGTCACTTCGTCTTTATGTTGAAGAAAAAACTAGTCATATTGTAGAAGAGGAAAAGACAATATATTTTGCTGTGAAAAAATCAGAGGACTACGACAGGCCGACAGGAGGAGGACGACATTCGAATTGAAAGACGAATTCGTCGTAAAAAACGAATGGCTGGTGAGTTGGCCCCTGATGTACGACTGACACTAAGTGTTGTGTAGCACAACATTATGCTATGCAACGGAATATATAAATAAACTTTATCTTTCTAATTAACCTGAAATTATAAATACATTTAAATACATTTTTAGTACATAAGTTATTAATGTACTAATTAGATATTTAAGGAGAATTTTAATTGAAAAACATTCAGAATTGATCTGATGATCAAATAATAAACATCTCAAAATAAATATTTATTTAATTTTGTAACAATTAAACTTTTGAAAAATAAATTAAACAAAAGAAAGTTTTTATATAATAAATGTTTTATTATTCATTTTGTGAAACTATGGTTCTTTTGTGTTTTGTGAACGACGACCACCCACAACACTGGTGACAGCGGAAAAACGCTATAAAAATAGTTAAAACAAATGTTTAAACTAAAAATGCAATTATATAGTGAAAAAAACTAAAAACAATCTCTGTGTAAATTAAATTAAAAAAATTAAATAATGTACGTATTCTTAATAAACGTACATATTTCATAATTGAACTCAGTATAAGGTAAAACGTTTCCAAATTTTACCGAAATAATATGAACAGTTAAACTTAAAACCTAAATGAAATTATTTAGTGGTTAAAATAATAATTAAGAACCATTTATTCTACTACAAACATTCTTAAATACAACAAATAAATCAAATTTTGAAAACGCTGATTTTCAATACAAAATAATCCAGATAAATTTCAAAAAATTATAAAATATAATTCTTTATTTTGCAATCACAAACATTAAACATATTTGATCAAACGGTCGTGTTAAAATATAAATTGTGATTCCTAATTATAATTATCTAAACTAAGTGAAAAAACTATTGAAAAATAAAATTTGTTAATTACAAAATTTGTTAATAAAAATAAAATCTATTACTATGATTTTAATTACTATGATAATGTGCTGTAAATATTAAATAATGAGATCAACAGTAAATTAAATAAAAAATTCATCCAAACAAAACTAAAATAATCATCTACATTGATAAAAATCACTCAACAATCAAATTATGTACCAAGGAAAACCAAGGATAAATAAACGGATAATTACGTCATCATTAAATTAAAATAAAACAAGTAAGAAACAACAGCCAATAAATAAATTTTGATTTATGTTAAAAAAAAGAGTAGAAATTATATTAAACAATTTTTCATAAATTTTTTATTCAATTAAATATTTTTCTCATAGTTAGATATATATTTTTGTTTAGATTTGTTTTTCTCCTATATATAATATAACGGTCACAGTTTTAAACAATTAAAGTCAGTGATTATTGACTTTGTTCAATTATAATGTTTTTTCTTTCGATTTTATGAACATTTTTAAAATTAACTGTTTTTTCAAATGTCTGATGACGAAAACAACCAATCTGACAATTTATTAAAACTAAGAAGTGGAAATACTATTAAAAAAGCATCAAACTTCGATTTTTCTTTAAACGTTGAAAGAAAAGAAACGGCAGAAGTAAACGAACAACATTTTCCAAATATGACAAATTTAAACATATCGGAAACTTTAAAACTTATTTCTCCATTTGATGGAACTCCTTCCCAACTTCATCAATTTATTCAATGTAGTAATTTAGTGTTTGATGAACTACATATTAATCAACATAAAAAATTTTTACAATTAATGAAAAAGTTATTGGTTGGTATTGCATACGATGAAACCGTTAAACATTTAGAATATGATAGTTGGACGGATCTAAAAAACGATTTAATAAACAGGTTCACAGAAATTAGATCCAAACTTGAAATTTTGCATGAATTAAATACAATTAAACAAAAACATAATGAAACGGTTAAATCATATGGTAGTAGAATACAGATTCTTTTAGCACAATTAAATGAATTGTGTATTGTAGAAGCAGGTAGAGATTCGAAGAAAACTGTTGAACTGTTGAACGGTCAAACAGCATTAATCGCTTTTCAAGAAGGATTAAACTCTAATATTCGAATGTTAGTCAAATCAATCAATTGTAAAACGCTTAAGGAATCTATATCTAAAGCTTGCGAAGAAGAATCACTTTACAACCGACATTATAATTTAGCTTTGGTAAAATGCCAACTTTGTGAAAAACTTGGCCATTTAGCGAATAATTGTTATAAATTAAAACTTGTGCAAGCGTCTTTTGAAAAAAGAACATCACATTCTGTTTCAGAAAATTCTGATAGACCTAAATCAATTCGCAATTTCAATATAAATTGTGCATACTGTAAAAAATCGGGTCATCATATAAACAACTGTTTTAAAAGAAAAAATGCTGAGATTCAAAAAAATAATATTGCACAAACTTTAAATAAAATAGAGTTAGTTAAAACAGGTGATTCAAAAAACCTAATGGGGCTCAACCAGTCTACGTCGATGAAAGCTGTGCGAGCCAAATTTCTTTAATTTCTTCAAGTTCGACAATTTTTCATACTTTTTCAAAATACCTGATGACTTGGTTTTCATTTTTGACACATGACTTATTTCTAGGTAAGACTTCTTATATGCTGAAACCGAATTTTTTATATATTTTGCCAATTATTATGGTTTTTTTTATATTTGGTTTTCAAGTTTTTTCTGTTTTACCTTCTTTTGTCATGGTTTTAATATTATTAATAATAATAATTTTTTTGAAAACTCGGGAAATCATTTTTTCAATTTTTAATTTTTTTTTGAATAAATTAGGATCAAAAAGATTTTACACTTTAATAGCATTAAATAATCTCGACATCGTTCCAATCAAAACAAACTTGCAACCCGATCGCGAATTAAATTTTTTACTTGATACAGGTGCAAGTATTAGTATTATTAAAAAAGGATCGATTAATGGTGAAGTTTTATGCTACCCTGATGAAAAATGTAAAATCACAGGTATTTCCTCAAATCCTTTTTGGACATTAGCTAAATGTTATGGAGAAATTATACTTGATGTTGACCACAAGATTTCTCAGACATTTCAGTTAGTAGATAATAATTTTCCAATTTCTTGTGATGGCATATTGGGAAAAGATTTCCTTGAACAAAATCGTTGCATTATTGCTTATGCACAAAATTTTTTAACAGTATCTTGTAAAACAAAAACCTTTAAGTTTGTTTTAAAACAGAATACTCAATTGCCACAAAAATCTATTGCTGGTCGTACAGAAAAACTGGTCGGACTAGCCTTCCCTGGTATTAGTGATGGTGAATATTTTTGTCAAACCAATAAATCCTCTGAACCTTTATATTTAACCAATCCTTTAATAAAAATAAATAAACAAATTGGTTATACCTCGATATTAAATTCAGGAGATGATGAATTATTTTTGGAAGATATAGATATAGTTTTGGAGCCGTTAGATAATAAAAACATAAATATTGTAACTCGTGCTCAAGCTAAGAATAATGAAGATAAAATGATCGATATGTCTGTGTCAAATGACGAAATAAACGAAGATTTGCAAAATAATTCAAATATTGTAGAGATTACTTCAGAAACCAATATAAATTCAGCTATTTCTCAATTCCATGATGGACCATTTGGTGGACATCAAGGAATATATCGTACCTACAACCGCATGAAGTGCTATTTCAATTTTAAAAATATGTTTAACCGAATCAAAGATTATATTAATTCATGTAAAAGTTGCCAGATAAATAAATTTTCCAAAAATACTAAAATGCCAATGGTCATTACCGACACTTCATCACAACCATTTGAACGAGTTGCATTAGACATTGTAGGACCAATAAGCCCCGTTACTGTAAATGGTAATTCTTATATACTAACGATGCAAGACGATTTGACAAAGTAAAGTATCGCAATACCACTACCGAATCAAGAGGCCGAAACCGTCGCTCGTGCATTCGTTGAACAATTTATTTGTGTTTACGGTGCTCCGACATCGATACTGACAGATCAAGGTAGTAATTTTTTAAGCAAACTATTTACAAATGTTACACGCCTTTTCAAAATCAATAAAATGAAAACATCCCCATATCATCCACAAACGAATGGAGCCCTGGAAAAAAGTCATTTAAATCTTGCAAATTATCTACGAAATTACACAAATTTAGATAAAAACGATTGGGATAATTGGATTCCATATGCTATGTTTTGTTATAATAGTACACCACATAGTGTTACTAAATTTATGCCTTATGAATTATTATTTGGTCATAAACCTATCATTCCATCATCATTTCTAAAAACCATTCAACCACTATATAATTATGATGATTACATTAAACAATTAAACTTTAAAATGCAAAACTCTTTTGACATAGCGAAATCTAATATAGTTAATTCTAAAGAACGATCTAAAATTTTATATGATAATTCTATCAACCCTACGAAATTTATTCAAGGTGAATTAGTTTTATTAAAAAATGAAAATCGTAAAGGAAAACTTTCTCCATTGTGGTTAGGACCTTATAAAATTAATGAAATCTTAACAGAAGAAAATTCAATAATTGAGATTGGAAAAACATTAAAGACAGTTCATAATAATCGATTGAAAAAATTCAGAAACGAATTCGATATTTAAATATGTACAGAAATAAAGAAAAACAAATTTGTACAAATTTATATAATAAATATATGAATAAGAACTTTGTATTATATTTTTTTTCAAAACAAAAAAAATTTTTTTATAATTGTATTATAATTTAGTTAAAATTCATATAATAAATATATTACTATTTTGAATTATTAGAAGTTTATTCTAGTTTAAAAAAAAAAAAATTTCATTTAAAACAATATTGATTAAAATAAATTTGAAATAATTTTTATAAAATGAAATTAAACTTTAATAGTTCTAGTTATATATATAATTTTTCTATTTCTATATAATCTATTTATATTAATCTTATGGGTGGAGGGGTGTTGTGTAGCACAACATTATGCTATGCAACGGAATATATAAATAAACTTTATCTTTCTAATTAACCTGAAATTATAAATACATTTAAATACATTTTTAGTACATAAGTTATTAATGTACTAATTAGATATTTAAGGAGAATTTTAATTGAAAAACATTCAGAATTGATCTGATGATCAAATAATAAACATCTCAAAATAAATATTTATTTAATTTTGTAACAATTAAACTTTTGAAAAATAAATTAAACAAAAGAAAGTTTTTATATAATAAATGTTTTATTATTCATTTTGTGAAACTATGGTTCTTTTGTGTTTTGTGAACGACGACCACCCACAACATAAGAGCTGAACCTACAAAGGACATGTGTGAATGTCTTGACCGATTCAATATTGAACTCCAAACAAAATTAAAGTCAGTCCAAGATGTAGCTTCATTGTTCGAGGTTGTGCTGACAAACACTGGGCTTTTGGCAAACAGTGAAGAATTGCAATTATCTGAATCAAAATTTACTGCTTTTTATGATGAGGTATCAGAAACAGAACTCGTCATAGAGATACTAAGGTTGAGAAGGCATTTAAAAGTGGCCAATGTAACAGTTTCTAACTGGGTGTGCCTATAGACATTTTGAAATTGATCGTAGAATGGGATTTTACAGAATCTCTTCCGAATCTTATGGTCGCACTAAAGTTATTTATGACTATTTGCGTATCAGTGGCTTCGAGTGAGAGGAGTTTCAGCAAATTAAAATTAATTAAAAATTACTTACTGGCAACAATGACCAAAACGAGGCTTAACAATCATAGCATATTAACAATAGAACATGAGGCAACACAAAATATAAATTTTAAAGATGTGATTTCTAAGTTAGCAGCTGTTAAAGCTAGCAAAAAGAGATTTAAAATGTGTGTACATAACATGTGAGAACTGAGAGTATATTAATTTTACTCTCATTTTTCTTTTACTATACCCTATCATAAAAGTTTCATTTTCATGCATCCATGTAAAAGAATGTATAATAAAACAGCACTTTAATTATATGTAGGTATAACTTATTAATAATAATGCTCATTTGTATTAATTAAGTTAATGTGAACACATTTATTCTGACACAAAACAGTGTTACCAATCTTATAAATCATAATTACTTTATACAGTGCAAACACAAATACATTATATAATTCAAATATAAATTCTAATAAATAACAGATGGCGATCCCACTTTCAAGACCTACTGAATAGGACGAAAGAAGTTCATCCTATTCGAGCAATTGCTCCGTCAAGTGAGGAAATTAAGCTGCCATCAAAAATTTAAAAAATGGTAAATCACCAGGTATCGATGGAATCCCTGCAGAACCACTTAAAAATGGATGAGCAGCTCTGGTCTCACGTACATACGACGTGATTCTTGCAATCTGGGACCTAGAAGGACTACCTGCTGAATGGAAAACAGCTCTCATTGTTCCGCTACATAAAGAAGGTGACCGCCTA